>UESW01004411.1:477773-505732 GCA_900491605.1 Calamus simplicifolius
CTATGAGCTTGCGGATTTCCTCGTCGATGGCTTTCTGTCTGTCCGGAGCGAAGTTTCTCTTCTTCTGTCGGAATTGGCCGACACTCTGGCTGAGGTTAAGCCGATGGGTGATTACTTCTTCAGGGACGCCTGGCATATCGGAGGAAGACCATGCGAAGACGTCAACGTTGGCGCGTAGAAATGCGAGGAGTTGACTACGTGCCTCCTCCGGGAGTGATGCCCCCAGTTGAACAGTCCTTGCCGGGTTATCGTCCAAGGGGAAGGATAGAAGGTGCTCCGCCGGCTCTCCCCTTCTTCCCAACTCCCTAGGATCGAGCGACCCAGGGGCTGTTGTTGACTCCGCGTTCAGCGGACTGGGTGACAGATGATAACAGGGCAGAAGTGGGCTTTGCTCCCCCTTCATTTCTCCTATCCCTTCGTTGGTAGGGAACCTTACTAGCAGTCTCTTGGTGGAGATCACAGCATCCAGCAGGTTCAGCCCCGGTCTTCCCAGGATGGCGTTATAGGCCAGCGGGACCCGGACCACCAAGAAATTTATGACAACTGTACTCTGACACGGAGGAGTTCCAGCCGTGACCGGGAGAGCAATTTCGCCTTCGACGTTCACTGAGTCTCCCGTGAAGCCCATTAGTGGTGTGGCCACGGGTCGAAGCAAGGACATTGATAAATTCATTCGAACAAAAGCCTCATAACTCAAGACATCCACAGAGCTCCCACTATCAATTAAAATTCTTTTTACAGGGTGTTTAGCTATAGTCATAGAGACCACGACGCTGTCGTCGTGTTTGTTAGCTACCCCGTCTAGATCCTTTCCGAAAAAAGGTATTACAGAGTCCATTCCCTCGTGCGGCCTTTTCGAACCACCATCCGTTCCCCAAGAGACCATAGCTATGGTTTTTTCAGTCGGGGCATTATCCATGCCAGCCGTACGACCTGTGGGCGCCATGGGGCCCACCGCGGGGAGATTCCCCCTTCGAACAAACTTGCCCAGGTGGCCCTGCTGAACCAGCTCCTCAATGGCCCTTTTCAAATTGCGGCAGTCTTCGGTGTCGTGGCCATAGTCCCGATGGTACCGGCAGTAGAACTCCTTGTTACGAGTGCTTCCGGGCTTCAAGGGAGCCGGACGCTTGAAGTATGGTTCTTCCTCGATCTCCAATAGGATGTGGGATATGGGGGCCATGAGGGGAGTGAACTGCTCCTTAGGAATCAGCGTTGTGGCCGGCGATCCGAGCGTCGTGGAGGCTCGGACTTCCTAGGTTGTGCACCAGCACGGTCAGGAGGTTGTGGTTTGTTACTGGAGTTCTTGTCGACGTCTCTCCGGGAAGAATCCGCCTCGTCAGCGCGGATGTATTTCTGTGCCCGGCTCAGAAGCTCGGCGTAGGAACGCGGAGGCTTCTTATCCAGAGAGTAGGCGAATCTGGACGGGCGAAGTCCTCTCTTTAGGGCCAAGGTGGCAACAGAGTCCTCCAGGTTGTATACTTCCAGCGCTGCTTCTTTAAATCGAGCGACGAAATCCTTTAAGGTCTCGCCACTTTTCTGCTGGACAGCAAAGAGGCTATCGGCAACTCGCGGGATCTTTCGACAGGCGTCAAAATGAGCCAGGAATGACCGCTCAAGTTGCCGAAAGGAGTTGATGCTGCGTGGAAGTAAACGGGAGTACCACGCGCGTGCCGCCTTACGGAGCGTCGCTGGGAAGGCGACGCATAATAAGGAATCCGTCGCTCCCTGGACCTGCATGAGGACTTTGTAACTTTCGAGATGGTCCATGGGGTCCGTCGTTCCATCATAGGGATCCAATTGAGGGAGACGGAACCGGGGAGGGATCGGTTCCTCCATGATATGGCGAGAAAGCGGGGGGCGGCGTTCATACTCCGCCGCATAGGGATCGGCGATCCGTCGGCTGAGTTCGTCCAACCGCCGATGGTACTCGTCAAGCCTCTGCTCGGCCCGCCGAGTGGTTTTCCGGGGAGCGTTACTTCGGGATGAGTCGGAAGAAGAAGATCGCCGGCACGAAGAATGTGCCCGCTTGGACTCCTTTTCTTCTGGTCGGTGGTGGGGACGACTGGAGCGACGGAAGGAAGACTGTCGTCGCTTCGGGGTCCCTTGGGAAGAATCGGAGGAAGAAAGTCGACGTCGCAGAGAAGGTGCCCGCTTGGACTCCTTTCCTTTCGGTCGATGGCGGGGACGACCGGAGCGACGGGAAGGAGACCGTCGTCGCTTCGAGGTCCCTTGACGATGAGGTTCGGGGGGTGAGCGGTGAGAGACCTCAAGCGGGGTCCCTCCTGATGAGACTGCACTGTTGCTCGCACCCCTTCACCCATGCCAGGGGGTTGAGTTGCAGCAGTCACATAACGCTCTTGCAGACCCCGGACCATCGTCGTCAGATCCTGGACCTGATGGGCTAGGTTATCAAGCCGGTCAGGTTGGCTCGTCGGTGCAGGGGGTGGAGCATGAGGGTTAGCCTCCGAATGCTCCACTCGCGGGATATGACCGGCTGCCTGGCTAGATGAAGCCTCTTGTGCTCGCGTGGTCACCATCGCTTCCTTTGCAAAATTGGAGGGACTTCAGAGGGAACTTTCGACTTGATGTCCCCCTTCCTGGCGCGCCAATCTGTTGCGGCCGAATCACGTATGGGGAACGTCGGGCAGTTTGAGATCACTGGTTCTGCAAAAAAGGTCACACCGTGCGTGCAGAGAGGTCACCGTCGTCCTCCGAGAGCCTGCAAAAAGTCCCGGGCCGGTGGTTCCGGCGGGGACCCTCCGACGCTCCAATTAGTGAGTCGTCCAACAGGAAATTTCTTCTATTGAATTGTATATGGATTTTTTAGAGAGGGAAAAGGAGAGAGTCCCCTTGCCTGGAGCTCGGGTTCTCTCTTTATACCTGTTGGGGAAATCCCGTATACTTTGGTCAGTTGGAACGGTCGAATCCGCTTCGTCGAACGGTAAGCGGTTGGACTGTTGC
The DNA here is from genome assembly GCA_900491605.1 of Calamus simplicifolius. Lineage (NCBI taxonomy): Eukaryota > Viridiplantae > Streptophyta > Magnoliopsida > Arecales > Arecaceae > Calamus > Calamus simplicifolius. Next base: position 480,735 of record UESW01004411.1, read on the forward strand.
GGGATAGGGGGCCGCTTATAGCGGCAACGGCTGATCAGGCCGGCACTTGCCCATGATCTTGGTAACCGGGCTGTTCGGCAACAAACCCTAGATCGCGGGGTTTGTTGCCTAAGACTAATCCTCGTATGATGGCTGACAATGAGGGCTCAGGCTGAGTGGCAGCGCTAGAGGTCGAAGCCGAAACCTCAGGATTGGGACTCACGAAGGCCGACGCTGAGGCTGGCCTTGATGACCGATGCCAGTTACAGGTTAACACGTAGTTGGTCTTTGATGCTGAAGCTGGAGGCCGACGCTAGTGGTCAACTCTGGAGACTGACGCTGGAGGCCGACGCTGGAGGCCGACGCGAGTGGTCAGTTTTGGAGATTGACGCTAGGGGCCGACGCTGGAGGCCGACGCTGGGGGCCGACGCTGGTGGCCGACGCTGGGGGCCGACGCTGGAGGCCGACGCTGGTGGTCCACTCTGGAGACTGACGCTGGTGGCCGACGCTGGTGGCCCTGGGTTTTTATTGTCACATCATTGCTTTCGAAGGTTGTGCCTGATATAATATCACCCCAGGGAAACCGCCATCCGTATCAGATACCACAACCCAACAGAACTGCAGACCAATGTGTTGTTATCGGAAGTCTTCAATCTATTCAGCATGACCCTGTAGTGCTCTAGTGGCATCCCAGTTCTTGATTATTCCTCAAATGTCTCATACTTTTTTCAAGAATTGTAAATGATGTAAATAACTGAAAGCGTGGACAATGAGGAAAGAAGAGTTTCCAACACCAAATTTTATTAAGATAAGAAGAATTTACAAGGTTGATAAAGAAAAAAATAAAAAAAAGATTGGAAGCGTTTTCATAAGATTCCAACCACTCTTGGGGCATAAACTTCCCAACAAGTTAAAGCTTGCAATGATTGAACTAAGGATTGAAACGAATCTTTTTCAGATAACTTTTATTATTTCTCTCATTCCATTTGTGCCATTGGATCCATGCTTTTCTTTAATTAACTGATTCTTCCTTTTCTTCCACTTGATCAAAGTTTGAAAATGTTGGAAGATAATCTTCTCATCCCGCATAACTGAGGAGCCGTCTAGAGATTTCAGAATGGATCATTAGAATGAATAATTGATGAATAAATGATTCCTAACTTAAAAAGTTTGGCGGATGGTGACATTGTGGGTTGGCCTGAACCCACCATTTTTGATGCTATCAAACCTATATTCTACAAGATGGCCCTCAATTATTCGCCTAAGTCATTGATGGATCTTTTCATCTTTTCATTTCTCTGTCAATGCTGCTGTATATCGTTGCTTACATCGATGCACTTAGACACCGTCGCGCTCTTCAAACACATTCAATCATGCACCACTACACCAGTTCTCGGCATGCCAAACACGAAAGATAACCCCCATCTGTACCGAAGTCCATGACATGACATCACTGGCCAGTGTAAATTTTGTCCAATTCTTTCACATGCTTTCTTGGTGTAGTTCATGTCTGAATATTATCATTCGCCGTGGAATGCTGTTTTGGAAGGTAATGATAATTTCATATATAAATTCTGCAATGGTGTCAGAAAGGAAAGCGGCAAACTTGGTTTTATTGACCTCCAGCCATCTACATTCCTCCTTGAACTAAATCATGTGGTTTTAGCTTGATAGTTCTAGTTCATTCCTGCTTGGGTTGAAACCAAAGATTATGATTAGGATCTTGTTTGAGGCCCCGATTTGATGCGTTTACTATTATTATATCATCTTTTTTAAACAAACAAATAAATAGATCAAATAACATATTATTTGGTTCTCCTTATCTTATCCAATGAATGTTATTACTGTTCTTGTTGTTGATTTGATGTCATCCAACGAATTATGGCTATTTTACTCAGATTTGGTGTCATCCAATGATGCCGATTGATAAGAGTTGGATACATCTAAAGAATTGAAATTATCCTGAATATACAGCTGGTATTAAGAAGTTTATAGAAAGGCAAGGCTTTATGTTAATGAAAAAGGGAAGATACATTGTCCTTGTGTGCGGTGTTATAATGGATCATGGCATAAGCTTGATTTAGTTAAATTATACTGCTCGTTAAAGGGTTTCTCGAAGACGTATCAAACGTGGTATTTTAGGGAGAACAGTTTGGAAGTAATGTCTCAGATGAAAACGAGAATGAAGATGATGACCAAGAAAGGGAGCAAGATGAGATGGTCAAAGCATTGCAGGACATTGCTGGCCCAAGTGGTGCTCACACTGAGGTTGGCAATAATGATGATAATCTGATGATATCTGACCAATACCTTCCTTCATCATAAATTGGCACTTCTTCCAATTTAGTACTAGATGCTTTTCCTGTATCTTTCTAAGATCAGTCTAAGGTGATATAGACATTCAAAAAAATAGAACAAAAAATGAAAAAGTCATCCATGAAACCTCAAGGAATCGTTTAACCATATCAGAGAAAATACTAATCATGCACCTTTGAAAGGTAGATGGTGCATTACACAAGCCAAAAGGCATACGTCTATATGCAAAGGTTCCATATGGACAAGTAAATGTTGTCTTCTCTTGATTCTCTGGGGCTATTGTAATTTGATTGTAACCAGAGTATGTTGGGAATTGTATCCTAAAGCCAATCATTTGATGATGTACTGATGTAAATTGTATATAAATTGATATATTAATAAAAGTTATTTGGCAGTTTATTCATTACAAGAACATCTTCTTAATACTCCTGAAAGTAATGAAGCCCTTAGGATCTTCCTTACGATAAAGGAGGATTTATCTTAGAAGGTCCTTAAAAGAGTTAGTGACCAAATGATATACTATGACAGGGCTATAGTACTATCAATTATAGGACATTGTATATCATATTTGTTGGTTATCCTCTTAACCAAGGAGTGTAGAGACATTGGTATGACATACAGGTGAAAGTATAGGAGTACATTTCACCGAACGTGACTCATTTCCGGATACTCTGCTGTCAAGAGTTAATCCGAGAAGATATAGGTATAAGTATCCTTCAGACCTGAAGATCATAACTAGTGGCTTACAAGCAACTCATTGTACGTAGGTGCCGGACCACTTGGATTTCTAATCCAGCTACGAAAGGTTACTGGGTGCAGTCAAGTACTTGTGGTAGTCAGTTGTGGATCAAGATGGAATTTGACCTATCCCATTAAAAGGAGAAATGCTTGTGTTTCAATTTAGCAAAGACCTTGGCCAAGGCACTTCATGTGAAAGTCACATGATCACTAAAGTTGAAATCACTTTATGGATTAGCTATTTAGAGTTGACAGGCTCTTAAGCCATCCTTAGCATTTGTGGTCAAGAGGATGAATTATACGGTAACTGTTTCTTAGGGTTCTTGGAGTTTGCTCAGCAACTCTTCGACCTATCTGGACGTCGGGTTCCATTGCTAGATGGGCACATCGATTAGTATAGAAAGTTGTTTCTATGCTACCGGCTTAGGTTCGAACCTAGAGAGTCACACGCATAGAAGTTTCCTAGGATGATCTATTTGCTGATCAATGATTGAGAATCGTATATGATTTAATTAATCAATTTGATCGATTGAATTATCTCAATTAGGTTAAGTACAATTGAATAAGATTCAATTTGGTTTAAGTCTATTAAAAGGACAAGTCAATTTCAAATATTGATTTGAAATTAGACTTGATTTGAATTTAAATAGATTCAGGACTAGCCAAATTTGATTTGGGCTTGGAACATGATCTATGTGGGTTAAGTCAAATAAATTCATATCAGAACCCAAACCTCTCGAATATGGATCTCATATGATGAGATGGCTAAAATCTCATCTCATGAGATAGAATTTAATGCATAACATTTATTTACCGAACGTCGGATTTATCCCTCGTCTCTTTGGTTTTCTCCGAACGACGGAACTAAACCAAACGCCGCGACTCCTTGGTTTTTTCCGAACATCGGAATTAAACCAAGCGCCACGCCTTCGGCGTCTCTTCGCTTTTGCCAAATGACGGATTCTTAAATGTCAGAATTAAATGTCAAGGCTAAATCTAGACTATAAATAGAGGGCATTCCCTCACCAGAGAACACAGAACAAAAAATAGAACAACAATACACGATTTGTTGTGGATTGTAATTCTAAATTGTCGTGGATTGTAATTCTAAAATGTTAGAATAGAAAATCCTGATGATTCTGGTGTTAGCGGAAGCCTGGTGGATCTTGGAGGAAGATTCAAGTGAGAGGATTCAAGATCAGCAAAGCTATTTTTCCGTGAGCTAGCACTCCCGAAAATCTGATCATTCGGGGCTTCGCGTGAACGATACTAGAGGCCGGACGATTGAACGGCTGCAGAGCAATAAGGATTTACCTACTGTTCTTAAGGTAAGTGATTTGATCCCTAAATCTTAAGACAGACTTCAAGATAATAGTGTGACTAGTCATCTTGAAGATCAAGATATGATCTTGATGTTTTTATATGCATATTTTAGATCAAACGACCTTGAATATATAGGCAAAGATATGATCTTGATGCATATTAGATAGATTAATATGTAATCTTTTAATTTCTGCAATGATAATAGTTATCAATTTTTAAAAATATGCATGCAAAACTATTTCTCCTTACAAATGGTATCAGAGCCATGGTTTCGTTAATGATCTAATTTATTGCATGTAAATTAATATTCTCATTAATTATGTAATTATGGGTAAAACTTATCACAAGGCCATATGGTCACAGGTAGATTGAAAATCCGAATTACCCATTCAATGAGGTATTCTATGACATATTGCCGTGCGATTGTTTTATCGTTGATGCTTTGTTTAAAGAAAATTTAAATTATGCTTTGGCATCAAAACATAGATTACACACACTCTCAAAAGATATTTTATATTTGATACATATTGATGTTGTATAAAATCATAATATTTGCATGTTTAGTATAAAAACATAGATATGATATATGATGGCATGATGTCTATGTTATAAAACATACAATATTTATGAGAGTTTTATTTGAATGTCAAATATTAGTTCATAATTTTTTTAGATATGATCTAAATATAGGAATTATGAGTAGTAACATTATGCTTGATTGAAATATATGATATGTTAACATGAAATATATTTAATCATTTGGGTTAGCTAAATTGGGTCCATAAAGGGTTAGACTCTAAGGTTTAAATCAACTGGACTAAAAGAGTATTTGTTCAAATCTAATTAGATTAGGTTAAGAATGCTCTAAATCAAACAATAGTTGTAGTTGATCAAGTCCTTCTATTTGATTAAACCAAATGGAAGTAGATTAGGCTCCGTGGTTGAGCATGAATCTATTAGATGGTCAAATCAGAATTGGTTAACCATATGATGTCAAGGTGGGATGGCAAGTTGCTCTAGGATCAATGATCGAATGGTTTTTAATTAGGAGCTACTCGTATTGATGCGTCTTTAACGAGTTAATGGCATATCCCTCCCATCGATCTCTCTCACCTGGTCATTATGGTGAACCATTTATGATTCAGATCATTTACCTGATTCGGGTTGACCCATGCCTGTAAGGATATCAGTATAACTGATTTAGGTGCCACTTAACCTGACTTAATCTTGTTTCATTCTACCGATTTCATAGATTCAGTGGGAAAACTTGATTAGTCAATTTATCTTCATATTATTAAAATCCTCTAAAATTATTAGATCCTTAAAATGAAATAGTTATATGATAACTATATCATAACCTCCCATTAAGGTGGGTGATAATGAGTCCGATGTCTTGATAATCATTGGAGGCACTCCGTGCCTGGTGCTTGTCAACCATCAGAATTATCATTCATTGTATGATAAGTCAGTGTAACTATTAAATAAACAGTCAGGTGAGCCAACCTTCACTCGGGCTTGGTTGTCTATTGATAGGTTACACTGATTATATCATTTAATGGTTGGACCTAACCAGAACTTTCAGTGGAGGCACTTCATGCCTGCTGAAGAGGTACATAGGGAAAAACTGAACACTAAGAATTGTTTGGGAAAACAATTGGTTTTGAACCTTCTCTTAGATGCATATGGGTTAGCCAAGCTTCACTTGGGCCTGTATGTAGTTTATGTAGATCTTAGTGGCCGCTAAAGAATTAAGAATAATTCTTCGAATTGGGGTGTAGAGGCTGCCAATTTGAACAAAATAGTGGAAGAATCTTTAGACTAAAGTCCAAGTCTTTAGACTGAATCAATTTATATACTAATAAACTTTAGTTTTTCCTTATGCAGAACATGACCACTAATTTATCATTAAGGTCCCTATTGGATAGTGACAAATTGAATGGTTCCAATTTCAATAGCTGGTTCAAAAACTTAAGATTGTCCTTGAGCATGAGAGGATTCTATATATTCTGAATAATCCTGCACCAAAGATACCTGATGCAAACACCCAAAGTTCTGAGAGAGACACTTATCAGAAGTGGCTCAATGATAGAACTAGCATGCGTTGTATCATGTTAGCAGTAATGAACGATGAATTCGGTCGCCGGTTCGAGAATGCTCAGCCAGAAGAAATCATTCAAGCGTTGAATGAATCTTTCGGCACACCCGACGATTGAAAGGCACAAGACTAGTTGTGCTATTTTCAATGCTCGAATGAGAGATGGATCTCCTGTCACTGATCATGTATTGTACATGATCGAGAAGATAGAACTCCTAAGCAAGCTCGGCTTTCCCTTACATGAGCAGTTGGGAAAAGATGCGATCCTGAATTCCTTGCCTCCATCCTTCCGACCTTTCCTTACTCATTTTCGAATGACAAAGCCTGCAGTCAACTACCACAGTTTGTTGGGTTGTTACAGAACTTTGAGAAGGATAACCAGCTCTCTAAGGGTTTGGTTAATGTGGTTGAAGGATCTAAGGTAGGGCGTAAACCCTTTGGGAAAGGGAAGAAAAAAGAATAATAAAAGGGTGCAACATGCTAGGACATCTATAAGGGGTCAGATGCAGAAGAAGAAAGTTGATAAAAGTCAAGCTGAATGCTTTCACTGCAAGATGCAAGGGCACTGGAAGAGGAACTATCCTCTTTACATTGCCACACTTGATCCAAACAGGCCAAAGAAGAAAAAGGAGCAAGATGTTGCTCAACAAGGTATTTATATGATAACACCTTGTAATTTTTCTATATATGATAATCAGACCTGGGTATTGGATACCGGGAGTCCTTTTAACATTTGCAATTCATTGCAGGGACTACAGGTCACTAGAAGATTTGAGGACAATGAAAGATTCCTAAATGTCGGCGATGGAAGATTAGTTCCTGGCATTAGGAGTTCTTGAAATAGTTTTCAATAGAAATGTCATTATACTAAATGATTGTCATTTTTGCCCAACGTTCTTATTGAACGTAATTTCTGTAGGCCTTCTGGCCAAAAATAATTATGAAATTTCAATAAAGGATGTTACTTTGAATATCATTATGAATGGAGTCACTGTAATGACTGGGCATTTATCTAATGGCATTTATATATTATCACAGCCTGTGAATGTAGTGTACCAATCAAGTAAGCGCCCTAGAACAACTGATGTCACAGATATTTATCTTTGGCACCATCGGCTGGGTCATATCAATAAGAACAGATTAAACAGGTTAACTCAGGAGGGCATCCTTCGAGTTGATGATTGTGAATCATTAACTACCTGTGAATCATGTCTTCTTGGTAAAATGACCAAGTCATCTTTTACTGGAAAAGGTGAAAGAGCCAAAGAGCTATTGGGTCTAGTACATACTGATGTATGTGGACCAATGAGCACTTGTGCCAAAGGTGGATACTACTACTTCATTACTTTTACAGACGACCTTTCTAGGTTCGGTTATGTCTATCTTATGCGACATAAATCTGAATCGTTTGAAATGTTCAAACTATATCATAAAGAAGTAGAAAAATAAACAGGAAAATGTATTAAGACCCTTCGATCAGATCGAGGAGGCGAATACCTTTCCAATGAATTTGTGACATATTTAAAGGAGAATGGGATTCTCTCCCAATGGACTCCTCCTGGAACACCGCAACATAACGGTGTGTCGGAAAGAAGGAATCGAACTCTGTTAGACATGGTTCGGTCCATGATGGGTTTTGCAAGCTTGCCAATATCATTTTGGGGATACGCATTAGAATCAGCTTGTCATATTCTTAATAAGGTTCCAAGTAAGTCTGTTTCTAAAACTCCACATGAGATGTGGTATGGACATAAACCGGTTATTACCTATCTGAGAGTCTGGGGGTGTCCGGCTTATGTGAAACGTGCAAAATCAGACAAACTTGAACCCAAATCTGACAAATATTTTTTCATCGGCTATCCGAAAGAAACAAAAGGATATTACTTCTACAATACTGAAGAACAAAAGTTGTTCATTAGTAATAGAGCAGTTTTTCTTGAAAAGGAGTTCCTTAGTGAAGGAACAAATAGCTCTAATGTTGAACTTGAGGAAGTTCATCAAGTAGAAGGAACAACACAAACCAGTGAACCCTAGAATCTGAGTTGATTAGATCAAACTCAAAACCCATTTTAGATGCACCATTAAGGCGATCTGGTAGAGTACACATCAACCGGACAGATACTTGGGTTTCTTGGTCCAGAACGATGATCCTGTTGAACTCGATGAGAACAACGAGGATCCGATCACCTATATGGATGCTATGCAAAGGACTGACTCTAATAAATGGCTTGATGCCATGAAATCCGAACTTGATTCCATGAAGGACAATAATGTATGGACATTAGTTGACCCACCCGAAGGGATAAAACCCATAGGGTGTAAATGGGTTTTCAAGAGGAAAAGAGGCGCAGACGGAAAGGTAGAGACCTATAAAGCACGTCTGGTTGCCAAGGGGTATCGTCAACGTTATGGTATTGACTATGACGAAACGTTTTCTCCTGTGGCAATGCTGAAATCCATTCGGATTATGCTAGCTATAGCAGCACACTTCGATTATGAGATTTGGCAGATGGATGTTAAAACCGCTTTTCTAAATGGTGATTTAGAAGAACAGGTGTATATGATACAGCCTGAAGGTTTTATATCTGAAGACGAGTCTAAAGTGTGCAGGCTACAGAAGTCTATTTATGGACTTAAGCAAGCATCAAGGAGTTGGAACATACGATTTGATAAAGTGATCAAATCTTATGGCTTTATTAAGAATAAAGAAGAACCTTGCATTTATAAATGGGCTAACGATTCTGTTATTGTATTTCTTGTATTATATGTGGATGATATTCTCTTAATCGGGAATGATATCCCTGCATTACAAGGAATAAAGACATGGTTATCATCACAATTCTCCATGAAAGATCTGGGAGAAGCATCATACATCCTAGGGATGAAGATCTATAGAGATAGATCTAAGAGGATGCTAGGTTTATCCCAATCTACGTACATTGACACAGTGCTAAAGAGGTTTAGCATGGAGAATTCCAAGAAAGGCTATCTTCCGATAGGCCATGGAATTCATCTTTCTAAGAAGGATTGTCCGACAACTCCTAATGAAAGAGAACGTATGAGTCGAATTCCATATGCTTCGGCAGTAGGATCGATTATGTACACCATGACATGTACAAGACCAGATGTGGCATACTCACTAGGAGTAGTGAGTAGATACCAATCTGATCCAGGAGAAAAATACTGGCAAGTTGTTAAGACAATCCTTAAGTATTTGAGAAATACTAAGGACCAGTGGTTAGTCTATGGAGAGTCTGATTTGAAACTTGTTGGATATACTGATTCCAGTTTTCAATCAGATCATGATGATAGCAAAAGTGTATCGGGTTTCGTGTTTATCCTAAATGGTGGAGCTGTTTGCTGAAAAAGTTCCAAGCAACATACAGTGGCAGATTCGGTGTGCGAGGCAGAGTACATCGCTGCATCAGATGCTGCGAAAGAAGCTGTGTGGCTGCGAAAGTTCATCTCCGAGCTTGGAGTGACACCTTCCATAGATGAACCAGTCCTGTTATACAGTGACAGCACTGGTGCCATAGCTCAAGCAAAGGAACCACGAGCACATCAGCGCACCAAGCACATACTGCGCCGGTTTCATCTTATTCGAGAGATAGTAGACCGAGGTGACATAAATCTTCAGAAGATTGATGGAAAGGAAAACCTAGGTGACCCATTTACTAAAGCACTCAGCATCAAGGAGTTTGACAACTATAAGTTGAAGATGGGTATTAGATACTGTAATGAGTGGCTTTAGGCTAAGTGGGAGTTTGTTGGGAATTGTATCCTAAAGCCAATCATTTGATGATTGTGCTGATGTAAATTTATATAAATTGATATATTAATAAAAGTTATTTGGCAGTTTATTCATTACAAGAACATCTTCTTAATACTCCTGAAAGTAATGAAGCCCTTAGGATCTTCCTTCACGATAAAGGAGGATTTATCTTAGAAGGTCCTTAAAAGAGTTCGCGACCAAATGATATACTATGACAGGGCCATAGTACTATCAATTATAGGACGTTGTATATCATATTTGTTGGTTATCCTCTTAACCAAGGAGTGTAGAGACACTGGTATGACATACAGGTGAAAGTGTAGGAGTACATTTCACCGAACGTGACTCATTTTCGGATACTCTGCTGTCAAGAGTTAATCCGAGAAGATATAGGTATAAGTATCCTTCAGACCTGAAGATCACAACCAGTGGCTTACAAGCAACTCATTGTACTTAGGTGCCGGACCACCTGGATTTCTAATCCAGCTACGAAAGGTTACTGGGTGCAGTCAAGTACTTGTGGTAGTCAGTTGTGGATCAAGATGGAATTTGACCTATCCCATTAAAAGGAGAAATGCTTGTGTTTCAATTTAGCAAGACCTTGGCCAAGGCACTTCATGTGAAAGTCACATGATCACTAAAGTTGAAATCACTTTATGGATTTGCTATTTAGAGTTGACAGGCTCTTAAGCCATCCTTAGCATTTGTGGTCAAGAGGATGAATTATACGGTAACTGTTTCTTAGGGTTCTTGGAGTTTGCTCGGCAACTCTTCGACCTATCCGGACGTCGGGTTCCATTGCTAGATGGGCACATCGATTAGTATAGAAAGTTGTTTCTATGCTACCGGCTTAGGTTCGAACCTAGAGAGTCACACGCATAGAAGTTTCCTAGGATGATCTATTTGCTGATCAACGATTGAGAATCGTATATGATTTAATTAATCAATTTGATTGATTGAATTATCTCAATTGGGTTAAGTACAATTGAATAAGATTCAATTTGGTTTAAGTCTATTAGAAGGACAAGTCAATTTCAAATATTGATTTGAAATTAGACTTGATTTGAATTTAAATAGATTCAGGACTAGCCAAATTTGATTTGGGCTTGGACCATGATCTATGTGGGTTAAGTCAAATAAATTCAGATCAGAACCCAAACCTCTCGAATATGGATCTCATATGATGAGATGGCTAAAATCTCATCTCATGAGATAGAATTTAATGCATGACATTTATTTACCGAACGTCGGATTTATCCCTCGTCTCTTTGGTTTTCTCCGAACGACGAACTAAACCAAATGCCGCGACTCTTGGTTTTCTCCGAACGTCGGAATTAAACCAAGCGCGCGCCTTCGGCGTCTCTTCGCTTTTGCCAAACGACGGATTCTTAAATGTCAGAATTAAATGTCAAGGCTAAATCTAGACTATAAATAGAGGGCATTCCCTCACCAGAGAACACAGAACAAAAAATAGAACAACAATACACGATTTGTCGTGGATTGTAATTCTAAATTGTCGTGGATTGTAATTCTAAAATGTTAGAATAGAAAATCCTGGTGATTCTGGTGTTAGCGAAGCCTGGTGGATCTTGGAGGAAGATTCAAGTGAGAGGATTCAAGATCAGCAAAGCTATTTTTCCGCGAGCTAGCACTCCCGGAAATCTGATCATTCGGGGCTTCGCGTGGACGATACTAGAGGCCGGACGATTGAACGGCTGCAGAGCAATAAGGATTTACCTACTGTTCTTAAGGTAAGTGATTTGATCCCTAGATCTTAAGGCAGGCTTCAAGATAATAGTGTGACTAGTCATCTTGAAGATCAAGATATGATCTTGATGTTTTTATATGCATATTTTAGATCAAACGACCCTGAATATAAGGCAAAGATATGATCTTGATGCATATTAGATAGATTAATATGTAATCTTTTAATTTCCACAATGATAATAGTTATCAATTTTTAAAAATATGCATGCTTCGGAGACTATTTCTTCCTACAGAGTATCCATCCCGAAAATAGTAAAAGTCATGCCCTGCTAATCGTTCTAACATTTGGTCTATAAAAGGCAAAGAAAAGTGGTCCTTCTTAGTGGCAGCATTTAATTTTCTATAATCGATGCACACCCTCCATCCTTTGAATTATTGTAGGGACCAACTCATTGTTGTCATTTTGTATCACAGTGACTTTTGACTTCTTGGGCACCACTTACACAGGCTTACCCAAGAACTATCTGAAATAGGATAAATTATACCATTGTCAAGGAGTTTGATGATCTCTTTCCTTACTACTTCCTTTATGGCTGGGTTAAGTCTCCTTTGGGATTCTCTTGTAGGCTTGGCTTCTTCCTATAAGTGAATCCTATGTTGAACGATCGAGGCGCTAATCCTTTTATGCCATGATCCATCCTAATGCTTCTTTATTTTCTCTTAGGATATTCAGTAGTTCCCCTTCTTGTGATGAGTCTAGGTCGGCTGAAATAATTACAGGTAAGGTTTTAATGGACCTAGGTATGCATATTTGAGGTGCTTGGAAGTGGTTTCAGTTCTAATTTGGGTGCTTCCTCTATTGATGGTTTGGATAATGGTTCAGGTACTTTCTCTAGTGGTTCAATTGGAAGTTCCCATCTTGATTTTTCATCAATTGTAGCAATCTCATTAATTTGTTCCCCATCTTGGTTCATGCAGATTTCTAGGTCAAGCTCTTCGTCACTAAGGTCAATTAGATCATAAATAGTATCCTGAACATAATTTGAGTCACTCGTTTAATGTGTAATGGTAAGATTGAAAATATTAAGATCAATTGACATATTCCAAAGGAAAGTTTCATTAATCAATTTCAATAATTAATTAGGGCATTAGCTGTAGCTAAAAATTATCTACCTAAAATCATTGGGATGTGGTGGCTCTTTGGGTTTGTCACCAGCTTAGTTTCTAAAATCATAAAGTCTATCGGATAAATAAAGTCACCAACTTTGATCAACACATTCTCTACTATTCTCTTGGGTACTTTCAAAGAGTGATCTGCTAGTTGTAGGGTCATTCCCGTAGGCTTTAGTTCTTCCAACCCTAGTTGCTCATATACAGAGAATGACAATATATTAACACTCGCCCCTAAGTCTAATAAAGCCCTATTTATGAGGGTGTTCTCCATAATGCATAAAATAGTAGGTGACCCTGGATCTTTGTATTTTACTGGCATGTGGTTTGATAGATAAAAGCTTACACTGGCTACCAGAAAGGCTCTCTTAGGCATTTGTAGTATTCTTTGGCATAGGTTGGGACCTGTTAGATCATGTCCAATAGAGGGATGTTCACTTTAACTTGCTTAAAGACCTTCAAAATTTTATCTAATTAGGCTGAATTTCGATTGGGCTTAAGTCTATTTGGGAATGGTGCTACAATCCTGATTTTTAGTTCATCTCCTTCTGACATGGGGTTAGTTGGTGGGTTGGGCATTACATCAGACTCTGATGCCTCAGGTATTTTTGGCTGACTTAGCTTAATAAGTTGTTCAAGTAATGGGGCTTCTAATTCTTCTTCTTCATATGTACCCTCCTGATTATCTATTTATTTTTCAGATCATAATGTATGAATGAAATTTAGTTGGTTAATCTAGGCTCCTTGATTGATCCTTGGATGTTTAGGTTCCTAGGGCTAGCTTCGGGTTGACTCGGTAGCTTACCCCGTTCTTTTTCACTTATGGTTATGGCTAACTGACCTACCTGCATCTCCAAACGAGTTATGACCTGAGTATTAGTGGATAGGTGTTGCCCTATATTTTGCATAAAGTTATTCAGGGTGGTGTTGATGCTATTTATCATGGCATAAGTGTCAGCTTGGGCTTTAACTAGGGTTTTCAGGGCCTTGTCTAGGGAACTATACCTCTTTTCATTCTCATTGACTGGTGGGTTATTTCTATAAAATTGGGCCTTGAGTTAGGTTGGTTGAAGTTGGGACTACCTGCACTATGACTTTGTAACCAAGCAAAGTTTGGATGGTTCCTCCACCCTGGGTTGTAGGTTGGTGCATAAGGATTGTTGGTTGTTCTTTGATAGGTTGCATTCACCTGTGCACAACTATTTTTAGTTTGGATCATGAAGTGGGGGCACTCTTCTACTATATGTCCTGGCTCATTACATCCAGTGTAGATAGGTGCAACCACTTGGTTTACATGATTTATCGGGGCATGTCCCTTAAGTTCCAAGGCTTCTATCCTATGAATCAGAGATGCCATCTTAGCTTCTTCAGCTATAGATGGAGAGCATTGGTGCATACCACCTCTTGATGGTGTGGGTTCAGATTCCTTAATTTTTTCTCTTGTAAGCTCTTTTCTACTAAATCTTCTAGAAACTGCCAGGCTTCAATGGGTGGTTTCTGCATAAAGTCGCCCTGACACATTGACTCAAGTATAGTTCTGGAGTTTAGGTTTAGACCTTCATAGAAGGTTTGACATAACCTCCAAGTCTCTATCCCATGATATGGACATTGGCTTAACAGATTCTTAATCGGTCTAGACACTTCCATAAAGGCTCTCCCCCTAATTGATGAAATTGGACAATTTCATTTCTCAACTTGGCTTTTTATGATGTGGAATTAATTTTCTCAAGAATGCTTTAACAAAACCTTTCCAGGTCAAGATTGACTGAGTAGGTAACTATACATCCACTTTTTGGTATTTTTCTTAAGAGCAAAGTTAATTAGCCTAAGTTTTATAACACCTTCTGAAAGTTCATGCATTCTCATAGTATCACATACATCATCAAATTCTCTAATAAAAATGTAAGCATCCTCAATTCCTATGAATTTAGGGAGCATGTTGATAATCTGAGGCTTAATCTCAAACTGACCGCATTTGTTGGGGTAGTTGAATGCATGATGGTTAGGCAGATCCAATTGGGGTAGCAGTATTCTTAGGCTAAGGGGATGTCCTAAATTCCTAATTCCTCCCTAGTTACTTTTTCTTCGTCAAGGATAGGGTCTAGATCTATCCTTACTAATCGACTGGACACCTTTTCCAAGTTATAATTTTAATTTTTTTATGTTATGTAGAGAGAGAAAAGAAGAAGATTCTAAAAGAAGTATCCTAAGAGATTCCTAAAACTAAGAGCAATGAAGAATAATTTAATTAGGGTTTAATAATTATTAGCAATCAAGTTAACAAAGATTAGACTCTCTACTCTAGGTTTAACCTAGATCTAGACAGCTCCTAATTTTCAAGACCACCTTAAAGCCCTCCAAGTCAAAAATTAGCTGATCGACTAGCCAGTTATGGGTAAGATCAATGGGGTCCCCTGTTGCATACTTGGTAAGCGAACAGAACCAATTAAGTAACCTCTTTCCTTTCCTTTTTTAGACACTAGTTAATCAGTCAATTTCGATCCGGTCCAACTCTTTTAGATGCCTTGTCCTATTGAGCTCGAGTTCCTTAGGGACTAACGTTTAGTTAATTTTAGAGTTAAAGGCTTGGGTTTATGCAGTATGCAAGGTATGGTTTATGGGCCAAGGAAGGGTGATCAACTCCTGACCTTATCTTGATTAGGGGTTTGTGCCCTTAAAGTTAATTATAAAATGCTATGCAACAAGCAGATGTCAAACTCTTGAAGTTATCAAATAAAATTAATCTAATTACTTTTTTTAGATTTTGTAATTAAGTTTCTAATTTTCTAATAAATTATGAGATGTCAATGGAAAAATTTTTAGTTTTGTAGAAAATAAATTTACCTAAGTCAATCTAAGCATAGAAATATTTTTTTATTATATTTATTTTTTATTTAATAATAATAATATTATTTTATTCCTTAAATTAATTATTTTTATGGAAAGTGTCTTAGGGTTTTTTTTTCAGGTTCTTGTAAGGTAAGTTAATTAAAAGGAAAAGTTGATTAGGTTAAAAGTAAATTTGTGATAGAAGGAAAGTAATTTTTTATGTTAAAAAAAATAAGAAAATCTAATAATTAAGGTAACTAAAAAAGAAATAAAATAAAGAGAGCAATAACTATTCAAAAAAAAAATTTTTTTTTCTATTCCTTTTTTTATATAGAAGCACGAATAATAATGAAATAATAAGAGAGAATAAAAAAAATAAAAATAAGAATAAAATTAAAAAAATTATGGTAATTAATTAAAAAAAAATTCTTGAACTAATCATGCCTGAATCCCTAGCAATGGTGCCAAAATTTGATCGTTGTAGTTGGCAGTCAAAAAAAAACCTATTCACTACTATAGCTAGTTGTGAATCAGGATCGTATCCTCAGGATCAAGGGCAATTATTTCATGAAAAAAAATAAAAAAATTAACTTTAGATGATTATATTTAGAATAGTTGTTATTAAAAAATAATAATTAATTAATGAATGAAATTAAGACAGCAGGAGAAACAACCCAAGAATCTGAATCCACCATGTAAACAGATTTTATCTTTTTTTTTAATGTTGCAATAATAATAATTTTTATAAATTTAAAATTAAAATAATTTATCTTTGTCAGGCATAGACCGTATCAGGAGATCACGGCACATCCGCTTAGAGTATAAAATATCTAATAATTGCAAGGTTAATGGTCTAATCTATCATACTACGATCTGTTTCTTTTAGGCACGTAATGTATCCCGAGATCATAGTATGTTGATAGAGGGTACATGCCGCGTATATGCCAGATCAAAACCTCGACATAAAAATAAAATGATATAAAGAAGGGCATAATTTTTATTGCATAGAAATTAAGAACAAAAAGAAGATAAAACCTGATTACATGCTTCATCATCATCCCAAGTTGAAGGAATCTAGCCACGCATTGCTGCCACCATAATTTTTCTCTCCCAGGCCTAAATACAATAATCTCAATAAAAGAAGAATAAAAGAGCTTTGTAAAAACTCCTCCTCCTAACTACTGCATGAGGTCCTTCCTTTATAGAGCTTGTCTAGGCTTCCTTCTAATCAAAGTTGGAGTCAATCGGGCGCTCAAGATATCATGAGAAAATTTTTTAGCCATCCGTTGACCATCAACTGCCTTATTTTGCATCGAAAATCATGCAAAATCATCTATTTTTTTTTTTTAGTCAAACCGAGTCCTGATTTGAGTGCCATCTGCATCGTTGGACTCCAAAAATTGAGCTCTTTCCATCTATAGGCTCTTTTTCTGCAAACATCCATAAAAAGTATCAATTCTTAATAAATTTAAAGTAATT
Organism: Calamus simplicifolius; assembly: GCA_900491605.1. Taxonomy (NCBI): domain Eukaryota; kingdom Viridiplantae; phylum Streptophyta; class Magnoliopsida; order Arecales; family Arecaceae; genus Calamus; species Calamus simplicifolius. The sequence goes on from UESW01004411.1 coordinate 498,143, forward strand.
AATATTTATTTTAATAGTTAAATTGGGATAATAAATAGACTTATCAATCCTTTACCTCTACTCCCGAAACTATACCTACTCCAACCTCTCCTCACCTTGACCTCATGATAGGGAGAGCCATTACAACTTGGAGAAAGGTACACTTGCACTTTCTAGAGTCCGAAGGGTTTGACATTGAGAGATTAATGAGGAATATGGCATGGGAGAGAGTGTGTTCACTTGATGTACCCACTTATCTGGCCTGGTCAGAGAGTTTATGGTAATGCTGAAAGAGAAGATGGTGGGTTGATTAGCTATGTCAGAGGAACCCAAGTTCGAGTGAATCAAGAAATTTTGAGCAATTTGCTGAAGATGTCGACTGAAGGAATTGTTGCCACCCATTACTCTGATCGAGGTGGAGCTCTGTCTAGAATGCTTGGAAGAGAGGTAAATAAGCTGGAGGATGTGTATGCAAACCAACTCAGTCTGAAGCTAAGACTTCTACACAATATTTGCAGTAGAATATTATTTTCAAAAATTGATAGGTTTGAGTATGTGTCTGAGAGGGATATCATTCTGATGGACTGTGTTTTGACTGGCCACCCTATCAATTTACTTGGAATGATGTGGAGCTACATGGCAGATGCTTGCACCAAGAAGAAGGCGACTCTGCCTTATGGGATGGTGCTGACTCTAATCTTTAGAAGCCAAGGAGTGAAAATCTTGGAAAATGAACTAGAAAGGCAACTACGACATACTGATTACTATAACGCCTCCACTCTTCACCGTGTGGGCTTCAGAAAAATCAATGAAGTTTGGTAGAGGAGGAGACATAATGCCCTGCCAGAGCCCGTCAGAGGTGCAAGAATATATGATGATGATTGAATAGAAGAGGTTCCAAGACCTTCTGCAGCCCTTGGACCATCTTTATCAGCACTTGGACCTTCGACAACAGCTCCATCCTCACTAGCACCAGCACCCAGTTCATCCTCTGCACCACCAGCAGCTACTTCCCCTGCTTTCACCGAAGAGCAAGTGGAGCAACTTAAAGAAATAATGAAATCTGCACTTGCTGAGCATGAAGAGAAAATGGATGAAAGAATGAGAGATCGCTCCTGGGGATTAGACAGCTAATCTATGTCTGGGATGAGAGACTGGGCAAAATTGAAGGTTCAATCAATGACTCAGCCAAAAGTTTGAAGACAAGCTGGAAGATATTTTTGAAAAACTTAAGGGTATTGCTTATGATTCAGATGTTTACTCTAACTCTACTGCAAAGCTAAGTCAATACTGAAAAGGCAGTGTTCAAAACTGAAGAGCTAATAAATGAATTTTGTAGAACTCAAGGAAGGAATGCGACAGATTCTAGAGCAGTTGAAGAGGCTTCTTAGATTTTAAAGTGAAAGCTCCCAACCAACCCTTCCTCTCCAGCCAATCCAGCCAATCAATTCTATTCAGCCTACCTTACTCTATCTTAGATATTAAGATATTATAGTTTTCTTGGAAATCTTAATCATAGTTTGTATTTAGGAATTTATTGTTATACATTTTGTTTTGATATTTTAACGATCAAATTGTATCTCTCTGCTTGTAACCATCAATATCATCTTATGTGTAATGAATGACAATGAAAGTACTTAAATGTTTTAATGAAATCCCTTTTGCTGTTACTGAAATGATTACCTTCTTAAGCTATTTTGTGATGTTCTATTCTGGTTTGAATGATATGATACGCATCTTGAGCTATGACTACCCTATGTTTTCTTAACTTTTTTGTTGATGACAAAAAAGGGAAAGATTTGGTTTGTATATGCATATTGATCTTAAATGATATGTACATGCACAAGGGAAGCTATCACTCAGGGGGAGCTATCTAACATATTTGCTATAGCTAATTTAACATATCTAAAATATTTAAAATATTTGAGATGAATACTTGAAATGATTGAAATAGATATGTGAAATAATTATATTGCTCAAGATATCTAGGTTGAAATTGCTAATAGCACAAGTGTCAAATGAAAGTTCTTTTCATTGATTATCATTCTGATTGAAAAGTCATTTAAATTGAAATATGTGCTTTAAATGCATATGCATATACTTAGTATTTTTGTCATCATCAAAAAGGAAGAGATTGTTGATCCAAATATTGATTTTGATAAATAACAAAAACCACATGAGTATATTCCTTTTGTTACTAATGATTTTGATTAAATATTTTAGGAATTTAAATTATTAATCAATCAAAATTCAAGAAAAATCAAGCTTGGTCTTAAGTCTTGTGTTAAGTGTCAATTTTAGTATTTAGAGCTAACTCTTAGAGTCAAGGAGCCGACTCGGAAGCGTTTCGGCACATTTTGGCACTTTCGGCACGTGGTCGAGCTGACTCCTGCAGAGTTTGGAGCCAACTCCGTTAGAAAGATAGAAAGACCTCAATTCTGCGTTGAGCTCAAACCGACTCCTACAAAGTCTCGAGCCAACTTTGCTAGCTATCACTACAAGAAAAAGCGCCATTTGCGAGGGATTTTTCGAGGGAAAAAGAAAAAATCCATCGAAAATATAAAATTTTGACAGATTTCCGACGGATAAATAGTTGTCGGAAAAACCTTCCTCGAAAATTTTTTCGAGGAATTTTTTCGAGGAATTTATTTCCGAGGGATTTTTCGACAGAATTTATCCCTTGAAAATTTCATAGGGAAATTTTCCCTCGGAAATTTTTGAGGGATTTTTCGAGGGAAAATTTTTGAAGGATTTTCTGAGGAAAAATTTTGAGGAATTTTTCAAGGGAATTTTCGAGGAAAATTTTCCGAGGGAAAATTTTCAAGGGAAGTTCCGAGGGATAATTTTTGAGGAATTTTTCGAGGGAATTTCCGAAGGAAATTTTCCAAGAAAAAATTTCTGAGGGATTTTCGAGAAAAATTTTTTAAAGGATTTTTTGAGGGATTTTTTGAATTTTTTAAATCATTTTTCTTAATTTTTTAGGAAATTATTCCTTACTAAATAAATATCCAGAGAACAATCCCTCACAAAATAGCTTTTCGAGAAACAAAATCCTTTGCAAAATCCCTTATAATATTTAAATATAATCTTTAAAAAACTTAAAATATTCTTTTAATGCACCTAATTATATATACAAATAATCCATATAAAAATTTATATTCATAAATATAACATATTAACCATAATCATCACAATAAATATAGCATTAATACACTTGCTATATAAATTGAAAATCATAATCATCATAAACATGATCCTTCTCATATATATATATATCCAAATACATAAAAAAAGTTTCACAAGTGTCATCATGTCCAAGTTCATAACAAAAAAAAATCACAAACAAGTATCATCCCAATAATAGAAAAAAAAGATTACAAACAAGTCCATAAATTTTCTTCCGCTCCTGAATCCACTCCTCAAGAACTCGTAAGGATGTGCGGCCATAAGATGAGGAGCCTATCAGCAAGCTAGCCTATGATTCGAATCCATAAATCCATCCCTTGTTTACTCCAATTGTATCTTTTCATACATGTACCATCCTCTCCAATTGAGCTCTGACTTAATTGTACCTCTTGCCACTTCTATATAAAATTATTCTGTAAAAGATATTAGATACAATGAGCTAAACATACAAATAATATAAATATATGAATTAAAGTAGAGTTTTTAAATACTTACATGTGTTGTCTTTTCCTTCTTATTTACCCACTTATTGCTATCATTTTTCTTTTGATGGGCGTGTAGGTAAGTTCAACTTCTGCATCTGAATTTCATAATATAAACAACATTAGCATTTTTTAAAAAAATATATAAAATAAGAATATCATATATGTAAAGGTAAGGATATATATATCAAAAATAAGGATAAATAAAAATATATGGCATGACTAATAAATAATGGGAAGTGTCAAAATATATTTTAAATAAAACAAATTACAATCATGATGACAAGTGTCAAAACATATTTTCAATCACACATCAAACTGCCACGAAGGTAGATGGTACAACATTCTTAAATGTTCCTAATCATATGGCAGGGTGTAAAGTTAATCAAGAGAGTGAACTTATTATGATCATCCATTAAATGTTCTCCCTCCTATATCAATCACATGTACCCAATGGCTAAAATGCTAGTTCCTCTCAAACTACATTTCTACCAAGGTCAGAGTCCCTTAGATTGACCATCTACTACTAATAAATAATAGGAAAGGCTCTAAGACCAGCCTTAGAGCCTGAAGTCACATGACCAACAACTTAAAAAGAAAAAAAAAGTAATAAAATAGTCTGCTATTTCGCCATGCAGCCCAGCCCCACGGCCTGGGAAAAAATAATAGATATATCCCTTCTGTTTTAGTTTTCCTCCACATCTAGTTGCTTTCTATGTGCACACAGTGTATCATTTCATCAAATTATCTAGCAAGATTTAAATTTTGCAACCTTCCTTTTTTCAATTAGAATTCTTATAGGTCCAGAACTTTTTCATAGATGTATATACTATTTTTAAAACATATTTTTCATGGTCCTTTTATTAGGAAATCACAACATGAACTAGTATTCTGTAAGTCTATCAACTTCAAGCAGATAAAATATGAACCTGTAACTCTCGAATCAATGGCAAACTTCCAGTGATTGAGTAGGGCTTTACATAGCCAACCACCTCCTCAGTTGCTTTACATAAGACATGAAAACCATGAGAATCAAGATTGCAAGCAACCCCATACATCGCAGCCTCATCAAAAGTGATGATAAGCCTAAAAAACACCAAGAAATTTAATTAGTTCAGCGTGTTGAGTCTTGCACAAATAGGTGCTAATACTTCCTCTAATCTAACATCTGTTCCCAGAAACACATACTTGCTATGCACACTTCTATCATGATTCATGAGGCTGAACTCGTTACCAAAAATCCAATAATAAGAAACAGTCTATGAAATGGTAACTAGAAGCATAATGAGAATTACACAAGCATGTTGATTATAGCGGAATGTTACCATCCAAATAATCAAAAGAAAAAGAGATGTAAGTTAAAACAGCATTCCCACCTTCCTCTTTCATCTGGAAGTACATATTTTGATACAGGCCCATGTGTATCTAGCCTCTCTATGTTGGCATTTATATCGTCTACATACTCTTGTAATTTCTTGACCACATCTGCAGTGCTGCAGGAAAAAGAAAGAGAAATAAAATCCTTCAGGTCATAAAAAGCCCCAAGATCGAACAAGACATATAAGTAATATGAGTTCAGAAAGAAAAACAATCTACAATATCAAGAGAGATGAAAGAAAAACAATCTACAATATCAAGAGAGATAGGCCAACCTGTAGAAAGGAGTTAACCTGCAGAACAAAAGGAACACCAAGTAAGATCAAACCTCTCAACAACTTAAGATTATATAATTAAAAATTATACAAAAGTGGCGTATACATATTACATATGCACAACAGTAATCACAATCGCCATTATTAAGAGAATATCATAAGCAACAGGAAATAATGGAGCCACCCTAAGCAAAGCGGGCCAATCTGGTGAACTCAGCTTCATATTGGGCCACAGAAAGATTCCTTTGCTCCAACTTAAGAAATTCTGATTCCATCCTCCTTTGTACACTCCTGGGAAAGTACTTGTCAAAGAATATCTCCTTAAACTCTCCCCAAGACATAACCTGACCACCCCGACGCTGCTCCTCAACTAGCCACCAGTCATAAGCCTCCCCCTGGAGAAGATAAGTAGCAAATCTGATCCGCTCCAACTCCTGGCTACCATGGGCCATAAAAGCCTTCTCCATATCTCGCACCCATCTCTCAGCATCAATAGGGTTGCTAGAACCAGAGAAAGGAGCAGGGGCAAACTTCTTGAATCTGCAAAGCTACGGCCAATCCCTACCCAGGGTTGAGGTGGAGTAGGCTGGGTCAATGGTGTGAAATGAGTAGTAGGTACAGTGGACTGAATTTGTGGAGCAGGAGGGACAAATAGAGTCTGTGGCATAGTGGAAGCAGGCTGCGTCTGCGGGACAATAGGGGTAGGCTGACTCTGCGGAACAGTGGGAGTAGGCTGAGTCTGCGGAGCAGGAATGGCAGACTGAGAGGATAAAGCCTGATGAATTTGTTGTTGCATGTCCCGCATCGACTGTGCCATACCCGATAGAACCTGAAGCATCTCGGTCTGGAGTCGCTGATGATCAGTCCCAACAGGGTTGACAGGGGCAGCACCTCCAGTAGCATCCTGACCTCCTGGTTGACCAACATTTCCAACCTGGGAGCCCTCATCATTTTGTTGGCTCCTAGTGCGAGCCATTACTATCTCCTGATAAATTAGTTATTATAAAAATCATGATCAAACTTTTCATATCAGGCTCCCAAAACATAAGGTTTGAAATTCATATAAAGTGATAATTGTCTCAATGTCAACCTATTTGTTTGCCTAGGGTGTCATCATGTATGTGATCCTAAGGTCAATAACCTAGGCTCTGATACCACTAAAGCTGTCACGCCCCAGACCCAAATATTGGGCTAGGGTGACAACCCGCCGCGTGCCGGGCACGCAAGGCGTCTTAAAAATCTTGATATACGATTCAAATGGGCAATAAATATGAAAACCAACCATAATACAAATGATAGTTATAAGTTTTGGGTTTCAAACCCTACACCCAAGTCATGCTAATAAAGTTGGGCTACAACAAGCCCTACACACAAACATAATAGGATTACACCAATGCAATGGTTCTTATTTTATTTATTAGAAGCTCCATCAACTCCGAATATCCATCATCAACCCTGAGGCTCTGAAAAACATTGTGAAGGTTTAATGAGTTTACACTCAATAAGTAAGCCTATTATACAATCATATCATACTTGAATTATATTTAACATGCTATCAACATATGCATTTTGTCAACTTAACATAAATTGAACATTCGATAAGCATCAGGATATGCATTCTAGCAAACTCACTGTTTATGTAATTATAGATTTCTATGTGTCCCACGGCCCTGCAATACCTCAATCAGAGCACATCCTCCAGATGTGTGGCCATATAAAATCAACAGAACACATTGTACGATGTGTGGGGCCATACCATAACAGAACACACTCTACGATGTATGTGGCCATATGAAAATCAAAGAACACATTGTAAGACATGTGGGGCCATACCATAACAGAACACACTCTACGGTGTGTGTGGCCATATCAGAACATGTCTACAATGTGTGGGGCCATATCATAACAGAATACATCTCCAGTGTGTGTGGCCAAATCATAACAGAACACAGCTACAATGTGTGGGGCCATAGTAAAGGAGAACCGCGGCGACCCATATAAATCTATTTAACATTTTCATCACAATTACATCATGCATCTGTATCTCACATTACCTCACAGTGGTTTGCACAGTACTAGGAAATGCATATAGTCACCTCAATATAAACATATCACATTTCTGGCATATACATCAATAAATCATTTCTTACAATATTACCAATCACTATAATCATATAATTGTTCATTTGTAATCCACAGTTCCATGCTACATAGACAATTCAGATAATTTCTATTTTCTTCTTATTTATAAAAATGCATGCAAACTGTATATACTCAATTTATTAATTAAA
>UESW01004411.1:507338-534497 GCA_900491605.1 Calamus simplicifolius
ACCATGTAAGAGAAAACATCCTTCTGAAATGAATCAAACTTATCTTTGGCACTTGCGCCTAGGTCATATAAATCTAAGATGGATTTCTAGACTGGTTCAAGATGGACCATTAGGTTCATTGGAAGTAGAGGCACTACCGGTCTGTGAATCTTGCGAAGAAAAAAGACCAAGCGGCCATTTCTGGCCAAAGGCAATAGAGCTAAGGAGATTAGAATTGGTTCACTGATTTGTGGCCCAATGAACATCCAAGCTAGAGGTGGTTTTGAGTACTTTGTCACTTTATTGATGATTACTCAAGATATGGGTATATTTATCTGATGCGCCGTAAGTCTGAATGCTTTGAAAAATTTAAAATTTTAAGGCAGAAACGGAGAACCGTCATGGTAAAATATCAAGACACTACGATCCGATCGTGGTGGCGTACCTCTTAGGGGAGTTCACAGATTACTTATTAGATGCTGGGATTGAATCCCATTTCTGCACCACGCCACAGCAGAATGGTGTAGCTGAAGAAGGAATAGGACTCTTATGGATATGGTTAGATCTATGATGAGTTATTCAGACTTACCTATTTCGTTTTGGGGATATGCATTAGAGACGCTGCATATATTCTTAACTTGGTACCATCTAAGTCATACCTAAGACACCCACAGAACTGTGGACTGGGCGCAAGCCTAGTCTAAGACATGTTCGGGTTTGGGTTGTCCAGCACATGTACTAAAGGTAAACCAGATAAGTTGGAATCAAGGACAGATGTATGCTTCTTTGTTGGATATCCTAAAGGAACAAAAGGTGGTTTATTTTATTGTCCTAAGGATCAGAAGGTCATTGTTAGCACCAATGCCGATTCTTGGAGGAGGACTATATTATAGACCACAAACCCAGAAGTAAAATTGCTCTAGAAGAGTTGAGAGGCGATAAAAACTAGACTGGCTCCTTTAATACCAATAGTACAAGCAGAAAACACCACAAGAAAGGGTTCCCAAACTTCCCATAACTATTCGTGGGAGAAGTATAGTAACACGAACTGACCCTGAACTGGATACAAAAGGATACCATTAATGCACCAGTTTCAGAACAGTGCAGGTTGATGGAGCACAAGGATCAGAGTCAGATTGTATTATTACAAGCACATACATCAGGTTGTGCCTCGTCGTAGTGGGAGGGTTGTAAATACACCTAAACGGTATATGTTCCTTGGAGAGTCATATGACAGAATCTCTGATGAACTGGATACTGAACCCAGTAGCTACAATGAAGCATTACAGGATAAAGATGCAACTCTTTGGCAAAATGCTATGAAATCAGAGATAGAGTCTATGCACTTTAATCAGGTCTGGATCTTGTAGAACCACCCGAGGTAAAACCCATCGGATGCAAGTGGATCTATAAGAAGAAGAGAGGAGCAGACAGGAAGGTGGAAACCTTCAAGGCTAGGCTAGTTGCAAAAGGTTTTACTCAGAAAGAAGGGATCGACTATGAGGAAACCTTTCACCAGTAGCTATGCTTAAGTATCCGGATTCTCTTATCCATTGCAGCTCATTTCGATTACGAAGTTTGGCAAATGGATGTCAAGACAGCTTTCCTTAATGGAAATCTTGAAGTGCATTTACATGATGCAACCAGACGGTTTTATAGTAAAAGGCCAGGAGCACTTGGTGTGCAAGCTTAAGAGGTCCATTTATGGACTTAAGCAGGCATCTAGATCTTGGAATACTCGTTTGATCAAGCTATTAAATCTTATGGTTTGATCAAAGTCCTGATGAGTCATGTGTACAAGAAGCGTGATGGAAAAACTTTGTGTTTCTGGTGCTATATGTGGATGACATCTTACTTATTGGAAAGATATGGGAGTGTTATCTTCGGTCAAGGTATGGTTATCTGGACAATTTGATATGAAGGACTTGGGAGAAGCAAGTCACATCCTAGGGATCAAGCTTTTGCGAGATCGCAAGCAAAGGATGATATGCTTATCTCAAGCCACTTATATCGATAAAATTCTCACCCGTTTGGTATGCATAATTCTAAGAAAGGATTTCTTCCTTTCAGGCATGGAATTTCTCTATCTAAGGATCAGTGTCCTAAGACACCTGAAGAGATAGAAAGTATGAAGGCAGTTCCTTATACTTCTGCAGTAGGAAGCCTAATGTATGCTATGCTATGTACTAGACCTGATATCTGTTTTGCCGTAGGTATGGTTAGCAGATTTCAGTCTAACCCTGGGGGCGAGAACATTGGACTGCAGTAAAACATATAATTAAGTACCTAAAAGGACTAAAGATTATATGTTAGTTTACCAAGCAGATAGTCTTGTGCCTATAGGATATACAAATTCGGACTTCCAATCAGATAATGAATCTAGGAAATCAACCTCGGGATATGTGTTCACTTTGGGTGGTGGAGCAATTAGCTGGAGGAGTGTGAAGCAAACTTGTGTTGCTGACTCTACCATGGAAGCTGAGTATGTGGTTGCATCTGAGGCTGCAAAAGAGGCTGTTTGGCTAAGAAACTTTCTTTTGGATCTTAGTGTGATACCTTCAGTGCAATTACCTATTACACTTTATTGTGATAATAGTGGGGTAGTTGCTAATTTGAAGGAACCCAGGACCCATAAGAAATCTAAACACATTGAGCGTAAGTATCACCTGATACGTGACATCGTGCAAAGAGGTGACGTGCTGGTGACCAAGGTTACATCTGAGGACAACCTGGCAGATCCTTTTACAAAGAGTTTAACTTCAAAAGTTTTTGATAGACATGTAGAGGGCATGGGAGTTAGATGTGTACAAGCATTGCTTTTGAGTCTAAGTGGGAGATTGATAGAGATATAGACTAAAAGATATGCTTTATGTATATATTTATATTTTAATGAGAATTCATTTTGAGCAATGTATGCCATTTACTATATATATGCATGTGTCTAGTATTTACAAAGAGTATTTGATCTAGTGTGTAGAGTACGGCTTACACAGAAGACTAGATCATCGGTTCTTTTGGAATACAAGTTTATTGTTCACAGTTTTAGATGGAATTGGACACACCATCAGGATAACTGTAGCACAAATTTTTAGTAGGTCTGTCTTGACTACAGGGAATGGTTTATTCTAACTATTTGTGCTAGTACACTTTGTGTGTATTGAACAGGACACAGTGAGTTAATTATTTTATACTAACTTTATAAATAATTTAAAACTCATGAATATCACGATTACTTATGCTCTTAATCCGAATTCTATTTCTAGACATGTGTATGTAGTGATTATTGCTTTGATTACACATAGAGTGAGATTATATGAGTCAATAAACTCAGTGGGTTGGGTAATAACATTATATATATGGTGAATATTAATAGTTGAAGGAATCCACGTCCTGTTAATTTGGATTGATATCCCCTTGAGAAGCTTATAAGTTTGATTGTATCAAATCTTGCAAGTGGATTTTGAATCCGATACATCAAATAAGTTAAGTGGATAAGTCAAGGATAATAAATCTAATTAAATTATATTATCAGTAATTAAATTTAATTGGTAGATATCTGTAATCTTAACGTGGGGAGATATAAGTATTTAATATTAAAGGTTCGAAAATATAAATTTGAATATGATTAGGAGTACAATTATAATTCTTTAGTGGAATGAATTGTAATTTACGTAATTGAATCCTAACCCGGGGTAGGATTGGGAGATTTAATACGTGGAAAGTCCTTTTCATATTTGTCTATTGGTCCCTGTTGTAGCCCTATAAATACCCTCTCAGTTGGTTGTAGGGTTAACGTTTTAAGGAAAAAGAAAAACAAGAAACCCTAGGTCGGCCGAGAGATCCCACCATCTTGTGAGAGAAGGAAGGTATTTTCGGGAATATGGCGGAAGGCTAAAAGTTGAGGTCGAGCAATCGAATCAAGTGTTCCAAGGTTCAAATTGAAGGTATGATCTTATACTCATAGATTAGAACGGTAAAAAGTTTTTTTTTTTGTATTACTCATATACGCTATAGCCGTGATCTTGGGGGTATTCCGCGCTCCCCAACAGGAACATGGTAACCATTCGCCGCTACCCTGGATCCAAATTTCATCACAATGCAATATCATGCTTCCCTAACAGAAGTGGTGTTGGAATAGACTTGAACAAAGTGAACATCCATTTATTCCTCGTATGTTGTTTCAAATTATATGCTTCATCACCTTTGATGCTTAGCATCTGGTAACGTAATCCATCAAATATGTGAGTTAATTGAAATATTTATTGGCACTGATGTGCAATCTTGTTCTCTGACGAAATTGCAGTAACTTTGGGGCCTAGGATCTCTGAAACTATGAGGCAAGTGAGCTTCGGGGCAAGGATTCTTCAAGCAGGAGGCAAGGAGAGAGTTTTCAGGCTAGCTTTCTCTGTTGAGAAAGGAGAGAAATTGCTGAAGGCCTTCCAGTGCTATTTGTCAACCACTGCCGGCCCTATTGCAGGGATGCTCTTCATTTCAATTGAGAAAATTGCATTCCACAGTGATAGATCCGTTGCATTGACTTCTCCCAAACGAGACCTGGCCAGAGTGCCTTACAAGGTAATTCCAAGTCCAGAGTTTCTTTCAGAGAGGTCATTTGAAAAAAAAAAAGGAAAAAAGGAGAGTCTAAAGGTTTTCCAAGAACAAAATTAGAGAATAATTTTCTCAATCCTATTACAAAGTTATTTCAACGACATGTATATTAGCCTCTAACTGAATCTGGTGCCTTCTGTAGGTTTTGATTGCATTGAGAAGGATAAGGAGGCAATCTCAAGCGAGAACCTGGACAAGCCAAACCCAGAAATATATCCGGATAGTTATGGTCGATGAATTTGAGTTTTGGTTTATGGGATTTATTAGATACGAAAGATCTTTCAAGTGCCTACAACTGGCAATTTCAGAATTACAATGACCTTTCTGTAGATTATACTCTTGAAAGCCGAATTGATCTGTCCCCATTCCCTTACTGTTTGCCGCCCTTTATACGGGAACAAATAGCCATTGCATCGTTGCCTGAATCGATCCGATTTAGTCACTGCTGCACGGCTACCACCTTACTGTGGAAAACATTTATTTATGCTTAAAGACAGAGTTATATCATTGTTTAGAAATTTGGAGGACCATCTGGCTACGATTTAAACAAGAAAACATGACCATGGTTTGGGCTCTCATTTGAGATGAGGCTCCTTTAGCCTTCTAATAATGCTTCAACCGCTATGGAGATTCTCCTCTGAGAGCAGTTCCCTACTCCAAACGGCTTGCACGGAGTCCTTTTAAGGTGAAGCAACCTGAGAAAAATGTTAGTATTTTTCTAACATTGGCGAGGCGCTTGGACTTCGACTGGCTTTTGAAGTTTTTTTATATACAGAGTTTGGCCATAGAAGTTACAAACATTAACGTTCCAAATTTCTCAAAACGGATAAACCTTCTTCCAAATTTTCCACAATAGAATATATTACTCTACTAGGAAATAAGTTCTTCATTTAGCTATAGAGCAGATATAATTTCACAAAAGAATCATAAGCCATACAGATTCTGTTGGCACGAGAGAAAAATACTAATGACTCAAGTAGACGATGGACCGTCACGGTAGGCTCTGAAAAGGTCAGGCAGAATCTTTGAACTTGCTCTCTGTCATCTCGTCCAGCCGTTGGACCGTCACGGTAGGCTCTGAAAAGGTCAGGCCAGAATCTTTGAACTTGGTCTCTGTCATCTCGTCCAGCCGTCGGACCGTTGCGGTAGGCTCTGAAAAGGTCAGGCCAGAATCTTTGAACTTGCTCTCTGTCATCTCGTCCAGCCGTCGGACCGTCGCGGTAGGCTCTGAAAAGGTCAGGCCAGAATCTTTGAACCTGCTCTCTGTCATCTCATCCAGCCGTCGGACCGTCACGGTAGGCTCTGAAAAGGTCAGGCCAGAATCTTTGAACTTGCTCTCTGTCATCTCGTCCAGCCGTCGAACCGTCTCCGGCGTAAGATAATTCACCCAATCTCCAACCACACCACGTCTAAAAAACATCTTGTTCTCAATTGGCGTGTTCTCAAACGTCTTTCCACTCTTATTCACTTCCAAACCGCTCAAGTTCTCAAAAGCGCACAGCCTTACGATGCCTTCCACCACGCCTTCCTTCTCCTCGGCTAGAGTGAAAGGAAAACCGACGAACTCTGCCAATCTTTTCAAATGAACCAGGGGGTCAAGCATCAGTTCCTCGTATTGAGAAACAGCACATTCTGGGGCCTTTCCAAGTGCCCCTTCCAGTATCCCAACAGATGATCCCAGTAGGGCCCGAAGAAGGAGTTCCCCTCGCAGAAGTGGCCCACGTTTTCCTCCGGAGACGAAGGTGATATATAGCTGTTGATGAAGTGCCACAAGGAAACGAAGTTATCTTTTGGATTGCGGCATATATAAACGATTTTACAACCGGAGTCCAAGACGGACTGCGGCAGTGACTGGAACGGGATGTGGGTGGAGAAGATTCTTGGAGATGGGAGCGCGTCCAGGTCCGGAATTTGATCGTTTGCGTACACTTGGGCCTCCAGAAAGGGGACGCACTGATGGGGATTAAGTGTTGTGAAGGGGTTCTGAGGGTTGGAATGAGAGCTAATTCGGTTTATTGTTGCAAAAGAAGGGCTTTGAGCCATGTTGTCCCGGACTTCGGCAAGGAAGCGAGGAGCACGTCGGTGGAGCGGGCCTTGAAGTGTTGCTGGGCGACCATGACGCCTACCATGGTTTGCAGGTTCGCATGCCATCCATCTGGGTGACGGTAGAGTGGGAATAAAATGCCTACATCTCTGCTTGGAAGGGCTGATACCACCTTTGTGAAGTGCTCGTAGGTGCTTTCATGGTTTTGGTCCTCCTTGCTCGCTTGGGAGGCCAAGCACGCTGGCGCAGGAGGATCAGCCATCGGGATTGGAACCGGTGTGGTGACTAAGAGGCGGACCGCACGAATGCCATCAACCTAGTGGCAGACGTGCATTATTATAAGGGTTTTGTTAACGAGCGCCGGTCACTCGTTAAGGGGCATTTAGTGCTACCATTTACACGGCTTTTCACGGAACATAACGAAGAAAGGAAGGACAAGAACAAGTAATGAGTATTTAAGAGAAACATTTCAGTGCTTCGATTAAATACAGTAATAAGACTATTAAAGAATTTTTTTAAAAAAACTACAGCCTAGTGCCCCGGCAGCATGCGTTTCATTGGCACCTTCAGCATCAAAATATAATTTTATTATGGTTCAAACTTTATAGGATAGAATGTTATATATGTCTGAATGATCAGCATTTGTTCAATCTCAATATAGATATTTATTATTTATTTACAATTTAAACTAATGTGAGTACTAATAACTTTTTTATTAGTTTTTCAATATAATCACAGCCATCCATATCTATATGTGATCATTTTATTATGCACATCCTGTAATTTTTTTTTTTTTTTTTCCGATAGTCTCAACAACATGCTTATGAAAGTGGTAGCATAACCGTTTTTTATCTCTTTTAAAGTAATTAATATTATTGTACAGAATTAGAGTATTAAATATCTCTTTTATGCACCCTTTAAAACTTCCTAGTTTGGTTCTTATTTTCATGATAGGTTCAATAAATAAGGCATTAAATATATTTCCTAACAAATGCAGCCATTAATAAAACCTTCTACATAACTGGAGGAATACTTCCCTTAAATCTCACGAATTAATAAATGGCTTCTATGGTCATTAACTATCAAGTGCTTTGATGATCAACAAACCCCCCCCCCCCCCCCCCTCAACCAGTGGTGAAGATCTAAGAAGGAAAGAAAAGGAAGACTTTTTTATTTTTAAAAGAAAGGAATTTAGTTGAATGGCCCATTTTTTTTTATTACAAACGGGCATCACACCAGTCTAGCGTGAGTCAAGCCCGACATGTCGGAGTACAATATCTGAGATAAGACTATAGGACATAAATCACCTAGTCTCCAGGACCAAAAACTAGAGTGCTGGGCCATCCGGGCAGCTACCAATCAGCCGCTGAGTTAGCTTCCCAGTAAATATGCCGAACCAGGACTTGGAAGCCTGATGGAGCAGAGACCTGATGTCACATAGCAAAGGGTTAGAAGACAAGGGGTCGCCGGAGTCCTGCCGGAGCCAACGCACCACTGTAGTAAAGTCCCCCTCAATAATAAGATGGAAAAAGCCCAGACTGCGGATAGCATAAGATATGCCAGCCCACGCCGCATATAACTCAGCAAGCGGCACTGACAGGTCAAGAGAACCAAACCCACCAGCCGCAATCATCAACCCATCCGAATCTCGATCACAACCTCGAGCTAGCCAGCCGACTTTGGACACTGCCATCAAAGTTGATTTTGACAGATCCTAGTGGAGGGGGTTCCCAGGAAACAAAGACCGTATGCCGGCGCGTTGCCGAGGTAGCAAGAGAATCCCAGATGCTAGGTCTGTCAATATCAAGTCCTGACTGGTGGATCATGTATTCATCAGAGAGGGACAGAGTTGTCCTAAGGATCTTGTGAGGGGTCACTTTTATCAGAAAAATTTTTTCTATTCCGAGCCAGCCATACCTGATAAGCAATATAAGCAGCTGAAGAGCTCAATCAAGGTGTGCCCCTCTGCCCGCCCTGCCGAATCATCCTCAGAAAAGAGAACGACAAGAGCCGCTACTATCAGGCAGGAATGATAACCTGCTATCTGCTAGACTAATCTAACACCGTCGCAAGTGAAGATAGTATGGTCAGCAGTCTCCTCCTCCACCCCGCATAACGGGCACATAGCTGGATCGTCAAACCCCTACTCGAGAGAGAGAGCAGGTTGGAAGGCAGTCCCAAGCCAGCTTCCAAATGAACAGCCGCACTCTATGATGAATGGAAGCATCCAAATCCAAGAGACATCCAGTAACTGCTGTGGCCTATACTCCTGTATAGATACCTAGTCGGAGCAC
The DNA here is from genome assembly GCA_900491605.1 of Calamus simplicifolius. Classification (NCBI taxonomy): domain Eukaryota; kingdom Viridiplantae; phylum Streptophyta; class Magnoliopsida; order Arecales; family Arecaceae; genus Calamus; species Calamus simplicifolius. Next base: position 516,264 of record UESW01004411.1, read on the forward strand.
GAGTCATATAGGATCTCCTCCAAAGTCTGGTGTCCGAAACTCTATCCGATATAAGAGGGATGGATAAATACGCCGGGCTAGCTCTGCCCCAAAGAGTGGCAACACGGGAGGTATGCCAGCCAGTGCAATCCTGAGCAATTAAGTCAATGACTCTCGTACCAGAAGCAATGTCAGTGCTCATAAAGGTAGGCCATCGGGACAATGGAATATCAGCTAGCCACGTATCCCTAAGCACATCAACAGAAGCACCATCACCAATCATCCACGAGACACGAGGTAGCATAGCCGGAGCATGATGACACACCTCTTTCCAGAAGAAAGAGCAGGCACGAGTAGGCTGGGGAGGTATGTAAGTGGTCCAATCACCATACTTAGCACGCATAAACAAGCTCCATAAACAGTCAGGATCAAGCAAAAATCTTGTCGCATGCCTAGCAGTCAACGCCTCCCTCCTCACAGTGAGGGATTGAATCCCAAGCCCTCCCTCCGATATCAGCATACAAACAACATCCCAAGCCACCAGGTGGATCCCATGGCCATCCTGCATTGAACCCCAAAGGAAATCTCGAAACCATCTCTCCATCCGCCTCAAGCAAGTCACCAGAATGGCTGCATTGGATAGAATGTAGAGAGGAAGAGAAGTAAGCACAGAGCGAATAAGGGTGAGCCTGCCCATCATAGATAACTCAGTGACCTATCACCCATCCAAACGAGCCCTGACCCGGTGCTCAAGATCAAGGAAATCAGAACACCATGGCCGTCTCCCTGTAATCGGAATGCCCAGATAGGAAAGCCGATCAGCTTGAGCAGAGATCCCCAAAATAGACTTAATGGTCTGCCTCACATGAAGGTTGGTCTTCGAACTGAAGCAAATCATGGATTTATCAAGGTTAACTTTTGTCAGAAGCCCTGCAGTAAGACTGAATCACTGACTCAAAAGCAGTAGCATTGCTGATAGTAGCCCTCCCCACTAAGATACAGTCGTCAGCAAAAAGCAGGTGAGATAGCGATGGCCCTTGGGGACCCGCACTATAGGGAACAATAGCAGAAGCCTATTGAGCTTGATGTAGAGCCCTAGAAAGAGCATCATCTGTGAGGATGAACAGGAAAGGTGAGAGTGGACAGCCCTGCCTGAGACCAACAGCAGACTGGAAATAGTCCGTCTGGTTATCATTAACATGATAGAGAAAACGGCCGCTGAATGCAGGCCCTAATCCAGGCTATAAAAGGCTCAGCAACCCCAAACTCCTGAAGAGCTCTATATTTCCAACTCACTCTATCATAAGCTCTTTCTATATCCATATTGATAGCCATTAAGCAGTGACGAATAGGAGCCCTATGGAGATCATGCATAACTTCTTGAGCTAAAAGGACATTATCAAAATGCACCGCCCTCTGAGAAAAGCCCCCTGCTCAGGAGAAATAATACGGGGAATAACCACTTGCAGCCGAGAAACCAGGAGGTCAGCACAAATCTTATATAGAGTGGTGCAGAGACTGATAGGGCAGAAATGCTGAGGCTTGGAAGCATCAGGCCGTTTCGGCACTAGGGCTATAAGGGTCGATTCCAATCAGGGGGATGGAGTTGGCCTGAAAGACAAGCTGGATGGCCTGAAAAACATCCTGTCTCACAATAGCCCAATAGTGACGAAAGAAGAAGGGGGGGCAAAACCATCAGGTCCCGGGGCATTATCAGGACCCAGATTCCATAAAGCCTCCGAATCTCCTCAGAAGAAATTGGCCTAGTAAGACAGTCGTTCTCAGCCTCAGTAACCTTTGAGAGGGTGGGAACAGAGCACACAGGGAACCCAACCCCCAAGATCTCAGTCCATCGAGAATGAAAAAACTGAAGAAGCTGGTCCCCAATAGCCTCACTATTTTCCTGGACATTACCCTCCTCATCAACAAGCCGCCGAATCCGATTCGCCGCTCGACGCTTTAAGGTAGCATGATGGAAAAATCTAGTATTCTTATCCCCTCCTTGATCCACTGAATACGGGATCTCTGCCTCCAATGCATCTTACTGGAGGAGGGAGTGGTGGAGAGCAAGGCTAGATCGAAGAGCAGTAAGGTCGGAATCCTGTAAATAGCCATACCGATCTTCTTTGTCCTGAAGTGAAACAATAGTGCTCAGTCTATTCAATCTGCTGAATAATATCACCAACCTCTTCTCTATTCCATCTGGACAGTCAGCGCCTAGCCAGCTCAAGACACCAAGATAATCTATAAGTAGCACTCCCTCTAACTGAAATACGCCAGACCTGAGAGATTAAGGAGCGGGCAGTAGAATAAGAAGTCCAAAATTTTTCAAATCTAAACGGACCCCTTCTCTAAGCAGCTGCATCAGTGGTGATTAGGAGAGGGCAATGATCGGAGGCAATCCTGGAAAGATGTGTAACAGTAGTAGAAGGGAAGGACCGAATCCAATCTGCCGTGGCAAGAACCCTGTCCAACCATTTTGACACTCTAGCAGAGCCATGATGGTTATTGCACCAGGTGAATTGGGCTCCCTGAACCCCAAATCCAACAGATTAGCAGAAGCTATGAAGGTTCGAAACTCAGAAATACCAGCAGTCTCCACAAACTGCCTACCCCCTCTCTTCTCATTAGCCTCCAAAATATAGTTAAAATCACCAGCACACAGGGCAGGAATGCCCTAAGAAAGCAGAGATAGGATCTCGTCCCAAAGAGAACGGCGGATCCGGAAATCGGTACTAGCATAAACACCCACAAAAGCCATGGGGGCAACGAGCCTTCTGATATAACAAGGGCAACCTGTTGACCACATAGATGAAAAGCATCAACTCTAATATCAGCAGGCCTCCACAACACCAAAATGCCACCAGATAGACCCTCAGACTCTATAGCATAAGAAGACCAAGATCTAGATATCTGTCTTCTAACATAGGCCAGACTATTGCCAGACAAGCGAGTCTCCAGCAAGATACAAATATCACAATTATAAAGCTGCATCAGCCTCCCAAAAGAGGAGCAAAATGAAGGTTTCAGGGCTCCTCTAACATTCCATAAAGGATCATCATTTAGAATGGGGGGGGGCAAACCAAAACCCCTGGCATCTCCACATCAGGCGAACAGCTTGCAGGGATCACTCCCTCCAAGGGACACTGATCCAGACTATCCATAGCCTCTACAGTGGCCTTGGCTGGATGGCCTTTCTGAGTAGAGCAACTATAGAGTCATGGGACCGATCTTTTGCCTGCATCATCTGGGGGGCCTTAGTGGGAACCGCTGAACCATGAACCTCCGCGTCTGACTAACCTTAGGCCCACCACCCTGGAAAGTCACAGGCCCATTCATCACCCCAGGCACTGAGCGAGTCAATGAGGAGTGCATCGCACTTTTACTAGGGAGTTTCCCTTTCCCTTTCATAGTTTTTGAAACAACCCTTGGGTCGGAGTTTCAATAGGACGGGCCCGCTTCAGTGGGCCCGGGTTAGCTTCTTTGCGAGCCCTTGGCCTACTAGCCGAATTTCATTTCCTAATTGGGCAAAGGGGTTGATTGGATTCACAGGGGCATGCTGCAGAGAACATTCTGCCTCAGGAGAAAGTTCAGAGCAAACCGGCACGGCACCCTCCATCTCAGCCAAGTCAGCCAACTGGGTCGAAGGCACAGCATCAGACCCAACCCCTGAAGCACAGTGCCCAACAACTGTTGATCCCTGGATCTCCCCCGTCATCACCTCCCTACTACCTTCACTAGGGTGCACAACTGAGCCAAGTCCAACAGACCCAGCCACCGCAGGTCTCCGGAATCTCCGAGCAACCTTCTTTAAGCTTGCCAGCCCTCAGGAGGAGCAGCGCCACTCGCTGGGTCGACGAAGCAAGAGGAGCAGCCGAAGATAGAGGGGGTCACCGCTGTCGGAGTGCGGCCATCCAAGGCCCAAAAACTAGGCTGTCTGATGAAGATGCGTCAGTCGGAGAAGAGAGGCAGCTGCCCGCCGGATGCATCGAACCGCAGTGTACACAAATCCCCTCCAGGTGTTCATAGATGAACTGCTGCCAAATGGCAGTGCAGAGCCGCACACCCTGCTTCCGGCTGCAGAGGTTTGGTCAGGTCCACCGGATGTAGGCGTGGGCAAACCCCCCTCTCCTCCTATCCCTTGTCGCAACGTTGATGAACTGGAAGGTTCCAGCAGCGGAAAGGATTGATCCGATGATCTCCTCAGACCATAATTCTATTGGAAGAGATGGCAATCTGATCCAAAGTAGAGCAGTGGCTAGGGAAACCTCCGATGGCACGAATTGAGGACGCCAGTCCTCCATAGCGATCACCTGATGGTCCCACTTTAGTTTCATATCAAAAGTCTAAATCTTGTCCATGCATATACATCATTAAGAATCCCTTTAAAACCTTTTGAAAGGACAACTCGGTGAAAGAATTATTGCAGGAAAGATTACGAAATTGCATTTGAACTTATAAAGAAGAGGTAATTGTTTAAAATTGACATCAAAGCTATTGTGGAAAAAACCATGCTGGTTCAGTCGGCTTATTGGGTGTTGCCTTATATAATGGCTACCATGTAACATGAAAGAGTAGAACATAGGTTCGTATCAATTTTATATTTAATTTAGCAATGTATACGATGAGCTATTTTTGAGTTGGTTTCAAGATGCACAAGGTAGTTGAAGCCAGAAAGATGAGTTAGAGACATTTTTTAGAATCCGATTAAGGATGGAATAATGCTTCATGCATGTCGCTGTGCACCAATTTAATTTCCTTAATTTTTATTATTATGTAAAGTAGCAGGAGTAAGGGTCGAACCCACAAAGACCTTAAGTAGTTGTTTCGACTCACATCAATTAGCAATAAAAGTAATGAATTTATTGCTTTAACTACTGATCATCAAATGTAAAATAAAATCCTGATTACTAATTTGATTACTAATTGGTTCAAGTGGAAAGAAACCTTAGGAAATCTTATTTGTTTCTTATTATTCTCTTATTGTGAAGAGAACTTGGATATTACCTATGTTTAATAAGAGTATGGTTGTTGGCCTAGATGGCAACCCAAGAGGGGGACTGAATTGGGTTCTTAAAAATTTGGCGCTTAAAAATAATTTTACAAAGTGAAAGTGCACAAGGCTAAATGCAATGAGTGTGATGCAAGAATGCAAAATAGAGTATGCAAGTTATAGTAGAGAGAAAGAGAGACTAGCACGACAAACACAAAGATTTATAGTGGTTCGGTATTAGCTACACCTACATCCACTCCGAAGCAACTCTTGGGCCCACACTATATTCAACCTGATTACAGCCGAGTTATTTTACAAGCTCACAACTCAAACTTGTTGTTTTAATAACGGGATCACAACGAACCCAGCTAGTTTTCATAGGCTCACCAGCACAAAACCTACCACAAGCTACCTAGCTTGCACAAGGCTAATCTGCCTTCCCTTGATTCAATCACCTGATTGAATCAGTAACCAATAGTAATAATAGTAAAGTTACAATAGATATATAACTTCTCAAATAAGCAAATAAGCAATATAAACAAGCTAGAAGTAGAAGAGCCTGATTTAGAAGATTTTTGAAGTTGGGTTTTTTTTTTTCCTCTTTTCTTCTTGGATATGGGTGGCGAAGAGCCTCGGTGAAGGGACACATCCAAGTCGGGGATTTGATCGTTCATGTAAACTTGGTACTCGAGGAAGGGAACGCACTCATGAGGGCCAAGGGTGGCGAAGGGGTGCTGAGAGTTGCGATTCACCGTGGCAAAAAGAAGGGCTTTGAGCCAAGTGGTTCCGCTCTTAAGGCGAGGAAACGAGGAGTACGTCTGTTGGTCGGGCCTTGAAGTGTTCTCGGGCTACCATGGTGGACACCAGGGAGGGCAGGCTCGCATACCAGCCATTGAAACAGTAGAGGAGGAGGCTAGAAACTCCCTCAGCGCTTGGAATGGTGGAAACCAGTTGACTGTAGTGTTGGTAGGTCCTCTTATGGTTTTCCACCTCTTCTTCGGTTTGGGAAGCCAGGCATTTGGCCAGGGGGTGGGACTGGGAGTGATCCATGGAAAATATTTATGGTTTGGTTCCAATTTCTATGGGTATCACTGAGGAGAGAAGCTGAGATGTGATTTGCGAGGAAGTTCTAAATTTTATAGCGCGCAGAGCCGGATGACCTTGGCCATTGCGTTATAAAATCAACTTGATTTCGGGGAGCTGTCCAACACCGGTTGTCTTCGATCAATGATTTATAGGGGTGCAACTACCGAAATAAAGAAAGAAACATTGCTATAAAATTTGTAATTTGTAATTGGGTGCAACTACCCAATCATCAACAGCGCGGCCCGCAAAGCCCGGATCAGCCTTCTCAAGAATATTATATCTTTCCCAATCTTGGATATGTTTGATAGTTAAGTCTCAAGATTGACCCATTCAGACCCATCAATCTTTTCCTTGTAAACTTTGTAAATATTTGTAATTAGTGTTCATATTGAGAAATTCAGGTAGGGTTTCCCTCCTATTTACATAAAAAAAAAACATTTTTAAGCACGCGTGCTTGCTTATTTGTGGTGGTGGTTGTGATGAAATCTCGAAGTGGTGATATCTTGTTTCTTATGAATAATCCACTGCAACTTGTTGGTTTCTTTTCCTTGAAAAGTTGAGACTTCTAAATTATGGTGATGCCTCAACTACCAGATGATGGTGGTCATTGTTTAGTTGTTCATGCTCCAATTCTGTTGCAACATGTGACGCTCACGGTTGTCTTGGCCAATTCCAGGAGAAGGTCTATAGAGGACTTCTTAAAGACAATATATCATATCCGTGATGTACTTCACCTCAGAATGAAGCAAAAAATGGGGAAAAGATATTTTCAAGGTTATTGGCACCTTTCTTTTCCTTTGGTTTTTAATGAGATTTGCCTTCTTTTTGTAGGTTTTGATTCCTAGAGTAAAGCAAGGAAAACAAACTGACATTTGCAAAAGATCTCGCTTTTCTTTGTTAATGCAAGCCTTATAAAACGGAATGGTCATTATCTATTCAGGTTATTTAGATCTATTCAGGTTATTTAGGTAATGTTTGGTAGAAAAAATATTATCCCTGGATAAGTATATGGGATAGAGTTTATCCCCTAGCTATCCCTAGGGTTATCCCTTGCTATCCCATTGATTATATCAAATGCAAAAAGGTAAATCCATAGTTCTGACTTTTGAAAATAAGAGGGGATAGCCAAAGGATATGCCCTCTCATCTCCTATTTCAAACACTACCTTAAGGCACTGTTTGATATGGTGGATAAGAAGGGATATCCCCTGGATATCCTTCCTTATCCCCAAATGCTATAGCTACAGGAGATAGTGTTGAAAAAGTTTAACTAGAGAGGATAACCCATGTTTAACCATGGGTTATCCCCTGAACTTATTCCCTAGGGAACCCAGGAATAACTAAAGTTATCACTTGATGGCAGACTTGTAATTTTAAAAAGGTGCTTATTCCCTTAGCAATTTCCTGGATAAATGCTATCCTATACATTTATCCAGGGATAGCCCAAAAGCTATCAAACACTGTAAGTTATTAGAAAGTGGAGTATTTTACTATACACAAAATTTTAATTGTACATTTTTTTAAATATCTATCTCATTCTTTCTCCCTTTTAGAATGTGTAGTTTTTCCATCTCAAAAAAGCATGCATGAAGATCAAAAATAAATTCACAAATAGCAAGAAACTTATGGAGAGGTTAATCTCAAAAGTTCATCCACCAACTTGCTGGACCTATTTTATTATTGTTATTATTATTGCACACAAAGGTAAAAATATACTTTTGGTCCTTAAACTTTCAATTTTGACCTTCAAATTTTTAGTTGTTTCTTCTTAATTCCTTATATTTTAAGAATATTATCTTCCTAATATTCCATTACATAAAACTAATTAAAATAGATAGGATAAGTGAAAGCAAATATGTGGACTATCACTTATTTAGGACAATCTAAAAGTGATAATTAATTCATGTATTTACACTAGAGTGCCATGTCAACCATTCCTTCAATTTTAATTAATTCCATGTAATGAGTTATCAAAATATAATATTCTTAGGACACAAGGGACTAAGAATGGGCCATCAATTATAACTAAACATCTGCAGCTTCAATAACCATTGAGTCTTCTATCTGACATTACCTTATTGTGATAGTGGTTTTAATATAGACTCTTATTACAATTTCATCAATGCAATGTGGAAAGCAAGTGCCTCAAAAAAAAATGAAAGTATTTCTTTGATTGGTTCTTCTTAATAAACTGCATACGTACAAAAAACAACTTGGCAAAAAGGGGATGGTCAGTGAGCTCTGGTTGTGTGCCATATGAGGGTAGTTAGAAGTCTATAAATCATTTATTTGTTAAATGGTCTTTTTCTTAACGAATCCTAATGACTCTTGCAGATGTAGAAGGAATGATTGATCGATTTGCTTTCTAACATTATAAGAAAACAGTATAATTGTGACAAAAATTTTCATCACTATTTCGTCACAAATTGGGTTTAGCGACGGATTAGTGACAAAAATTTTATCGTCATAATTTTTATTATCGCTAAATTTAGTGACGGAAAGAGCGCCCATCACAAAATAATAGTGATAGATTTGTGACAGAATATTCCATCAAAAATTTGTGATGGAATATTTTGTCAAAAATTTGTGTCGGAATACATTTTCATCACTAAATAATAGTTACGAAAAGAGGCTATATCCGTCACTAAATTGTGACGGATTAGTGATGAATTATTCGCCACTCATTATTCCATCACTATTACGTCATAAAAATTTTCATCACTATTCCATCATAATTTAGTGATGGATTGGTGACGAAAATTTAGTCACTAAAACTTTCATCACTAGTCTATTACAAATATTACACATAGTTTAGTGATAGATTATTGACGAAATGCGTGTCACTAATAGTTTTATCACTATGCTATCATAATTTGTTGACGGATTAGTGATGAAAGAATCTATCAGTCATCCGTCATTGTTCCATCACAATCAATAACTAATGTTTTCATCACTAATCCGTCACTATTATTTCTATCAGAAATCCATCACTAATCCATTATTAACCTAATAATTTTTTTTCAAATTTTTATTCTTATAAATTTAAAATTATTTTTAAATTATAATATATTTAATGCATTCTAATAAAATTTATAGATAAAATTTAAATTCAAGAATGAGAAATGCATTTCATAAAATAAGAATAATAATGACTGCATACATCAACAACACTAATTTAGTGACGGATTACTATTCTGTCACTAAATTTACACTATAATTTTTTTTAGAAAAATAAATTTGGGATGAAAAGATTAATCCATCACTTATTTAGTGACGATCAAGGTCATTCGTCACTAATTTAGTGACGGATCTAAGCATCCATCACTAAATTTTTATTTTATTTTCTTAAAAAAATTATGATTGAAGAACCAATCCGTCACTAAATTAGTGACGGACAAGGTCATTCGTCACTAATTTAGTGATGGATTGGCATTCCGTTACTAAATTTATATTATAATTTTTTTAAAAAATTATGATTAAAGAACCAATCCATCACTAAAATTAATGACGGATTCCTTTGTCCTTCACTAAATTAGTGACGGATAAGTTTTTTCGTCACTAATTTACTGATGGATAAATTTTTCACCACTAATTTTAATTTTGGTCACCATTTTATTACTAAACCGTCACAATTTAGTGACAAAAAATTTTATCACTATTTTACTATTTCTTGTAGTGAATTTAGTGATAGAAGGGTACTCCATCACTAAATTAGTGAGAGATGCCTAGATCCGTCACTAACTTATGATGAAAGGGCAATCCATCACTAATTTAGTGATGGATTGGTTCTTTTATCATAACTTTTTTTATAAAAAATTAGAGTATACATTTAGTGATGAAAAAGCAATCCATCACTATGTTAATGAAGGATGGGGCAGTTCGTCACTAAATTAGTGATGGATTGGTTCTTCTCTCATAATTTTTTTTAAAAAAATTAGAGTATATATTTAGTGACAAAATCAATCTATCACTAAATTAGTGACGGATGATCTTGTCCATACTAACTTAGTGACGGAAGGGTATTCCATTACTAAATTAGTGACGAATGGGGCAGTCTGTCACTAAATTAGTGATGGATTGGTTCTTTCATCAAATATTTTTTAAAAAAATTAGAGTATAAATTTAGTGATGAAATGGCAATTTGTCACTAAATTAGTGACGGATGACCTTGTTCGTTCGTTACTAAATTAGTAATGAATGGGGCAGTCTGTCATTAAATTAGTAACAGATTGGTTCTTCGATCATAATTTTTTTTAAAAAATTAGAGAATATATTTAGTGACGGAAGGGCAATCCGTCACTAATTTTGTTAGCCCTTCCGTCACTAAATTAGTGATGGAAGGATAATCCATTACTAATTTAGTGACAGATTAGTTTGTTCGTCACTAATTTAGTAACAACTTAGTGACAAATAAACTAATCTATAACTAATTTTAATTTTAATCACTATTTCGTTACTAAATCGTCATAATTTAGTGACAAAAATTTTTGTTACTATTTTGCTATTTTCTTGTAGTGAACGTACAGAAACTTTGGTCAGTTTGAAGAAAAAGAAATGTATGAAAAGCAATTAGAAAATCTTCGGATAAACTGATTATGTCATTCATATGGTGATTGAAAGAAATATAAGATTTTTCTCAAAAGAATCTCCTTGCAATCTTTGGTTCTCCATAAGATTGTAGTATCCTTTAGATTGTGGGGCAACCTCAGCCCCAAGGAGCTCTTAAGATCGCACAAAAGATTTTATAATCTTCTCCTCGCTATCTCTTTCTCATCTATCTCATAAATTCTTTGATTTTAATAAAGTTTTCTCATGGGAGAAATTTAATTCCCTTATTCTTCCATAAAAATTTTTTAAAATGAAAAAAATAAGGGACTAAGAAGTAACAATCAAAAGTTTGAGAATCAAAATAATTTTTGAGAGAAAGTTTGAGGACCAAGAGTATATTGTAGCCTTTTTCTTATTATTATTTCAGGCAGGGACAATCCAGCTACCATTTCCAGCTCCAAAGAAGCTTCCCTTGTCAAACACCAAACACCCAAAAGTATGATGAAATGCTGACTCAGAGCTGTGTGTGATGAGACGACGACTCATTGCTGCGTCGACCTATGTCGGCATTCACGGTGCAAGGCATTGAATAGGAAAAGAAGGAAGATTACCTGTTTCTTAATTCAATCCCATGAAAAGATGTTGATCCACATCAGATGGCCCCAATTCCATGCCAGCCATAGACATCTGCAAGCACCAGCTGGTCCACCAGAAAGAGCAAAATCTGGTGCATATTACTTAATCTGAGAGAAGGACCCTCCTTGTGCTGGCTGCATCAAATAAAGCTAGATGCACTCTTTATCAGGATACATGTCTGAAGCTGACTCACTGAACTTGGTATTTTATGGTGAGCAACCAGCAGCCTCTTTTTTTTAAAAGATAAGCACACAAATTGCTTTAAATAAAAAGACAAGAACTTTACACCTAATCGTTTGGTCAATGTAGAAGTTATATATGATTAAGCTTGGTGGAAAATTCTCGAAATACTAACACTAGTTGGAAAAAAGCAAGCGTATGGTGTGCAGAGGTGGATGGATGGCACAAAAGCACTTGGAGACTTTTCTTCCATCTTCTTTCTGGGTTCATTACATTATAATGCCTTTATTCCGGATGAGCTGATGATGACACAGCAGAATAAAGTGCTGTTTTGGTAAACCACTTCTCAGGTTGCTTCACCTTATAAAAGGACTCCATGCAAGCCGTTTGGAGTAGGGAACTGCTCTCAGAGGAGAACAATCTCCATAGTGGTTGAAGCATTATTAGAAGGCTAAAGGAGCTTCATCTCAAAATGAAGAGCCCAAACCATGGCCATGTCATTGGAATTCCTCTCAGCTCTGTCACATATGCAGCAGAAGGATTACCAAGCGAGCCTGCTAGCCATACCTTCAATCTGATTCATATCATCCACATACTACAAGCAGAGTAATGATCATCTCTCTCATATTCTTTATCAAATGTCTGTCAATTTCTTTTTTCCTCCGTTTTATTGGAGAATTTTAAAAAAATCTTTAAGCTATATATTAATATGAATCTGCTGGAATTTTAGATAAAAAGGATTCAATAGTTGATTGATGGGCAAGATCAGCAAAGAGTGGACAACTACTTGCAAGGACTCCAAGAACATGGTAACCATTCACCCCTACCCTGGATCCAAATTTCATCACAATGCAATATCATGCTTCCCTAACAGAAGTGGTGTAGGAATAGACATGAACAAAGTGAACATCCATTTATTCCTCGTATGTTGTTTCAAATTATATGCTTCATCACCTTTGATGCTTAGCATCTGGTAAACGTAATCCATCAAATATGTGATGTCAATTGAAAATATTTATTGGCACTGATGTGCAATCTTGTTCTCTGACGAAATTGCAGTAACTTTGGGGCCTAGGATCTCTGAAACTATGAAGGTCAAGTTGAGCTTAGGGGCAAGGATTCTTCAAGCATTAATACGTTCCAAATTTCTCAAAACGGATAAACCTTCTTCCAAATTTTCCACAATAGAAATATATTACTCTACTAGGAAATAGTAGTTCTTCATTTAGCTATAGAGCAGATTATAATTTCACAAAAGAAATCATAAGCCATACAGATTCTGTTGGCACGAGAGAAAAATACTAATGACTCAAGTAGACGATGGGACCGTCACGGTAGGCTCTGAAAAGGTCAGGCCAGAATCTTTGAACTTGCTCTCTGTCATCTCGTCCAGCCGTTGGACCGTCACGGTAGGCTCTGAAAAGGTCAGGCCAGAATCTTTGAACTTGGTCTCTGTCATCTCGTCCAGCCGTCGGACCGTTGCGGTAGGCTCTGAAAGGTCAGGCCAGAATCTTTGAACTTGCTCTCTGTCATCTCGTCCAGCCGTCGAACCGTCTCCGGCGTAAGATAATTCACCCAATCCCAACCACACCACGTCTAAAAAACATCTTGTTCTCAATTGGCGTGTTCTCAAACTCTGTCTTTCCACTCTTATTCACTTCCAAACCACTCAAGTTCTCAAAAGCGCACAGCCTTACGATGCCTTCCACCACGCCTTCCTTCTCCTCGGCTAGAGTGAAAGGAAAACCGACGAACTCTGCCAATCTTTTCAAATGAACCAGGGGGTCAAGCATCAGTTCCTCGTATTTGAGAAACAGCACATTCTGGGGCCTTTCCAAGTGCCCCTTCCAGTATCCCAACAGATGATCCCAGTAGGGCCCGAAGAAGGAGATCCCCTCGCAGAAGTGGCCCACGTTTTCCTCCGGAGACGAAGGTGATATAGCTGTTGATGAAGTGCCACAAGGAAACGAAGTTATCTTTTGGATTGCGGCATATAAACGATTTTACAACCGGAGTCCAAGACGGACTGCGGCAGTGACTGGAACGGGATGTGGGTGGAGAAGATTCTTGGAGATGGGAGCGCGTCCAGGTCCGGAATTTGATCGTTTGCGTACACTTGGGCCTCCAGAAAGGGGACGCACTGATGGGGATTAAGTGTTGTGAAGGGGTTCTGAGGGTTGGAATGAGAGCTAATTCGGTTTATTGTTGCAAAGAGAAGGGCTTTGAGCCATGTTGTCCCGGACTTGGGCAAGGAAGCGAGGAGCACGTCGGTGGAGCGGGCCTTGAAGTGTTGCTGGGCGACCATGACGCCTACCATGGTTTGCAGGTTCGCTTGCCATCCATCTGGGTGACGGTAGAGTGGGAATAAAATGCCTACATCCTGCTTGGAAGGGCTGATACCACCTTTGTGAAGTGCTCGTAGGTGCTTTCATGGTTTTGGTCCCCTTGCTCGCTTGGGAGGCCAAGCACGCTGGCGCAGGAGGACAGCCATCGGGATTGGAACCGGTGTGGTGACTAAGAGGCGGACCGCACGAATGCCTCAACCTAGTGGCAGACGTGCATTATTTATAAGGGTTTTGTTAACGAGCGCCGGGTCACTCGTTAAGGGGCATTTAGTGCTACCATTTACACGGCTTTTCACGGAACATAACGAAGAAAGGAAGGAACAAGAACAAGTAATGAGTATTTAAGAGAAACATTTCAGTGCTTCGATTAAATACAGTAATAAGACTATTAAAGAATTTTTTTAAAAAAACTGCAGCCTAGTGCCCCGGCAGCATGCGTTTCATTGGCACCTTCGTAGCATCAAAATATAATTTTATTATGGTTCAAACTTTATAGGATAGAATGTTATATATATGTCTGAATGATCAGCATTTGTTCAATCTCAAATATAGATATTTATTATTTATTTACAATTTAAACTAATGTGAGTACTAATAACTTTTTTTATTAGTTTTTCATATAATCACAGCCATCCATATCTATATGTTGATCATTTTATTATGCACATCCTGAAAATTTTTTTTTTCCGATGTTGTGATAGTCTCAACAATATGCTTATGAAAGTGGTAGCATAACCGTTTTTTATCTCTTTTAAAAGTAATTAATATTATTGTACAGAATTAGAGTATTAAATATCTCTTTTATGCACACTTTAAAACTTCCTAGTTTGGTTCTTATTTTCATGATAGGTTCAATAAATAAGGCATTAAATATACTTCCTAACAAATGCAGCCATTAATAAAACCTTCTACATAACTGGAGGAATACTTCCCTTAAATCTCACGAATTAATAAATGGCTTCTATGGTCATTAACTATCAAGCGCTTTGATGATCAACAAACCCCCCCCCCCCCCCCCCCCTCCCTAAACTCAACCAGTTGGTGAAGATCTAAAGAAGGAAAGAAAAGGAAGACTTTTTATTTTTAAAAGAAAGGAATTTAGTTGAATGGCCCCATTTTTTTTATTACAAACAGGCGATCACACCAGTCTAGCATGAGTCAAGCCCGACATGTCGGAGTACAATATCTGAGATAAGACTATAGGACATAAATCACCTGGTCTCTAGGACCAAAAATCAGAGTGCTGGGCCATCCGGGTAGCTACCCAATCAACCGCTGAGTTAGCCTCCAAGTAAATATGCCGAACCTGGACTCTGGAAGCCTGATGGAGCAGAGACCTGATGTCACATAGCAAAGGGTTAGAAGACAAGGGGTCGTCGGAGTCCTGCCGGAGCCAACGCACCAATGCAGTAAAGTCCCCTTCAATAATAAGATAGCAAAAGCCTAGACTGCGGATAGCATAAGATATGCCAGCCCACGCCACATATAACTCAGCAAGTGGCACTGACAGGTCAAGAGAACCAAACCCACCAGCCGCAATCATCAACCCATCCGAATCTCGGATCACAAACCTCGAGCCAGCCAGCCAACTTTGGACACTGCCATCAAAATTGATTTTGACATATCCTAGTGGAGGGGGTTCCCAGGAAACAAAGACCGTATGCCGGCACGCTGCCGAGGTAGCAAGAGAATCCCAGATGCTAGGTCTGTCAATATCAAGTCCTGACTGGTGGATCATATTCATCAGAGAGGGACAGAGTTGTCCTAAGGATCTTGTGAGGGGGTCACTTTTATCAAAAAATTTTTTTTCTATTCCGAGCCAGCCATACCTGATAAGCAATATAAGCAGCCGAAGAGCTCAATCAAGGTGTGCCCCTCGCCCGCCCTTCCGAATCATCCTCAGAAAAAGAACGACAAGAGCCGCTACTATCAGGCCAGGAATGATAACCTGCTATCCGCCAGACTAATCTAACACCGTCGCAAGTGAAGATAGTATGGCCAACAGTCTCCTCCTCCACCCCGCATAACGGGCATATAGGCTGGATCGTCAAACCCCTACTCGAGAGCAGAGAGCAGGTTGGAAGGCAGTCCCAAGCCAGCTTCCAAATGAACAGCCGCACTCTATGGTGAATGGGAAGCATCCAAATCCAAGAGACATCCAGTAACTGCTGTGGCCTATACTCCTGTATAAGATACCTAGTCAGAGCATGAGTCATATAGGATCTCCTCCAAAGTCTAGTGTCTGAAACTCTGTCCGATATAAGAGGGATGGAAAAAAATATGCCGGGCTAGCTCTACCCCAAAAAGAGTGGCAACACGGGAGGTATGCCAGCCAGTGCAATCCTGAGCAATTAAGTCAATGACTCTCGTACCATAAGCAATGTCAGTGCTCATAAAGGTAGGCCATCAGGACAATGGAATATCAGCTAGCCATGTATCCCTAAGCACATCAACAGAAGCACCATCACCAATCATCCATGAGACACAAGGTAGCATAGCTGGAGCATGATGACACACCTCTTTCCAGAAGAAAGAGCAGGCAGGAGTAGGCTGGGGAGGTGTGTAAGTGGTCCAATCACCATACTTAGCACGCATAAACAAGCTCCATAAACAGTCAGGATCAAGCAAGAATCTTGTCGCATGCCTAGCAGTCAACCCTCCCTTCTCACAGTGAGGGATTGAATCCCAAGCCCTCCCTCCGATATCAGCATACAAACAACATCCCAAGCCACTAGGTGGATCCCATGGCCATCCTGCATTGAACCCCAAAGGAATCTCGAAACCATCTCTCCATCCACCTCAAGCAAGTCACCAGAATGCCTGCACTGGATAGAATGTAGAGAGGAAGAGAAGTAAGTAGAGAGCGAATAAGGGTGAGCCTGCCCATCATAGATAACTCAGTGACCTACCACCCATCCAAACGAGCCCTGACCCGGCGCTCAAGATCAAGGAAATCAGAACACCATGGCCGTCTCCCTGTAATCAGAATGCCCAGATAGGAAAGCCAATCAGCTTGAGCAGAGATCCCCATAATAGACTTAATAGTCTGCCTCACATGAAGGTTGATCTTCGGACTGAAGCAAATCATGGATTTATCAAGGTTAACTTTCTGTCCAGAAGCCCTGCAGTAAGACTGAATCACTGACTCAAAAGTGGTAGCATTGCTGATAGTAGCCCTCCACACCAAGATACAGTCGTCAGCAAAAAGCAGGTGAGATAGCGATGGCCCTTGGGGACCCGCACTATAGGGAACAATAGCAGAAGCCTATTGAGCTTGATGTAGAGCCCTAGAAGAGCATCATCTGTGAGGATGAACAGGAAAGGTGAGAGTGGACAGCCCTGCCTGAGACCAACAGCAGACTAGAAATAGTCCATCTGGCTACCATTAACAATGATAGAGAAAGACGGCCGCTGAATGCAGGCCCTAATCCAAGCTAAAAAGGCTCAGCAACCCCAAACTCCTGAAGAGCTCTATATCTTCCAACTCACTCTATCATAAGCTCTTTCCATATCCATATTGATAGCCATTAAGTAGTGACGAATAGGAGCCCTATGGAGATCATGCATAACTTCTTGAGCTGAAAGGACATTATCAGAAATGCACCGCCCTCTGAGAAAAGCCCCCTGCTCAGAAGAAATAATGCAGGGAATAACCACTTGCAGCCGAGAAACTAGGAGGTCAACACAAATCTTATATAGAGTGGTACAGAGACTGATAGGGCGGAAATGCTGAGGCTTGGAAGCATCAGGCCATTTCGGCACTAGGGCTATAAGGGTCCGATTCCAATCAAGGGGGATGGAGTTGGCCTGAAAGACAAGCTGGATGGCCTAAAAAACATCCTGTCTCACAATAGCCCAATAGTGATAAAAGAAGAAGGGGGGACTGTTGAAAAATTATTGAAACATAATTGCCCCAACTCTATTGATTTTGATGATTTTCAAAAGCCATGAATATATTAATAGAAACAATGAATTATTTATCAAATACCATGAGTTTATTTAAAAATAAAAAATATAAACTATCAATGTTTACATTCAATGAGTTCTTGAATCAATTAAAACAAAAAGAATTTTTATACTTGAGATTATACTTGAGATTTCATGAATTAAACTTGAGATTTCAAAAAGAATTCTTATACTACTCATTTGATAATCAATAACTTAATGGAAAATGTCTTGAATTGATGATCAAATCAATTCTATTCAAGTCACATTTATATTTAAATTTATTTGGGACAAGTTTTAAAGTCTATCAGAACATTTTTTTGATTTTTGTATCGCTCCCGAGCCGACTCAAGGGTTTCCGAGTCGACTCCCCAAATGTCTGTTTTTCAATGTTGTCCTGAGTCGACACTTGAGTTTTCAAGAGTCGACCCATGAACCTTCGCGAGCCGACTCATGGACTGTGCGAGCCGACTCGACTCAGACGGCAGAGAGGCTCATTTTTGAGCACTTCTCGAGTCGACTC
>UESW01004411.1:539562-554383 GCA_900491605.1 Calamus simplicifolius
AAATCACTTTTTAGGGCACGAGCCAACCCATCGATCAATTCTATCGTTCCAAATCACTCTCAAACCCTCCAAAACCCTTCAAACTTTCCAAAATCTTCCAAAATCCTTAAACAATCATTCCACCTTGATTCAATGGCCCCCAAAACCCATGGTGCTAGTAGTAGCCGTGCCGGGATGAAAAGGAAGAAGACCATGCATCGACCCGCTCGCGAGCCGACTCCGGAATCTTCGTCTGCTTCCTCTTCGGATGATTCGCCTGCTCCTACTGCCACTACTCCTCAGGTAGATCACCTTGCAAGTAGAGTCATTACTACTGGAAGAAAGTTTGACTTTGATTTATTTGAGAGAGAGGGATTGCTTGTTGGTCACAGTTAAAGGAAATGGGATTTGAAAAGATATGCTCCTTGGACTGTCCCACCCCAGCTTTAGTTAAAGAGTTTTATAGAAATTTGACTAGAGGGACAATGGTTTGATCAGCACTGTGAGAGGAGTTGGTTTGAATGTCACTGCAATCATTCTTTCTAAATTATTGGACTTACCACTATCTGGACCTTCCACTTTTGACCCAGAGGATAGGTCACCAGCCCTTAAAGACTATTGAATAGAAATTTTGAGGGATTTGAAGAAGTCTTTGCCAATTAGTTGCCACTGGACTTAAGATGCTACACAACATCTGCAGCAGGATTCTTTTCCCTAAGACAGGCCGTTTTGACTACTTGTCTGAGAGGGATATTCTTTGTCATGGATGCTGTAGTTTCAGGCAAGCCAATCAATTTACCCATTATGATTCTATGGTATATAGCTGATTGTGGAAGTAAGAGGAAATCCTATCTTCCCTATGGTATGATCTTGACTCAGTTATTCAGAACCCAAGGAGTTGAAATTAGTGATAGTGAGCCCAGAAAAAATTTGAGACATACTGACTACTATTCATTGGGCACTATTCACCGCATGGGTTTCAAGAAAGTTAATGGTAATTGGATAAGAAAAAGTCAGAAGATGTTAGAGTTGAGGAAGACAGAGTTGAAGACATTGGAGCTGAGGTCGAGGTTGGACCTTCTGTTGCTGGACCGTCTGAGGCCGGACCTAGCATGCATTATTCTTCTCCACCTCAGGCTTCATCTTCTTCTGTGAAATTTTCTGATGAGCAATTATGTCAACTTAGAACTATGTTTGCAGAATTTGATAATCAAAGGAAAAATGAAATTGGTCAACTGAGAGAAGATATCAGAGAATTAAAGGAAGACATCATATCAAGACTTGACTTACTTTCATTTTCTGTTGGTACTCATGTGGATTCACTCAATGCTGAGCTTAAGAACATATTTGAAAGACTTCAAGGAATAGCTGATGGATCCAATATATCTTGATAGAACCAATCAGTTAAGAAGAGATATTGATGCTGCAGTTGATCAAATACAAGTAATTATGAATGACTTTAATAAATCACAAAGGATGATATCATGGAAGTAATTGGACACTTAAAGAGTATAGTTTTCAAGCGTGTCAATGATCTTATCATAGTTTGTATTTCTAGACTTCCTTACTGATTGTATCTAGGAAGTTTTGCTTTAATATGACTGTATTTGAACTTTGATGAATTTAAGATTGCGTTACATTTTTGATGTAATTTGATGTACTTTTGAAGTAATGAGAAAAGTTATGTTCGTTTCAATTATGAGTACACTTGAATATCTTTGAATGCTTATGATTAATTTGATATAATTTTGAATATTTCATTAATTCGAATGAATTTAATCAAATTAATACTCTGATGCATCTCAACCTTTTTGTTAATTACAAAAAAGGGGGAGAGATTATATGATTTAATCGTATGCATCATCATATTTAAGAGGAAGAGATTTGTTTAAACCCTATATGCTTTTAATTGCCCTAATTAAATAAGGGGGAGAGAATTAAATAAGAAAAAGGTTAATTGCTTAAGTTTTTGAATTTAAAATTTTTTTATGAATTATAGAATTGAGGTTCATAGGGGGAGCTACTCATTGAGGGGGAGCCTTTCCATGAACACAAAAGTTAATTTTGGGTATCAGAAATTTTTCAATTTTACAATGCATACACTCAATGTTTTTGTCATCATCAAAAAGGGGGAGATTGTTGAGAAATTATTGAAATATAATTGCCCCAACTTTATTGATTTTGATGATTTCCAAAAGCCATGAGTATTTTAAAGGAAACAATGAGTTTATGTATCAAATACCTTGAGCTTATTCTAAATGAAAGCAATGTACTATCAATGTTATATTCAATGAGTTCTTGAATCAATTAAAACAAAAAGAAGTTTTATACTTGAGATTATACTTGAGATTTCAAAAAGAATTCTTATACTACTCCTTTGATAATCAATAACTTAATGAAAAAGTCTTGATGATCAAATCAGTTCTATTCAAGTCACATTTATATTTAAATTTATTTGGGATGAGTTTTGAAATCAATCAGATTTTTTCTGAATTTTGTATCGCTCTCGAGCCGACTCAAGGGTTTCCGAGTCGACTCCCCAAATAGCTGTTTTTCAATGTTGTCCTGAGTCGACACTTGAGTTTCAAGAGTCGACCCCTGAACCTTCGCGAGCCGACTCAAGACTGTGCGAGCCGACTCGACTCAGACGGCAGAAAGGCTCATTTTTTAGCATTTCTCGAGTCGACTCCCCGCATATCGCGAGTCGACCCCTAAAAGTTAGGTGTTCTGGAATGGACTGTGCGAGCCGACTCCCATAAAGCTCGAGCCGACTCCACGATATCTGGACGCGATTTTTTCATGATGACACATCAGCTCCAACGGTAAGATTTTCAAATAACGACTATTTTCCTTGTTTCTAACGGATATTTTTGCAGATTCTATAAATAGTGGAGCTCTTTTCAAATCAAACAATCCAAGAAAAAATCAAAAAGAGAGAATAGAATATCTTTCAAAAAGAGAGAAAAATAGAGCATATTGGAAAAATCATCTAGCTCAAAGGAGAGTGATTCAAAAGGAGTGAAATCCAAGTGGAAGTTTCGTCTGCTCCTTCTCATCAATCCACAAGAGTCAAAAGAAAATCCAAGCATTTCAAAGGTCAAATCGGAGGATTTTCAAAAGAGGAAAAAGCTTCATCTCAACTCCAAAAGACTTCAACGGTCAAGAATCTTGCTGAGGCGTGATTCAACGTTTCAAGAGGAGTTAAAGAGAAGAAGGAAGAAAGCCAAAGCCACTACCATCTGCAATACAATCAGGCTTTTCTAACTCTTTATTTTTGTACTTCATTTGTATATTTGCTCAAGGGGAGCATATCATTGTTCAAACACCTTTATTCTTATGTTTGCTGATTCAATCAGTGGATTGAATCAGTGGAGGTTGGTATACCTCGTTACAAGCCAGAGTGCTTGTGTTGGGTTAGTTGTGAGCCCATGAAAAATAACGTGTATGGTTTTGTGCTGGTAAGCCCAAGTTAAAACCAGCTGGGTTCGTTGTGCACCCGTGAAAACAACAAGTTTGAGTTGTGAGCTAGGAAAACAACTCGGCTGTAATCTAGAGAGATTATAGTGTGGACCCAAGTGAATCTTGGGAGTGGACGTAAGGTGTTGATTGCACCGAACCACTATAAAATTATCTTGTGTTTGCCGTGCCATATTTTCTCTTTCTCTATCTCTCTTTATTTGCTTGTGTATTGATTTTAGTTAGCCTCTCACTTGCACATCTTGCTAACTAATCAACTAAAGTTAAAAAGTCTTAAATTTTTAAGAACCCAATTCACCCCCCCCCCTCTTGGGTTGCCATCTGGGCCAACAAACTCTCGGCACAAAAAGAAACAGAAGCTAGGAGAAAGGGCAAAACTTTCTTTATTTCATTACCAGCGAATGAAATACAACCACCTAAGAGGCATTACAAGTGTGTCGAAGAACAGGAAATGAAGACGAGTACATAGCTCGGCCGAACTGCTCCAAGACAGCTTCGGTTAACAATGATACTTCGGCATCTGATCCAACAAATCAGACAAACCACGAACCAGTCAGCTCGCCCTGATAACGAGCAAATGACTCGGCCTGACTGTTGCGACCAGCTTCAGTTACGATGATATCTCGGCATCCGGCCCAAGATATCAGAGAAATCAGAAAGGGTGGATGAGCTTTGTCCCAAGCCACCCATCGCGGAGCCCTCCGACGAGTGGGAAGAAAGCCCGCGGACCCTGATGAAGGGGTACTCCCCCAAATCGAGTGTGTACTGCTAGCCACTACCCAAGTCAAAAGGCAACGTACTAGCGGACAACACACCATCACCCCCTCCTCACGTGGCAAAAGATTCCCCGGGCGAACGAGCCCAGGAATCCGGATCAGGGAGGAGGCGAAGTTCATGTAAGTCATGGGGAGCATGCGTACACTTCCTGCCTTGCGTCCCCCAAGGCGAATCGCAAAGGACACACAGGAAGTGCATATGTGCGCTCTCCATGCGATCTCTGCGAACCTCCTGTGCGCTCTCCATACGATCTCCAGCGGCTCCTTCATCACCCCAGCTGTCCGGAGGACGATGACTTGCAGAAGGAAAGCTCGGTCCTCCCGCTCTAAGCCCCAGAGAGATAGGCATCATGTAAACCTTCACAATTCACAGAGAAGAAAACTCTGGGATGGCCCAACACAGCCCTCTTTCCCCTTTTTATAGGCGAAGATGAACCGGAGCAGCTATCAGAGCCGAAAGCCCCGAGATTCAAAACATCCAACCCACGCCACCACGTGGCCTCCCGGGATAAGAGCGGCGCCCTTCGTCGCGCACCAAGCGCATCGCCCGAACCATCACGCATGCCAAAATTTTCTCTGATCCCGGATCACGAGCTTTAAATGCAGAAAATCATCCGCCGATCTTACAGATACTGGCAGACCTGGGAGATTGTCCCGCGAAAATGACGTTCCAATAGCAAATAAGCGCTTACATCGTACGCCAAAGCAACCTGCATTGGGAAAGATCGATACAGTAAAGGTCCCTCGAAAGTGCCGGGTGACCTTTTGCCAGCTGCAGAGCCATACTATTTACTTCGGCAAAATGAAGATCGATCTGCCTTGGAAAAAATAAAGCACTGACAGGGGTAATAAAGAGACGCGAGGGCCAAATATTCCTCGATAGGGAATTTTCGATACCCTATGCTCCGGCCCAACTGCCTGTGGGACCTAGGCGCGGACCTAGGCACCACCCTATGCTCCCCTCTAAGGCCAAAGCTGTTTCTATACTTCGAAGCAAACCGAAGTACCTATTTTCAGTCCAACATGACTGAATGTTATCCCGCGCCTCGATCCGGGCAAGGATGGCTAGAAATCCTCTGAGGGATAGATCGTTATAAAATATATACGATGAAAGTGAGCATCTCAAAACAGCGGCAAACACAAAAGCTATAGAAACGGTTCTTCTCATTCATCATAAAAAGGGGGTGACAAAAAGAAAAGAAAATACATCACCCCTCACAGGGGCTTATCATTCTCTCTGGGAACTGCTGAGCCTTCCCCTCGCTCCACTGCCGGGTCGCACACCTGTTGCTGAAGGGATGCCACACGCTTTTCCAACCGATCATTGACCGTCCGGAGGTGCATGATCTCCCTAGTAGAGGCGATCATGTATTGCTTGGTCGCCTATTGGAGCCGCTCACAACTTACAAACAATGAGGCCAGGACGTCCCGTCGATCACTGCCTTGGTACGGCTCCTACGGGCCCCCCAACGAGCGTTGACACCGTCGATTGGTGCTCCAACCGACCCCCCTCCATCTTTGGAAGCCATCCTACTATCGCAAGCTCGGATAGACCAGCGAAGATCGGCAGAGGAAATGGTTAACGATGGCCTATCACCTATCAGTATTTAAACCACTCCAAGCGAGAGCCCTAATCGCCCTAGCCATCGGCCCCAGTGCCACTGACATAAAATCTTGCTATGCATCATCACCTCAATGACCGCTCCGGGAAGCAGGAGTCACCCTCTCTTTACCGAAAAGGATAAATGGATGACAACGGGGGTTCAACAAACCCCCCCTTTCTGGGACCAAACTCCCTCTCTTTTTTGTCAAAGGCACCTCCACGATTTCACCATTGATAAGACAGACAACCTCGGTCCTAGCCAGGATGCTTCTGTTATTCTTGGTCACATCCAGTCGACCTACCGTATTTCTCGGCCCTACCCGAGCTATTTCATTTCTTGGCCCTAGCCAAGCTATTTCATCCCTCGGCCCCAGCCGAGCTATTTCGTCCCTCGGTCCTAGCCGAGCTATTTCATCCCTCGGCCCTAGCCGAGCTATTTCATCCTTCGGCCCTAGCCGAACCATTGCGTCACTCGGTCTAAGCCGAACTGAATCGTCTCTCAACCTCCTTTTTTATCGAGTTGTGTTGTCTCTCGGCTCCTTCGTCGGGGCTATCCCTATGCCTGGCCTCGACCCAGATGTTCCCTCAAATTCGAGCCAAAAAACCAACCAAGCGGCGCAAATAAGCCATAGGTTGCTCGCAGTTGGATAAAACTTAAGACAGAAATCATCCGAGAAAGGCAAACAAACGAAGACAACTGATCCATTTACTACTTTCCGTCGAACTACAAAAGAAGAAAATAGAAAACACATGTGGAGGCCCTCAAGGGATCAAGGCTTGGGATCAGACCCTGCGCCTCCTGCAGCGACGTCAGCAGGGGCGTCGCTTGGCTCCCCCTTTTCGATGGAGTCCCACCGAGATACCTCGGCGGCAGCGTCGATGCCCAGAACAGCTTTGAGATCGACGTCTGTGATCTCCTCATACTCGTCTCCTCGGCCCCTGGGGTGCGGGTCTCATAATATTCGGCTTCCAAACAGGACAAGTCCAGGTCGGGATAAGTTTGGGTGATCTTAGCTCGCGCCTCCTCTTCACTGAACCAGAATGCATCGGTACAAGCCGCCCTGCATTCCTTGGCAAACTGGGTGGAGCTCTTATACTCCTCCACCGCTGAAGAGGCCCGCGTGTTTGCTTCGGCCAGTTGTTTCTCCAACTCGAAAATCCTTCGGTGCCTCGAAGCCGCCTCCTCTCTGAAGGCCTTCAACCGCTCTTGGAACTCCAGACTCATCTTGTTTACCTGCAGACAAAAATCCGAGTAAGACAAAGGTCGAAAGGCCAAAACAATGAGACAGGAAACACCCTACCTGCTCGTCCCGTCGAGTTAGTTCATCGCCCAGCACTTGAACCCTATTGAGAGCCTTCGATTAGCCGATTGATTTTGACGAAGACTCTCTTTGAGTTCATCAACCTGGGACTATCTGTCCCCAATCTCCTGGTGAGCGTAGTCGAGCTCGTCGGAGAGCCGAGCAGCTCGCTCGTCGACCTTTTTAGCCGATCCTTCATTTCGGCAAGTTCTTTGTCCAAACGGGTGAGCTGGTCCTGCCGCCGCCGGCACTTGAGCTCCTCCTCCTCGAGCCTCTTATCCCAGTTGCTTTTATCTTCGGCATGGCTGGCTTTCAGCTGGTCCCATCTCTTATCGAAAAATTGCTGCATGGCCTTGACCTTATCCTCGTGCTCCGCCCTAGTCTGGGATAATTCCAAACTAGCCTTGTCAGATTGCTCACGAAAGCCTTGAAGCTCATTGACCTGCATTGCGAGTTGAGAGGCTCTTTCTCTCTCAGCTGTAAGGACCTTACGAGTCTCCTCGAGCTCTCTTTGGGAGACCACCAAGGCTCGAGAAAGACTAGCTGTTGAATCCACCCTCTCCTTGAGGTGATCGACTTCTTTGCGGGCCCAAGCCCAAGCTTCGATAGCCAGATGCAAACGCCATTTCAACGCCCTCATGATCAAGGCATTCTGCGAAAAGGATCACACATATGAGAACACAGTCGAACTAACTGATCGAAAACCCTGCTTCGGTGTGATAACTTACCCGACACGCATAATCCGAAGCAATCCTCGTGAGGGCAAGGTCATCAATCTCGGCGAGAAGGAAAGCTTCGTTCGGCACTCCAGTGTGCCTAAAGGCCACCTCGACAAGATCCTTCGGATCGTTCCCTTCCGCCGAGGAACTCTCTCCCTCTTGGAACACAAACCGCATCAAAGCGGAGAACATGACACTCACCTCGGATCGCGTGAGTGGAAATCTACCCTCAGGGAGCCAACTTGGGAACCTGCGGCCCCTGAGGCCCTCGTCCGGCCAACCTCCTCCACCAAAGCCCTTATTTAAGAGGCCTCAGGCATCTCAGCTCCGGCAAGGGAAGCCCCAGCCCGGATGTCCCCTTCGCTCAGCGGCTCCCCTCCTTCTTCTTCTTCTTCTTCTGCTTCTTCGGACATTTCTCTGCCCCCGGCAGACTCCTCTTGGACTTCAGTTTCTCTCGGGGCCTCCGGTGCCTTAGCAGAAAGCCTTTCGCCGGAAGACGCCCTGCGAGGTTCGATCGTCGGTTCGACTGGTTCGGTTGCCCCTTCATCCTCATCCGACTCTCCCGCAGGCAACCTGGACTGAACTTTGGCAACTACGACCGTTTCTCCCATCTCGATTGAAGCGAAGACCATTCCCGCCTCCGCCTGCAACTTCTCCGGACCACCAGCCTCTAATGAGGCGGACCGAGCAACCCCGGTCATGGGGGTCTCCGAGTGAACTGACGTTTCTCCCTTGCCATCATCTGACAAAACGCCAACATGTGGGGAGGAAATTTCGGCAGCCTCCTCGAAACCCCCATGGTGTCCTGATCTCTCCCTGCTGACAGACCTTCCTCCGCCACCAAAGGACCATGCGCCGCCAGAACCGCGATACTTCCATCCCGCGCGACGAGGAACGGCGGTCATCACCATCTCTCCTAGTCCCCCCAGGGCGGGGACCAGAAGGGCGAGGCCTTTTCTCAGCCCTATACTTACTACTGGAGCCGGACCTCCTGCGACGCTTGCCCAATTCCTCTCTCACCTGATTTACGAACACCAACCTTTTGGCTGCAGGAGCAATGCGACTCGCCTGTTAGCTCGCACAAAAATCAAGCTAAAATCACATCAACCTATTGGCAAAATAATGCTTACCGCGAGGATCCACGGGACTCAATCCAGCCGCGAAGAGAGCGTCCTCTGATAGAAGGGTGCTGGCTGGAAGCACTCGACTGTTGCGTAATATGATCAAATCCCTCTTCTCCTGCTCGGATAACTCCGGATGCGCCTCTGGATCCTTTACATATTGCCCCCACATCTGGGGGAAATCCGAGCCAATATTCCCTTCGACTATAAAGAATCGCGATTTCCACTCTTTTATCGACGACGTTTTGTCTGAAATCATCTTGAAAGACCTCTGAGGACCAATGTTGGGCCACTCGGAAGCCCTCCCAAAACCAAATTATAACACACCCTGAACATTGGGAGAGTCGCGGTTACCCCAACGCGACTGCACAGCAAGATGAATATGTTGTAGAACCTCATCACCTCCCGCACCAGCGGATGAAGAGGAAACCTGAGGCATACCTTCAAGCTTTCCTTATAACAGAATGCTCCATCCCCTAATTCGAATGTCACCCTATCGTCAGCCATCGGGAGCAACAGGGTAACATCCTGAGGAATCTTGTATAGGCGGCGTATCCATTCCAGATCCGCCAGGGTCACCTCCAAAGCCTGATCACTGGGACTCACCATCCTTTTGATCAAAAGAGGCGTTGAACGAGGGCGCAAAGGAAATAGAAGAATGAAATCTTTTGAGGAAAAAAACGAAAGAGCTCTACGAATGGGGAGGGCGCAGCTTCAACTCCGTTTTCTCCAAAAGAATCCGCCTTAGGGAGAAGATAAGGCGTCTCAACCAAGACGTCCGGAACGCCGCTGCGGGCGCCGTGAAGATCGAGATTTCCTACGTGGCGCTTCCCCAACCATCTCCTTCGCTCCTGAGAAATGATGGATCCACCTCGAGAAGGCAAGACGGCCACACAGCATTAATTAGGGCATCATTGCGTGGGCTGTCAAATCCACATCCTTCCGTTCGGATCGTGCCACCTAGGTCTATACTCCCTATGCCCGAACCTACGCTTCGAACTAGGGAGTGGGGGGCATATGTTGAGGGGTAAAATCGCCATTGCATTGATAACTGTGCGAAGGAGCTAAGATCAGCCCTGGCCCCCACTTGCTACACTGCGCCCACAAAGAACGGGCTAACCAGTATGATTCGGTGAATCGAACAACCCGTAGCTCGGCCTCTCCGAGCAATCTGTAGCTCGGCACCCCCGAGCAATCCGTAGCTCGGTTTCCCCGAGCAATCCGTACCTCGGTTTTCCCGAGCAATCCATAGCTCAGCTCCCCCGAGCAACCCATAGCTCGATTTCCTCGAGCAGTCCGTAGCTCGACATGCACCTCTGCGGAACAAAACTGTTTTCACGACTAGCTTATTTCTTTTGTCATATCTCAGCCGCCCTCGTGCCTTGCTGCTCGAGCCGTGCTTACGCCCCAACAGCGCGAACTGTCTTTGCATTTTGGCCATCAAGGCCAGGTCGTGCCTCGACCGTCTGAACCATGCCTTTCCGCGCTCCTGCGGAGCCTGGCCCAGGAGAGCCCAAGCCTAGTGTAACAGAATTCCAAACGATGAATCATATCGAGGTGTGGCCCAGGAGAGCCCAAGTCTAGTGTAACAGATTCTTGGAGGTACGCGCAAGCCCCCGTACACAACTTCTGACTCAATTTCAGCATCACTCTCCCTCTCTCTCTTTACTGCTCCCCCTTCTCCTTTCCACCATTGGTGCTCTGCACAAGCTCACGATAGGCCAACCCTGGAGGGACTCCCCAGAGAGAGCATTCTCCTCATTTCTGTTAATCATTGATCCCCACTGATTTGAGCGTCGGAGGGTCTTCCGCGGAGGGCCATCCCCAATGCCTCTCGCGTGAGGACTTCTTTGCAGGTCCACCCAAGAGGAAGCCCGATCAGGAGACCGATCGGGCCCAAATCGAAGGACAGATTCTGATGGCAATACTCTCCAACTTCGAAAGATTCTTATTTTGTTTATCCCCTATATATCAAAAATTATTATTCTATTGAAAATAATATTGTATTAGATGTTATGGATGCATTAGCTAGCATGTTGATCCAGTTAATGGATTGGAAAGTTTAATGCCCAACATCTAACAAACAGCTTCGCCCGCTCTTCACCTCACCTCCGGTGCGCTGCCCTCTCGGCAACCCATTTTCCGACGGAACGGCCGCGTGTGCTTGCCAAAAAAAAGCGCAAGAACGCATCCCCGACCCTGAGAATCCCCGGAACTTTCCGAATCCGGCGTCCGAAGCAATCTTCACCCTACATACGTCAGAGAACTGGACGGCCACGATCCATGCCACCGAGGCAGTCGATCCGTGCTCCTCCATTTGAAGCCAATCGCATCGCTCCAGCCTCTCCCCCACCGGATCCCGTCCTCCTATAAAAGGCCGTCGCATTCCGGTGCCCTTCATCAGCGATCGGGAGAACGCTGGTATTTTCAGGTAAATCCCGTCGTCTTGCACGTATGACGACAGCTGAAGAGGAGTACTCCAAGCCGGCGAAGGAGAAGAAGCCCAAGGCTTCTAAGTCCTCCTCCGCCCCTTCCCACCCGCCTTATTTCCAGGTAAAGAAGATCTCCTCCTCTTTCTCTCTCCAATTCGATGATTTCTACGTTAAAAAAGCTTCGGTTTTGATTGCTAATTTGTTCTGGGTTTTGATTGTTGATTGGTTTAGATGATCAAAGATGCGATCTTGGCGCTCAACGAGAAGACTGGCTCCAGCCCCTATGCCATTGCTAAGCACATGGAGGAGAAGCACAAGGGTGTTTTGCGGGCGAATTACAAGAAGATGTTGGCCACCCAGTTGAGGAACTTCACTGCCAAAGGCAAGCTTGTGAAGGTGAAGGCCTCCTTCAAACTATCGGAGACTGGGAAGGACAAGAAGAAGAAGAAGCCGACGACGAAGGAAAGAAGCAGCCGGCGAAGGAGACAGTCTCTGCTCCTGCGGTTAAGATGAGTGCCCCTGCTGCTTTTGCTGCTGCTCCGAAGAAGTCCCCGAAGCCTACAAAGGCTAAGAAACCAGGGGTTAAGAAGGCCAGCCCTGCAAAGCCGAAGCAACCCAAGTCCATCAGGTCCCCTGCTGCGAAGAGGGCCAGGAAGGCTGCTGCTTGACGGTGGAGATGGATGATCTCTGTGACTGTTTGGCGTTGTATAGGTCCTTGGTTTAGTTTCCTTGCCGGTTGGAGGAGTCTTTGCCTTCTTCTTGAAGCGTATGCTTTGTTCTCCGACTGATCGGTGATCGGTGACAAATGATAAGTGGGACGGACCATCAATAATATGCAGCGCTACAGCCAAAGTTTGACCCTTTCCTTGCTCTCAAAATTGCGAGTCTCGTGTTTGTCTATGCTCTTCGATCTTGTGTATGGTCTGAAAACTGATGAATGTTCTGGCTTTGTAGGGTTTGGATCTATCTATATATCCTCGGAGGTTGGGATGATCATCACCGTAGGTAATGAGAATTTTCTGCCACAGAAGGTCGCAAGCTGTGGCAGAATCTCTGACCTAATGTTTTTATGCTTATTTATTTATTTATTTATTTAGGGAGCTTCCGGATAATATCCGATTTGAGGAGGCGATCATGTTTGGGAATTGCTCCGATTACATAATGTGGTGATTGATCGATTTTTAGAATCATCGTTGAATTCAGTGATTCCATGCTCGTTATTGATATTGAGGATGATTTCAGTGATCTCCTATCCATTATTTATGAAAAAATATAATAATAATTTAAATATAATATAATATAATAAATAATAGATAATATGAGAAGGAAAATTTTTTGAGAGTTCTAAAATATATTTGATATCATTGATTTAGAGGATAACAATCATTTATGATTTAAAATTATCACCATGGTTCTCTTTTAAGTTTTTAAATAAATAAAATTTATATGCTATTGGTTAGATGCACAATTGGAGTCTGTTTTTATTCAATTTTTTTTTTAAACAGTTTCAGGGAGCTTCTATTTACACAGCAAAAGTTACACTCTACACCCCTCAAATATTTAAAAAAAATTAATTTTTTAAATTACCTTTAAAACCCCCACACCTTCCTCTCGGTTGCTCTCTTTCTTCCTTTCAATCCTTCTTCTTGACTTTTCAGGCCAAAAAAAAAGGGAAAGCGAATAAAAAAAAAAAAATCAAAAGAAAAGCAAGGGTTTTAAGAATAATTTAAAAAATTAATTTTTTATAAAAAAATTAAGGATGTAGAGAATAGTTTTTGCTGTGTAAATAGAAGCTTCCCGTTCCAGCCTATCTATCTTCAATTGCCAAACGTATAAAAAAAAAACCTTAAGTGTAATAAAAAAATAAAAAATATATAATTTAATTATATTTATATTTAAAAAGTATGCGTAAGTTTCATCCTTAAAAGTTTCATCGTTATTGTTAGCAAATATTTTGGAAATAAATAACGATTGATGGATGCCATGGCGCGGTGAAAGTCCATTACTTATGCCCTTTGCTTTTCAATCATTTCGTAACATTGCAGTGCCACAAAAATTGATGCATAGCGTCAATCAATAAAATAAATTAATATTTAATAAATCTAATAAAAAAAATAATGTTTAGATAACATTTGATGCTTTTTATAGGAATGCTTTTGTTTTTTTTATGAGATGTTGAGCAGTAATATAAAAATATTGAAAGTGAATGGAACAATTTTTTAATTTTTTAAATTTTAATTTTTTATTTTTACATTGTTGTATTCAATAACAACAAAGAGAGATCTCGTTTTAGTTGGAGTCACAATGTTACATATAAAAAAATTTCTTCAAAACTCAAATAAAAATTTATCTTAATACCAATCAATAAAAAATTTGTCTACAAATTATAACAAAAAAATGATAAAATAATGCTATTATCCATCATTTAAAAATAGAGTAAAAAACTATAAAATTACATTGAAAAAGAGCACATAACTTAATTTAAAGATTTTCAAATAGAACTGATAATCAATCTTATCAAGATTGCTTTTACAAATTTAATCAGGTTTGATTTCATAACTTTTGCACTCCGAATCAATTTAATTATACTTTCAAACTAACCCAAGCCGATCCAATCATATTGGTTCGACTTGGTACCAATTTTTTATTTTTTTTCTTATTTGGCACATAATTGATTTAATGGTTACAATTTTTTTATTAGATCATGTTCAATAATAAGAATATATGATATTTATTGACTGATTTAATATAAACATATTTTTTTAGTAAAGATAGTAAATAACTTAGAAAGTATGAATCAAAATCGTGGAACTAAAATTAAAGAATTGAACCTTAAATTTTGCTTTAAAAAAATTTATGCTTTAAAAAAATTAAACCATAAATTGATAAATTCTGCTTAGAAAATAGGTTGAAACCTTGCAAGAACCGATCTAGTGGCTTGATTTTAAGATTTTAAATTTAGAATCTGTTGTTGTCAAATCTGTCCTTCGACTCGGACGCGATCGGTCTCCTGATTGGGCTTCTTCTTGGGCGAACTTGCAAAGAAGTCCTCACGCGGAAGGCATTGGGGGTGGCCCTCCGCGGAAGACCTTCCAGTCCTCCGCGGAAGACCCTCCGATGCTCAAGTCAGTGGAGATCGACACACAACAAATATGGGGAGAAGAACCCCTCTGAAGAGTCTCTCCAGGAATGGCCTATCGGGAGCTCGAGTGGAGTGCCAATGGCGGAGAGGGGGGGAGTAGTGAAAGAGAGAGAATGATACTGAGACTGAGCGAGGAGTCGCGTACCTAAGAAAATATGGAAGTGTCCTATTTATAGGCAATCACCTGAATCTTGAGCGCCTTCTGGAAGGTTCGAATGTTGTTGGGATTCGAAGATGATTCGAATCAAGCCGTTGTGAGGCCGGTAAGATC
>UESW01004411.1:556982-619193 GCA_900491605.1 Calamus simplicifolius
GGCGTTCATACAAGTATGAATAGTTCATTTAATTATAAAATGAGGTTGTAATTCCAAGTAGCTTTAATAATCAAATTTATTTTTTCTTTAGTAGAAAATGAAATATATATTTTTCTTTACTATATATCTTTGATATTTAATAATTTTATTATTTAAAATAATAAAACATATTAGTTGGCTTAAATATTTTCTTACATACATATTTTTTTGTAAACTTTTTTGAAAAAAAAATCTCTTTATGATTCTTTTATATAAATCCGATCCAATCATTTGTGTTGGTAAGGAGGCTCAACTATATGCCCCTTGATAGACTTGAACTTTCTTTGGGATTTAATAACTATTGATCAAATGGAGTTTTTCTGTTGACAGTAAGAGAACTTATGAATCACAACTTTGAAGAGTTAAATTTATCTCGATTTTATTGGTTTCACTTGATTGAATTTTTGATATATAGAAAAAAATAGATTCGTAGCATACAATTTGTATTGTTTAATTAGGTTCCAAAACACAAGTAAGATTTAATTGAATATAATATGCTTACTCTTATATGTTGCTTGACCGAAAGGTAATTGAAAATGTATACCATATATACTTTAAAAAATAATAACTTGATATGATTTATTAATCATTTTAATTTGTAAGTCATCTTATTAATTATATCTTGAAATGGATGGGTCATACCACTTATTTTTAATACTAAACTCTATGATCAAAAAGATTTTTAATAAAATATTTATAAAAGTTTTAGAATAGGTATATTTGTGGTACCAAAAATTATAAATATAGTTTGGTGGTCAAAAGATTGAGCCCTAATTAGTAAATTTATATTAGAGGCCAACCACACAAAGGGGCAATACAAGTAGATCACTAGTTAAACCATTAGATCAACTAGTTAGTCCGATTATATAAAATATAAAAAATATGCATACCAATGTATTTGTTTTTATTTATATACTATACTTTGTCATCACATGGATCTAAAACTAAAGAACTTTTAAATTGCAACATAAAATATGAGATAATCATCAATCATCAATTCTTTTTCAAATCAATAGAAAATTTATATATAGTGTAAAAATATATATGTGAGAATTAGTTGATATCATTTAATTATGTTAAAATATCAAGTATTGGACATATCCCGAAAGATAAACTGGTGTAGATTTATTTGTTCACTTCTACCAAAATGAAAAAATGATGGACCATTTAAATGTTATAATCTTCATATAATAACTATATTTAATGAATGTATAGGTTTGTTTTGATGAAATTATAAGTATATAACTAAAATAAACAATCTAAAAGATAGGTGCAAGTATAGTATTCATAGTTTTCAAACCTGAATTGGAGATTGATTTGACTTAGGATCTAGGTCATTAGGTCATTGGTTTGCCCTTTGGCCCTAAAAGTTGAATCAAATTTATATAAATATATTAAAAAAAATATAAATATTAAATATGTTAAATGTAGTATTATTATTGATAGGTTTTCAATTTTATTTGCAACTCTTTAAGCCAAATTAATGTGTCCACATCCTAGCTATATTACTTTTCAATTACATCATAAATAAAAATAATCATGAAAAATATGTTTTCCAAAAATGATAAAATATATTATATAAAAATATGTAAATTTATTTATTTTAAATGATTACAAATAGTAATGTTTAAAAATATTTTAAAATAAAATAGGATATTTTTTCTTTCTACCAAATAGATAAAGAATTGACTTTTTTTTAATGGAAAGAAGTAATCATTGAAATATTTCAATGTATTTATGACATGTAATCTACTATATATGCAATTTAGAAATAATAAATGATTGAATTGGTTGAACATCAAGCATCATATATGTGAGTAGAGAGTGGCATGCAATAAAGCAAAATCCATTTTAATATATTTGAATTATTTGATCCTAATTTTAAATGTTAACTAGGTTTTCTAAACCCTATAACTTGATTTCCTTATTAATGATTATAATAGTTTTAGCTTATTGAAGAACAAAGTAGGAAATATGTTTTACTTTTTGTTGAAGAAAACGTTTTTATCATCATGATGCTGGAAAGACTATTAACAATCTAATTTTTTATGTACTTGACGTAAGTTTTTTTTAACATAAATGAATAGTTTATTTAGTTTGAATTAAGCAAAAAAATCAATATCAATTTTTAATGAGTATTTTGTGATGCCAATATTATCTAAGAACAGGTGCTCTCCAAATCGATAATCAGCTGAATAAAAATATAAAAATAGATTTAATATACAAATCATTATCTTATTGACGTGAAAATGTAAACACTTTTCAAATTTTTTTTTTAATACTTAAGTTGTTGATCTTCTCTTGATGTAGAAAACCTTGTTACATTGCTTTTCTTATAGGATTATTAAACATTATAAAAGTATTAATTTATCAATAAACACATAAAGCACTTAGTCTTGGATATGATGTGCCATTTAGTCTTGGTATGAGCGCCATTTACTTTTATTATCAAGAAATAGAAGAACACCTAGTTCAGTTGCTAGTACATCAGAAAATAAATTTTAAAAATATGATATAATAAATTTTTAATGTTTTACACAAGTAATTATGGCAAAGGACAATGAAGGAGATAGTTTTCAAACCTTTGGGGTATTTATGCTCGAGGAACTATTAATATCATGGAATTGATTGGTCTCAATTTTAAAAATAAATGCATAGTAGACAACATTTCTTTTCTCCCACTTCTTAGATATATGATAAAGAATCCATCCAACTTCTCTTTAAAACATGACATTCAACATCAATAAAAATATAGTTCCTCAGAATTATGCCAGCGCCTTGCAATAGAACATGCATGTTGAATCATCTTGCTATTTAGTTCAGATGTAATGCTTAGTAATTAAAAGATTTAAGCAAGCATTTGACTTCTTGGATTAAAAAAAATTGACTTTGAACTGACATCTTAGAATTCGTGCAGAGTGTGAAAAGATTTATTTGAACATTCTCTTCGGCGCTAGGAAGAGATTCTACCCAGTGAACTAATGAGTTTGATAAAAAAAGTAGAGGAGGCAGCAATATCTGAAGTAGTGAAAATATTCAAGAAAGTTAGAGATGCTATAATTATTTGGACCCTAGGGATCGATGATGGAGAAGCTTTTGGGACGATTGACATATGTCACGGAGAAGGCCCTGATGCAGATGGTTGAAGACAAGAAGGTACAATTTGATCATGTAATACGACTACAAGGCCCTTCATTAATTAGCAACAAGGACAAGAGGATGAGCTGGATGAAGGTGGCAATGGCTATAGCAGATGAGCTTGGAATGCAGGCTAAGAAAGACCATGTCATGCCTATGATGTTGGCAGTGGAGGAAGAAGACTACGAGGACGAGAACAAGCAAGAGAGGGAAGAGAAGGAATGGCAAGCATTGTATCCATTAGCAAGGCGGATTAATGAAAAGTTGGCAAGCAAGAATTACCTATTGGTCATGGAACATCTACCTCATCCCATGGGGTTGAGCCATTGGGCTGGGTTGGGCCTACTGACACCGGCCATGTGGAGCAGCACTAGGTGGTTGATCTCCACTCTATCTGCTGACGTCTTCAATGAAAGCAGGTCCAGCCAGGACCTCATCTTGGTTACCCATGAGCTAACATGGACTGGACGAGTGAATTGGATTGATGAAGATCTATTACTTTTTCTAATGCTGCATGATGTTGCTTCTTCCCTTTCTCTCAAAACCCTCGACCATAGAGATGATGAAGATGATGATGATGAATTATTGTTATTGATTTCCATGATCTTTAATTGCCTAGCATATTGCCTGCTATTCTCACCCATTGAAAGTGTAGGTGATGATGAAGAACAAGGTCTAGCCCATGGTCTCCATCAAGAAGATTTGGTGAGATATTGGGTGGCGGATGGGCTTATCACTGCACGAGTGCACCAACCTGAAGAGGAAGAGAAGATGGATGATGCACCATCATCATCCTTATTTGACACAGGAAAGGCTCTACTGAGAGAGCTCTTCGCTCGATCCTTGTTACGATTCCATGCTTCTCCTTCCTCTCCGAGCCTCGGTGTTATTTCTGCACCAATCATTCGGAGGTTCAGTCCTCCACAGAAGCTAGAAATTTGGAAAAAAGAGAAAAATGATCTGAAAAAATTTGCCGAAACTATGACTGGGTCTCATTCATCTACAATCAAGGTATGGGTTTGATAAGCACACCAGTGAGAGAAGCCTTTCCAATTCTCACTACCTTGATCATCAGGGGTTGCTCGCAGGCACTCAGCTTCCCTGATGATTTGTTCCAAAGCATGACCCACCTCCGAGTCCTCGATCTCTCCTACACTCCTTTGACATCACTACCCTCCTCATTGTCCTGTCTCACCAATCTCAGATTGTTGTCATTAAAAGGCTGTCATAGCCTCACAGCCCTCCTTCCCTCCACCTCATCATCATCTCCATCATCACCACCATCTCCACCTCTTTTGACTTCTCCACTTCAAGCCCTAGAAAATTTAGAGGTGCTGGATCTGAATGGAACCTTTTTGGACCACATACCTGATGAAGTGGGTGCACACAAGCGAAACCTTCGATACTTGGACCTCTCATGTCCAAACATAAAATCTCTACCTCCCTCTTTGTTCTCTGACATGTCTTGTCTGGAGGAGCTCTTGCTCAATGGTTGCACTGCACTAGCAGATCCACTACCCTCCATGGAAGCAATGATGAACCTCCAAGTGCTCCGGCTTACTGGGACTCAGATCACAAAACTTCCAGATCTGGCCTTTGAGAGCGTGCAGCAACTTCGACTTCTTGACCTCTCTCATAATCATCACTTGACGTCATTGCCAGAATTGTTTTCTAATGCGGTAAATCTTGAGGAGCTCCACCTCCAAGATTGCACAAGCTTGAAGGAGATAGGCGCAATCAACAGCGCCAAGTTGAGAATCATCTCCCTCTCTGGGTCGCCAACCATTCAACTTACTTTGCGAGCATGCCAACAATTAGAGATCATAGACCTGCATGATCTTCCATACCTTGAGATGCTCGATCTTTCAACAACTGGGATCAAAGAATTCCCTGCCGACATCATGATGCTACCTCGGCTTAGGCGATTGGAGCTTTTAGGCATGAAACGCCTAAGAAGCTTTCCTTGGAACAAAATACAGAGGCTTCCCCAGGAGTTTTTCTTAGATCAGTGCAGCTGTGATGGCATTGGCACCCTTGATGACCATGGTAAGTCCATCAAACAACATGGATATGCTGATCATGGCAAAACTTACATTCGTGCAGGTGATTCAAGGTTATTCCGCACCTTGGATTCTCATGCTGCCTGGCAATTGATATGGAAAATGAATGGTTTGGAACGATTTCATATTTGTGTTTCTCCTTGCGGTAGCCAAGTAGCAACATCCAAACTCAGCCAGAAGGGCTCGGCCTCATCCTTTTACAAAGATGTATACGATGACTCAACCAGCCAACTCGGACGTGTGGTTTGATTGCAAACGTTGGCTAAACCGATGATGAAGCTTACCGTCGTTCGCCCTACCCTGTGCGCGGATGGCCGCCGCTATCCGTCACGACTCACGATCAAGCGTTGAATTCTTGGAAGGTGCTATGCTACCATACGCAGAACTGATAATCAACGCGCAGCACCGTTCGAGCTTCGAAATATCTTGGACGTATGGTTTGTGCAGTCGTAGTTCGATTATTTCTTGCACGACAACATGTTCGATGCCTCTCTATCAGATCTGATTTTCCTCTATCTGAACCCTTGGGTTCAAATTTCACCAGAATGAGTTGGCCCTAGCATCGTGTCACGTGAGTCAGAAGACGCATAACTATGTCAAGGATGGACACTGGTCGGTTCGCTGACCAGGCTCGGGTCGTTAAAAGATGTATACGATGACTCAGCCTTGACAAGCATTTCACAAATGTAATCAATTGAGCACCGTTCGGCTTGGATATCTTCTTGGTTTTCCAGAGTCGGCACGACAACATGTTCGATGCCTCTCTATCAGACTGATGAGAAGATAACATGCCATCTTTGAGTGAAGAACCCGAGTTTCTAGTATTGGAGAAGTTGTGGGTCTCCGACTTGAGAAGACTCCAAGTGGTAGTATCCCAGTCTCGTTATGATCATTTTGAAAGTCTAACATGGGTGCACCTGGAGCATTGCCCAAGACTCGAGAAAGTCTTCCCTTGGGTGCTGGACCTTCAGAAACTGAAGATGCTCACCATCAAATTCTGCAGCACTCTCAAGGCAGTGTTCTACTCAACAGATCGTTAATCAAAGACCCATCTTCCATCGCTCCAAACCATATGCTTGCTAGATTTGCCACATCTGCAGCATCTCCATGAGAACCGGCAAGTTCGATTGCCGGCATGGAAGAAGCTCAAAATCCGAGGATGCCCAAGCCTCCGTAGGCTCCCTCTACTGGGACGGGACCAGTGGCTCCCTCTACTGGGACGGGACCAGTGGATGCCACATCCTCTGCTAGGAGGGCACAGGAAGAAATACAACATTGCCTCCACTTCCTCCTCTGCCATTTCACATCCTCATACTTCTCATGGACCAGTCCACGTTTGTGGAGAGTTGGGTTGGTGGAACAACCTAAAGTGGGATGACGAGGAGCACCGCTATTGCAAGAAACGTGCTTTCAATTCAAACCACCACCCTCGATTGCGGAAATCAAATATGGGAAGAAGAAAAGGCCCCCTGGTTTGGTTTTGACTGCTTCTCTTGTTTGTTTGTTTGTCTTATTTTGTGTTTCCTCCACAAACTTCTCCAGCTTGCCGAGTGTGATGTTTGTAAAGATAAACGGGTGACTGAGTGAGATGTCATGTATGGTTTGCTATCGAGGTGTGAGGGGATTTATGTTGACTTGTTATCAAGTGTGATGCTTTTCACTTGTCTGATAAATAATAAATTGTGAATTGCTTTGGACTTACATGCTCTCTCCCTCATACATTGTCAAAAGAGTAGCAAGATTACACATCACCATAGAAGAGTTAACAAGACCATGATAGAAAATTGGGTACTACATTTAATTTGCAACCGTCCAAAAAAAAAAAAAAGTGGTTTTGTGTGAAGTTTCTAATTTATTTGTAGGATTGAAAATGGATTAGCATGGTGTCTCTTTTAGAATTGTTGGTCAACACAATCCTTTTGCGTACATCAATTCGTTATCCATTTCATTATCTAACTTGCATTAGCTCTTTCTCAATAAAGCACCCAACTTCATGTCATTATGGAGATGAGGGTATGCATCATTGCTTAAAAGGGTTGCAAGGCTTTAGTTAGGTGATGACATTGGTGCTGGCCTACTCCAATGAGATTATTTTTAAATTAAATCACATAAATAAATCTTAACTTGCAATATCTATAATATAGATGTAGAGATGTTTCTAACAAATAAAAGTATGTGCATGTCGTATAATGAAAATATAAGAGACCATGGTCTATTTTTGCTAGTGGGAGCTTTGTTGTGGAAGAGCAGACTTTCTCTGGATGATTCAAATGTACAAGCTTGTAATTTATCAAAAATCTTAAAAGAAACATGTTTAAGGATTTTTATATTCAAATGTACATCTTGAATTCAAACTTGCATTTTATATACAAATGTTTGTGTAGGCTCCCATTGTCTACTGCTTTTCCGCAAGATCCCCGAGAGTAGTCTTCCGAAGGGAAGAAGTAGTTTATTTGAAAAAGTGCACCCAACTTTTCCGCAAGGCCCTGGAGAGTAGTCTTTGGAATTATTAATTATTTATTAAAAAAAAATGTCTATACTATCCTTCGATGCAATAAGCATACATCGAATATGCGAATTAACGATTCACATGCATGTCTAGACTCAATGACCTTTGCTGCACACTCAATTCGTATGCTCGATGCATGCTTGCTACACTAGAGGATGGTGCAGCAAAATTTTTACCATTTAAAAAGATCAGGTTAATAGCTTTCTCTTTCTACTACGAAGTTAAACTTTTTCTTTTGATTTTTATTGTCATGACGATTTATTATTACAGATCAACTGTGTATTTCTTTTTTTTTTTTTATCGTGTTCGATCCTGGCCATTGATTGGATGTGGACATCGTCAAAAACTAGATGTCACTAAAGGAAAAGTATTGCTGCATCATCCTTCAATGCAGCAAATGCACATCGGTTGTGCAGATTGATCGCCCATGCATATCGACGGACGTGCGGTGGTCCAATGGACATTATGGGGCATCACATGCGCACTAGCATGCGCAAGCGACCGATTTACGCAATCGATGGACTCTTGCTGCACCATATATACTGACATTGTATCAATTGAGTACCAGTGCTGAAATTGGTTTTGTAAACCTTGATATAAATGATCATCTTCACTTGACAAGAGATCACAATTTAAACTTGTTTGTGTGCATCATTTTGGTTAATTTTAAATTCATCAAATATGGGTAGAAGAACTAGATAATTTCCCATTCATGTTCCTGTTTTTCTCACGCATGCAAGCAGTAGCCTTTCAGAGAGTTTAACGGGCTACAGTATCCATGTTGAGGAAGATACATCCAATGAGACCACGAGAGAGCCAAAACACGAATCCCATGCCATATTACGTGCTTTAAACTCCCATGGCATGTTAGATGTTTTGAAGGCTCTTCTTCTTTTCCTTCACTCTTGAAACACTTTTCCTAAGATTCACCAATTGATGCCAAGAAGTGCTCCTACCGACTCCCACCAAATTTAATTTTCAATTTTTAAAATGTAAAAATAAATAATATTTAAAATAATTGTACATAGTTAATTTACAACAAGTTAAAGATCCTAAAAGAAAATTTATATATAGTTGATAAGAAATCTAATATAACTTTAAAAAATTCATCACCTTTTTAAGGTTAGGATTGTATTTGAATCAGAGTTGAACCTAATTTAAGGCCATTACTTGGGGCTATCTTTAAGCTCGAACTTCAAGTCAGGACAACTAACGGTTTGGATTAGGCTCCATAATTTTTTAAGCTTTAACTTGAAACCCAAACCTAACCCAAGCATTTTTATCCTTTTCGTACCATACACATGATCACACGCGCGCAGTGCAAAAAGAGTTTTTCTTTAACCTAAAGTTGTTTGAATATAACTATGGCCTGATTCAAATTGGGCCAATCTAATGGGCCATGAGCTGACCTAAGCCTAGTTTCAGCCATATGGGCATAGCAGTATTGAAAATATAAAGGCAGATGTTCTGTCGTCGCGAAGTTGGCTTTGCATCGTGAGCAATTAATAAAAGAAACCAGCTTGAAATCAAAGCATTCAACAAGTTATTTTATAATGCTTTTAGATTTTTTAAAAAATTATTTAATGCAGTCAAAAGCTACCTCATGAACTGAAAATGTAAAAATATAATGATATAAATTATAAATTTTGCACGAAAGGTAAACATCTACTTAGTTACTACTTTCAATATCTAATTCTAAGTCTTCATATATCCAAAAAAACATGATCAAAGCAAATAAAAATCCTATGATTATCTAAGCTCCGTATAACCGTTAAATCAGAATTTATTATAAAAAGACTACTTTGTTAGTAATATCTACTAAAAATCATTTAGATTATGGTTTAACTTCTCTCTCTCCTTTTCTTTGATAATTAAAAATTATATATACATACATACATACATATACATACATACATACATATATATATATATATATATATATATATATATATATATATATATA
The DNA here is from genome assembly GCA_900491605.1 of Calamus simplicifolius. Taxonomy (NCBI): domain Eukaryota; kingdom Viridiplantae; phylum Streptophyta; class Magnoliopsida; order Arecales; family Arecaceae; genus Calamus; species Calamus simplicifolius. The sequence continues at coordinate 566,692 of UESW01004411.1, forward strand.
TATATATATATATATATATATATATAGGTCAGGGAAAAAGCTCGAATCAGAATGGCCGCGTACTAGCAGAGAGTGGCCCGTTATCACGCCTCCAGAGTCAAAGGGAAATCCTTCTCACATGGTGATCTCGTTCTCCGGAAAGCATCTGTCTCCAAGCCGCTGGAGCAAGGAAAGCTCTCGCCGAGCTGGGAAGGCTCCTACCAAGTAGCGGAAGTCATTGGACCTGGCACCTACAAGCTCCAGGATCTAAACGGGAAAACCATTCCTCGGACATGGAACTCGGACAACCTTCGCGTATACTATCAGTAGGGTATGCCTCTTTGATCTCCCCCATTTATAACTCTGGCATCTTATTCCTGTTATTTACGACATGGTCGACTCTTTGGAAAAAATTACGATGAGAAATCGATACCTCTAACTCACTCTCGGCACATCCGAGCCTTTCCCCTGAGTTTTGAATTGAATCTCCGAACCTCGGCTAGGTCAAGTCCCACTTGATAAAAGCTCGGTATGATCGAGTGCCCCCAGCGTGATCGAGGACCGAACAACGCTAAAAACTATGTTCGGATTCGGGCCGCTTACAAGCCCCGGCCGACCTAAATGATCTCCAAGGCTTAGCTCGGATTCGGGTAGCTTACAAGCCCTGGCCGACCTAAACGATCTCCAAGGCTTAGCTCGGATTCGGGGAGCTTACAAGCCCCAGCCAACCTAAGTACTCTCCTAAGCTATGTTCGGATTCGGGCCGCTTACAAGCCCCGGCCGACCTAAATGATCTCCAAGGCTTAGCTCGGATTCGGGTAGCTTACAAGCCCCGGCCGACCTAAGTACTCTCCTAAGCTATGTTCGAATTCGGGCCGCTTACAAGCCCCGGCCAACCTAAACGGTCTCCAAGGCTTAGCTCGGATTCGGGTAGCTTACAAGCCTCGGCCGACCTAAGTACTCTCCTAAGCTATGTTCGGATTCGGGCCACTTACAAGCCCTAGCTGACCTAAATGATCTCCAAGGCTTAGCTTGGATTCGGGTAGCTTACAAGCCCCAGCCGACCTAAGTACTCTCCTAAGCTAAGTTCGGATTCGGGCCGCTTACAAGCCCCGGCCGACCTAAACGATCTCCAAGGTTTAGCTCGGATTCGGGTAGCTTACAAGCCCCGGCCGACCTAAATGATCTCCAAGGCTTAGCTCGGATTCGGGTAGCTTACAAGCCCCGGCCGACCTAAGTATTCTCCTAAGCTATGTTCGGATTCGGGCCGCTTACAAGCCCCGGCCGACCTAAACGATCTCCAAGGCTTAGCTCAGATTCGGGTAGCTTACAAGCCCCGGCCGACCTAAGTATTCTTCTAAACTATGTTCAGATTCGGGCCGCTTACAAGCCCCGGCCGACCTAAGTATTCTCCTAAACTATGTTCAGATTCGGGCCGCTTACAAGCCCCGGCCGATCTAAACGATCTCCAAGGCTTAGCTCGGATTCGGGCAGCTTACAAGCCCCGACCGACCTAAGTACTCTCCTAAGCTATGTGTTGGGGAGATTGTTGAGAATTTGTTGCCCCAATCTGATTGATTTTGATGATTACCAAAAGCCATGAGTATATTAAAAGATGTAATGAGTTTATTTACATGAGCAATGAATTTATTTAGAACAATGAATGAGAATGTTAAAGTATAACTTTAACCAATTTGAAAGTAACTTTAAGCTCCATGTTTAAGCTTTCAAAAAGAAATTTTATACTTCATATTATAATCAATGAGTTTTTGGAACATTTCTTGAATTGATTCCTAATGACAAATTTATTATATTCAAGTTAAAAGTTTGATTTAAAATCAATCTGGAACGAATTTTAAGTCAATCAGAAAATTCTCTGATTTTTGATACGTTCCGGAGCCGACTCTAGAGTTTCAGAATCGATTCCACTTAGAATACAGAAATGACTGTCTGTCTCGAGTCGACCCCTGTGATTTCTCAAGTTGACCCCCGATTCTGTCGAGCCGACTCCATGACTGTGTGAGTCGACTCCGCTCAGACACCAGAGGTGTGTTTTTCTGAGCATTTCGCGAGTCGACCCCCAACTTTTCATGAGTCGACCCCCGACTGTCAGGAGTCGACACTTTATTTTTGATGAGTCGACCCTCTAACTTTCTGAGTATTTCTATTTTTGGTATCTCGACTTCGAGCTGACTCGCGGAAAGCAGGAGTCGACTCCAGCAAATCTGGGCAAGATTTTTCCGAATGCCAACTCAGCGTCAACGGTAAGATTTTTAATTAATGGCTACTTTTCTTTGTTTCTAACGGCTATATTTTTGCAGAATCTATAAATAGAGAAGCCGTTTTCAAATCAAAGATATACAAATAGAGAGATATTCACTTCAAGAGAAAAGAAGAGAAAAATCGGAAAAACAGAGCTTCATTTGAAAAAATCCGAGATTCAAAATAGAGTGAAAGAAAAAGAGTGAAATCAAAGGAAGCTTCGTCTGAGCTCAAGTTCATCAATCCAAGGAAGCTTCAGAAGAAAATCCAAGAGCTATTCAAGAGCAAATCAAAATATTTTCAAATTTCAAAGAAAAGAAGAAAAAGCTCAAAACCTTCTTAACTGCTTCAACCGTGAAGAATCGGAGCTGAGGCTTGATTCAATCTAGCAAGGAGAAGAGGAAAGAAGAAAAGAAGAAAAGCTCAAAAGCCAACCAACTACAAATCAGGCTTTTCTAAACTTTGTTCTTATATTTGATTATCTGCTCATTAAGGAGCTTTGTAATTGAAAAACAACATTTCTATTATTTGTGTCTAGTTCAATCTGGGGGATTGAACTAGTGGAGGTAGTCTTACCTCGGTATAAGCTTGGTAAAGCTTGTGTTAGGGTTTTGTGCTGGTGAGCCCTTGAAAACCAGCTGGGTTCGTTGTGATTCCGGGAAAACAACAAGTTTGAGTTGTGAGCTTGTAAAACAACTCGGCTGTAATCAAGGAAGATTATAGTGTGGACCCAAGTGAATCCTGAGAGTGGACGTAGGTGTTGGATACACCAAACCACTATAAAATCCTTGTGTTTTCCGTGCTTCCATTAACTCTTTCTCTATCTCTGTTTTATTCACTGCACTTTGTATTTACATTGCTATTGCCTTCATTCATTTTAAGCAAACTATTTTAAAAGGCTAATTTTTTAAAGAACCCAATTCACCCCCCCCTCTTGGGTTGTCATCTAGGCCAACAATTGGTATCAAAGCTAGTGCTCATTAGATTTTGATCACACGATCAAGAGCTAAAGATCCAAATGGCAACACAAGTTGGATCATTTGCTGAAGGTCATTCTACGAATAGACCTCCACTGTTTAATGGTTCAAATTATTCTTATTGGAAAGCAAGAATGAGGATATTCATTCAAGCTTCTGATTATAAATTGTGGGTGTTATAATTAATGGACCTAGTACACCCATACATGTTATTGATGGCACTATTGTTCCTAAGCCCGAAAGGGACTGGAATGATAATGATAGGAAGATGACACAGCTTAACGCTAAAGCCATGAATATCTTATATTGCTCCTTAGATGCTAATGAATTAATAGAATCTCCACATGTAATTCCGCAAAGGAGATTGGGATAGACTAGAGGTTACCCATGAGGGTACCAACCAAGTAAAAGAATCTAAAATTAATATTCTTGTCCATAAATATGAGTTGTTTAGCATGGAACAATCTGAAACCATTGCATGCATGTATACTAGATTTACAGATATTGTTAATGGTTTGAAAAGTCTTGGTAAAACATATACTAACTCTAAACTTGTTCGAAAAATTCTTAGGTCATTACCAAGATCATGGGAAGCAAAAATGACAGCAATCCAAGAAGTAAAGGACCTCAACACTTTACCTTTAGAGGAGCTTCTAGGATCACTTATGACCCATGAGCTGACTATGAGGCAGCATGTAGAGGAGGACACAAAGAAGAAAAATAATTGCCCTCAAAGCTGCAAAAGAAGAAGAGCAGCAGTGATGATGATGAAGAAGAGACTGCTCTCTTAGCTAAGAAATTTAAAGATTCATGAGGAGAAAGAAACCCTTCCACAAGAAGAAATTTGGAGCAAAATGGGAAGGAGAAAAGGATAAGAACAAGGACAAGGACAAAGAAAAAGAGAAAGACCCCTTGACTTGCTATGAGTGTAATAAACCGAGGCACTTTAGAAATGAATGTCCTAAATTGAAGAAAGCCTACAAAAAGAAAAAGAAGGCTTATGTGGCGACTTGGAGTGATAGCGAGGAATCTTCTTCCGAAGAAGAAGAACAAAAGGAAGTCGCAAACGTATGTTTTATGACGGACGATACGATGAGGTAAGTTTCGACAACCCTTGCGATGAGTTTGCTTTTGATGAACTATTTGATGATTTTAATGAACTTATCGGGGATTTCAAGGTTTTGAAAAAGAAATACAAGCTTTTGAAAAATGAAAATTTAACTTTCATTAAAGAAAAGGAAGATCTTAATAATGAAGTTAAGAAACTTAAATCTGAAAATGAAATTTTGGTAAAAGAGAAAGAATTAATTACCAATGAAAATAATAATCTAAGGAAAGAGGTTGAAAAACTTAAGAACATAGTTGATAAGTTTATTAAGCTCAACTAAATTAGACATGTTATTAAATAGTCAAAAAGCAGTTTTGACAAAGCCGGATTAGGGTATAACACTTTAAGAAAACAAAAATCACTGAAAAATATTTTTGTGCGTGCTGGCCAAAGTAATTTTACATGCTTTAAATGTAATCAAAAAGGACATAAATCTTATGAATGTAAAATTCTAAAACCTAATAAAAACTTAAATGGTAAAGGGAAGAAAATATGGGTTCCGAAAGGAACAATATTTGTTGCTACTAACCATGAAGGACCCAAGAAAGCTTGGGTACCTAAACATAAAGTTTGATATCATTGCAGGAATGTCTTGTGGCCAAGAGATCAAAGAAAAGTGGTATCTTGATAGTGGCTGCTCAAGACATATGATGGGTGACAAAGAAGAATTCATCACCCTTGAAGAAAAGAAAGGAGGAGTTGTTACATTTGGCGACAATGGCAAAGGCCAAATCTTGGGGTTTGGTAACATTCAAATAATTCCCTCCACATATATTGAAAATGTACTTTATGTTGATGGTTTAAAGCATAACTTAATTAGTATAAGCCAATTATGTGATAAAGGTTTTAAAGTATCATTTGAATCTTCTATATGCACAATAGCTAATAACATTGATAATAGCATTATTTTTATTGGAAATAGAAATGGCAATGTATACTTGATTGACTTAGACAATTTGTCTACTAATAATCATTGCTTAGTTGCTAATAATGCTAATATGAATGAGATTGGTTGGTTGTGACATCGAAGATTAGGTCATGCAAGCACACACCTGATTTCAAAACTAATTAGAATGGATTTAGTAAAAGGTCTACCTAAATAGATTTTGAAAATAACAAAATATGTGATGCATGTCAATTTGGAAAACAAACGAGAAGTTCCTTTAAATCTAAAAATGTTGTTTCAACTTCTAGGCCATTAGAGCTACTTCACATGGACCTTTTTGGACCAACTAGAACCACAAGTCTAGGAGGAAAGAAATATGGTCTTGTGATAGTAGATGATTACTCTAGATTCACTTGGGTAATGTTTTTAGCTCACAAAGATGAGACTTTCTCGATATTCCTAAAATTCTTCAAGAAAGTAACAAATGAGAAAAACACTACCATAGTGTCTCTAAGAAGTGATCATGGAACTGAATTTGAAAATCACTTATTTGAAAGTTTTTGCAATGAAAATGATATTAATCATAATTTTTCTGCACCAAGAACCCCACAACAAAATGGAGTAGTTGAAAGGAAATATAAGACTCTAGAAGACATGGCCCGTACCATGCTACGTGAAAGTAAACTCCCAAAATACTTTTGGGCGGAAGCTATTAACATAGCATGTTACATCCTAAATAGAGCATTAATTAGACCTATTTTAAAAAAAACACCTTATGAATTATGGCATGATAGAAAACCCAACATTAAATATTTCATGCATTTGGTTGTAAATGCTTTGTTCACAATAATGGTAAAAATAATTTAGGCAAATTTGATGCTAAATCTGATGAAGGAATATTCTTAGGATATTCAATAACTAGTAAAGCATATAGAGTATTTAACAAGAAAACTTTAGTTGTTGAAGAATCCATTCATGTAGTTTTTGATGAATCTTTAGCAACTCGTTCCGAAAAATTTGATGATGAAGAAGATACAAACATAATTGAGAAAGATCTTGAAAAATTAAATATTGATGTATCTTTAGATCATGAGCAAGACGCTAAAGATAATGATTCACCTAAGGATGATGATACTAACACTAATCATAATGATGTAGATCTACCTAGGGATTGGAGATATGCTTATAGTCACCCTAAGGAATTGATTATAGGTGATCCATCTCAAGGAATAAGAACTAGATCATCTATGAGAAATATTAGTAATCATCTTGCATTTGTATCACAAATTGAACCTAAAACTATTGAAGAAGCTGAAAAAGATAATAATTGGATGTTAGCAATGCAAGAAGAATTAAATCAATTCACTAGAAATAATGTATGGACTTTAGTAGAAAGACCTAAAAATCATTCTGTTATAGGATCAAAATGGATATTTAGAAATAAACTAGATGAGAATGGCATAGTAATTAGAAACAAAGCTAGATTAGTTGCAAAAGGATATAATCAAGAAGAAGGTATTGATTTTGATGAAACCTTTGCACCAGTAGCTAGATTAGAAGCCATTAGACTATTACTTGCATTTGCATGTCACATGAATTTTAACTTATTTCAAATGGATGTAAAAAGTGCTTTTCTAAATGGATTTATAAATGAAGAAGTATATGTAGAACAACCACCAGGTTTTGAAGATCATGAATTTTCAAATCACGTTTTTAAATTGCACAAAGCTTTATATGGTTTGAAACAAGCACCTAGAGCTTGGTATGATAGATTAAGTAAATTCTTAATTGAAAATAATTTTATAAGAGGAAATGTTGATAAAACATTATTTTTGAAAAGAAAAGGTAAAGATTTATTAGTAGTTCAAATATATTTGATGATATCATTTTTGGTGCTACTAACAATCTTCTATGTCAAGAGTTTGCTAAGTTGATGCAGGGCGAGTTTGAAATGAGCATGATGGGAGAACTCAACTTCTTCCTTGGACTCCAAATCAAACAAAGCAAAGAGGGAATCTTTATCAACCAAAAAAGTACACAAGAGAAATTCTAAAGAAGTTTGGTATGGAATCAATCAAACCCCTCGGAACACCAATGAGTCCTTCATGCAAGCTGGACAAAGATGAAGAAGGTAAGAAGGTTGATCAAAAATATTATCGAGGTATAATCGGATCCCTACTTTACTTAACTGCAAGTAGACCAGACATAATGTTTGCTGTTTGCTTATGTGCTAGATTTCAGTCTGAACCTAAAGAATCACATTAATTGCTGTTAAAAGAATACTAAGATACTTAAGTGGAACAAAAAATGTAGGTTTATGGTATTCTAGAGACTCAACATTGAACTTAATTGCATACACTGATTCTGATTATGCTGGATGTAAGTTAGATAGAAAAAGCACAAGTGGTGCATGCCAATTCTTAGGAAGTAACTTAATCTCATGGTTTAGCAAAAAGCAAAATTCAGTTGCATTATCAACTACTGAAGCTGAATATGTTGCAGCTGGAAGTTGCTGTGCTCAAATCCTATGGATTAAGCGACAACTTGAAGACTATGGTATCACACTTGATAAAACACCTATAAGATGTGATAACACAAGTGCAATTAATCTAACAAAAAATCCAATTCAACATTCTAGAACCAAACACATAGAAATTAGATATCATTTTATAAGAGAACATGTTGCAAATAATGAAATATGTCTTGATTATGTTAATACTGAAGAACAATTAGCTGATATATTTACAAAACCCTTGAGTGAAGAAAGATTCTGTTATCTTAGAGGAGAGTTAGGGATTTGTGATCCATTAGAATGAATTTGAAGGAAATTTTATCTAAAATTCTTTCAAATCCTTGATCTTTAAGGAAATCTTATCTAGAATTCATATCTAATTGATCTGTTAAAGCCCAATGATTATTTTATCAATTTTTATGATCATTATCCGGACACATTTCAGATTATCTGAAACTTTATGTTTTTTGCTCTGAAATGGTCTCGGAGCCGACTCGGTGAGTATCGGAGTCGACTCCAGGTTTCTACTGAAACTCTAGAGTCGACCCCTTCTCTGCGCGAGTCGACTCCACTTCGGGATAGTTTTCTGTGACTGTCCGGAGTCGACCCCTCGCTTTGCGGGAGCCGACTCGAAGTGGTCCCAGGTCGATTTATCTAGGGCAGAGTCGACTCGCCGTTCATTTCTATCATCTCGAATCATCAAAATACTCTCTCCAAAATTTTTCCTGACCTTCCAAATCCTCAAAAATCCTGATTAACCCTTCCAAAGATCAATGGCCCCTAAAACTCGTGGATTAAACCTTGGTGCGGCCGAGTAAAGAGGAAAAGGGCGTGAGGAAGACCGTGAGGCGTCCCGTTTGAGCCTTCACCGAGCGTGGATTCAACCTCATCATCTTCGACTCCTAGTGCTTCTCCATCTACGGCTCCATCTCAGGTAGATAGACTTGCCGATAGAGTGATAACTACGGGAGGAAAGTAGATTTTGAATTGTTTGAAGCTGAGGGATTTATTTGGGAAGGCAGTTGATTGAGATGGGTTGGGAAAAGATTTGTTCTTTAGATTGTCCTACCTACCCAGCTCTTGTCAAGGAATTTTATAAGAATCTATCTAGAGGAGACAATGGACTTGTAAGCTTGAGAGGAAATAGAATTTTAGTGACAGTGGATTTGCTTTCTAGATTATTGAATCTTCCAGTGTCAGGAACATCTACATTTTCTTCTGAAGATAGAAGCCCAGCTCTGTCTAGACTGCTTAACAGGGAGATTGTCGGTTTTGAGGAAGTTTTTGCTAATCAGTTATCCTTAGAATTGAGACTTCTCCACAACATCTGTAGTAGAATCCTTTCCCAAGATTGGGAGGTTTGATTATGTTTCAGAAAGAGATATATTTGTAATGGATGCAATTGTAACTGGTAAACCCATTAACCTTCCCAGTATGATTTTATGGTACATTGCCGATTGTGGAGGTAAGAGAAAATCAAGTTTACCCTACGGCATGATTCTCACCAAAATATTTCAAAGCCAAGGGATAGTCATATAGATAGTGAGCCTATGAGGAACTTAAGACATACCGATTTTACAGTTTGGCCACTATACATAGAATGGGTTTTATAAAAAGAATGGCAGATGGGAAAGGAAAGGTTTGATGGATGATAGAGCCGTGGACATGAGGCACCGGGACCGTCAGTCAGACATTCTTCGCCTGTTCCTCCGAGCTCTCCTATTCCTGCTCCTGCTACCCCTGCTCCGTTGTTTGATCAAGCATCATCATCTGTTGGTTTCTCTGAACTTCAGTTAAGGCAGCTTAAAGGTCTTCTTGATGATCAGTCAGATAAGTTGAAATCAGAGTTTGAAAATAAGTTTATGAATATCAAGGAAACTCTTTATTCTTTAGATGACCGGATCACCAAGATAGAAACAACCCTTAGCAATTCATCTGAGTCTTTAAGTGGAGACCTAAAGAACATCTTTGAAGAACTTAAAGACATCTGCGGAGATGGCGAAACATATGCAAAATGCAATGCTGAACTCCAAGATAAAATATTGACTGCTTGCACTTTTGTTGATGAGAGACTGAAGGACTATGTGAAGATACAAACAGATGGAATGAAAAATATAATAGATCACTTAACTAGGATTGTAAGGACTCACTTTTGATGTATTAGATACTTAGTCCTTGTAATGTAATGTTTATATTATGTTTTACATTTTTACTGTAATGTAATGAAAAGTCTATTTTGAATGCTCAATATAATCTCAGTTGAATGTATTTCTTCCTTTTATCAATGAATCTCAGATTTTGTTAAATCATATCTTGAATGAATAATGAATGATTATCTCTCTACCTTTTTGTTGATAACAAAAAAGGGAGAGAGTTTTATAGTTTTATAACTGTATATGCATGGGGGAGAAATTAATTAATCAAATGATATTAAAATGATTGAATGAATGAGATAAATAATTGAATGAATGGAATATTTATTGAGTTTCATAGGGGGAGCTACCTCATTCAGGGGGAGCCTAAGCCTAACTATGAAAATAAAATAAATTCTCTAATCAATCATGCATAAACTCAATGTTTTTGTCATCATCAAAAAGGGGGAGATTGTTGGGGAGATTGTTGAGAATTTGTTGCCCCAATCTATTGATTTTGATGATTACCAAAAGCCATGAGTATATTAAAAGATGTAATGAGTTTATTTACATGAGCAATGAATTTATTTAGAACAATGAATGAGAATGTTAAAGTATAACTTTAACCAATTTGAAAGTAACTTCAAGCTCCATGTTTAAGCTTTCAAAAAGAAATTTTATACTTCATATTATAATCAATGAGTTTTTGGAACATTTCTTGAATTGATTCCTAATGACAAATTTATTATATTCAAGTCAAAAGTTTGATTTAAAATCAATCTGGAATGAATTTCAAGTCAATCAAAAAATTCTCTGATTTTTGATACGTTCCGGAGCCGACTCTAGAGTTTCAGAGTCGACTCCACTCAGAATACAGAAATGACTGTCTGTCTCGAGTCGACCCCTGTGATTTCTCGAGTCGACCCCCGATTCCTAAAAGCTATACTATAAGGTAGTGTTTGATAGAAAAAATATTATCCAAAGAAAGAGGACTAGAATTAGAGCAGAGCAATGTAGCTCGGACAAGAAAAGAATCACGCCATTCTTTACTTGATAGCATTGAAATTGAGTAAAAGTATGCTATCTTTTAGTTATCGTCACCGTGAATTTGCCAAACGAGCCCAAGCTCACTTGAAATTTGCCGGCGTGTCTTTGCCTTTTTCTCCAATGCAATGTATTGGCATGATTGCTCACTAAGTAGCTCACAAGCCTCAGCTGCTCCCAGCTGTCAGTTGGGTTAAATGATAATTAACATACATAAAACGGTAAAGATATATTGATAGAATTAACAATCGATGAATATTATGGAGAAAATTTTGAAGTGATCACAGCTAAAGAGAAAAATATAAGGAAAAGAAAACCTAAACAACAAAAGAGATGAGACACTAACATATGTTTTCATGCTGGAGCCAAAATGTTATAATGTATCTATTGGCACTCATATGATATAATTAATTAATTATATCAAAAATTTAAATATATATAATAATAATTATATCTATATAATACAATATAATATATAATTTATTTAAAAAATAAATAATATTTAATTAATACGATATAATTTGCTTAATATGAATAATATAATTTAATCCATTTAACATGACTCATTTAATATGTCATTAATTAAATATGAATCCTTAATGGAATACTTTTGGACTGATAGATCAACTCATAACACAATATACTTATTTCAAGCTGGAATCTTGTTGATATATTTAATAATATATATATAGCCTTTGTATAATTCTTAGAGTTGCAGTTGAAAATTTTGTGGTTGTATTGTATTCAGCTTGCGACGACAGGGGCCATCCAAAGACAACCGATTTTCTTCTTCTATTAACTTTAATTATTTAGTTTTTTAATTTTTTCTTAGTAAAATTACAATTCTTTTATCAAGGAAAGAATTACATGACTAATGATGCAAGTAGAGGTGGTAATTTATATTTTCGTATCGTATTCATATCATATCAAAGTTAAGGTATAATTTGTATATTCAAAGTCTTTAATTCTTTGCTTTTTAGATTTTCCATTGGGTCTTTTTATGATTGAAAGTAGAATAGGATTTCAGCATGTTTTAGGCCATATGTCTTGGTCATTTAGGGGATTAAATGTATGAATATGTGCACAAGTAATTTTCAATATAATATGCTTTGTCAACAAAAACTTTTAGCCTTTCTTTTTGATAAAAGATTAATGTCAATGCATATACATAATAGATCCTAGAGATGCTCTATTTATAACATATATAAGTCCTCTTGTATATATTGGCCACAAACCCAGCTTTACTATAGGTAACCTCATCTATCAGCCCTTAACCAAGTTGGTGTCCAAAGCCTTAGATACATTTTTCATCTTCTTCAACTTCCTCTATATTTAGGGCATTTATCTCCTATATGCTGCCATATTATCTCTATTCTTATGAAGTCTAACCATCAGCTGCCTTCTAATAGTCTCAAATATTGATAGGATTCGTTGATCCTTAACCAATAATATGAAAGCATTGAATGATCATTTATGTTACTTAGAAACTTTTCGCACTTGGGTATAGGGCTAAATGTATTTCTACTCCAATGAGCTTGGTTTAGATCGATTAGGCAATTATATGCCTTTGTGTTCATAGAATCATTTTTATATTTCTTTACTAGTCAACGTAAGTGGCTACCCTAACTGTAATCAGACTTGATTGTTTGCCATAGACTGAAACATTACCTTTGCTAGTCCAATGCCTATCCAATTACAAAAATTATGAAACTGAATAAACTGCTATTCAATAACTTAATGAATATAATTGAATATTGGTTCATGATGATGATTATAATGATGCCTCTTACCGCTGATCATACATACCATATGTTAAGTCCTTTGACAATACTACTACTATTGAACATGATTTGATTGTTTTATAATATAATTATCTTATTGCTTTGAGTCATATTCATATTATGCTATATTACTATTCATGTCCATGCTGTTAAATACTATATGTTTGTAATGATAAGCCATGCCTCATGTTGAGGTTCAGGGGATTTTTATTAGGCTTAGGCTTATCAAATTCTTTTATATTTTTGTTTACAAGACCTCAAAATGCTTAAGATTAGGGAAGAATTATGTTGGAGTGAGAAGCCAGAGATAAGATAGATTTTAGTGTTTCTGCTAGAAAAAAAAGGGTATAAGTAGTTAAGGATAATTCAGGTTATTTGACATCAATCATTGTAATGACTTAATTTATAATTTTTATAGTTGAAACAATATTTCATTGAAGTTTAATGTACAAGAAATTAATAATGTATATATGGAGAGAGGCTTTATATAATTTTTGGAGTTACAATTGGTTGTTATGTTCAGCTCTAACGTAACAATAGGGGCTATTCAAAGATAATCAGTTTGCCTCTTTTATTAACTTTAATTATTTAGTTTTCTTTCTTTTTCTTTCTTTATAAAATTATAATTCCATTATCAAGATAAGAATTACATGACTAATGATGCAAGTAAGGGTGGAATTCATATTTTCATATCATTTCATGCCATCTTAAATTAAGATATAACAGTATATGGGTTGACACAAATACGATACAATAATTAATAATGTTAAAATTCAAACATGAACATGACACAATTATTATAAGAATAATACGATACAATATGCATAATCTATTTAATAAATAAATTATATTGGATTGAGACGACACGACATGATCTTACTCGACACGAATAGATATGATTTGATTTGCTTAACACAATCTATTTAATATATCATTAATTAAGTGGATTATAAATGAATCACTTTTAAGTTGGTAGATCAACTTATGATATAACATGATTATTTTGTATCATAATTGTATTGGCATCTTTATAACACGAACACATTTAAAATAATCTGAACCTATTTATTTCATGTTGGGTTCGAATTATATTATATGTCGTATTCAATTTTATCATCCTTAAGCGCAAACCCATTGATTAATGGATAAGGTTGAGTGTAGGTGAATCCCTTTTTGTGTTAAGTTCTTCGTTTCTGTTTCATAAGATTGGAATCTCCAGTAGCTCTGTTTTGCTTGGCTTTTGTTTTGTGGTTTCTAAGTTGGTCCTATTTATCCTATATATTGTTGGGATGCTTGGAGAGCCTACTTTGCTGGTTTGTTCTAAAATTTGTGTTATCTCTCGTGGAACCTTCATAACAGCCCTAGATCTTTTTTTTCCTATTTTATTATTTCAATGAAATAATGATGTTGGTGAATTGTCACAGCTTTGCTATAATTTTAAAAAGAAAGAAGATAATGCATAACCTACTCTGATCAGATTATGGTCAAGCTGAATCACATAACTAAAATCCTACCTAACAAATCTTGCATAGATTATTTAGAGTTCGGTTATTTGCGTGCAAACATATCCAAAATAGATATCTTTTTAATGTATTTATTTTAATGCACAAGTAGAGAAAAAAATAAAAAAACTGAGTTATAGGCAAGGAAAAACATAAGCCAATAGCATCAGCAATAACCAAGCATTCAAGTTGAATATGGAATTTGGAGTGCCATGGGTTGGGGATCCAGAAGATGAACTGATGTGTAATTTAAGCATATTGGATTGATTGCAAGGGTGCATTCCCTTAGGAATCTGTTGGAAAACATAGAAAAATAAAAAATTTGAATAGCTTATAATTCAAGTTCATATCCTAACAATTAATTTTTACTTGAGTTTTTTAGAACTACTTGATTTTAATCTACTAACAGATTAATTGGATCAGCAGGTGAACTTGGTGCGTTATAAATGGCATCAGAATTGATCCAAGCATGCGAAAGTTAGTGAGCAAAAGAAAGAACTATTTCAAATGGTAGCACCATATTATAGTAGTCTCCAAATCTTAAAATAGTTTTTAAAAAATTAAATAACTTATATTCATAGAACAAAAGATTATAATATTTTAAAATAATTTTTATTTTGAATAAAAAATTAAATAATTATAACTCAAATTTATATGTTATTAATTAATTTTTATTTAAATTTATAAATTATATAATTTTAATATTTTAATTATAAATAGATTAATTGGATGAACTGGTGAGTGTGCAAGCATTTTCACAGAAAATCCGATGATTGGCTCATTTTTTTTAAAAAAAAATAGCTAGCTTGAACCACTACTGTTCATTCTGCATGGTACAATCTTCTTCTTCTCTTGTTATATAGAAAAAAAAAAGAAAAAAAAATAAGGCTAAGTTAAGAGTTGTTTTAAAATAGGTGTTATTTAATACCGATTTTACGTGTTTGGTGTCGAAACTAAACAATTTGCAAAAAAAAAGAGTTAAAGTAAAACTACTTCAAATAGATTTTTTATGTTCATTATGGCACTTAAAAAGAATCACTTGAAATGGCTCTTTAAAAATGTCATTTTAAGTGGCACTTCTTTAAAAATCACTGAAGTGGTGCTCTCTAAGCCGTTTCTTTTTTTTTCTCGATTTCGCTCCCTTGAGCCATCGAGCCTCCTTTCATTTAAAGTAGAGTGTTAAGCGGCGCATTTAAAGCATGATGTATCATCACCACGGAAACATAGAAAATGCTATTTAAAATCATTTTTTTTATTTTAACTTTTTTTTTAAAAAATAATTTTAATATAAACATATAAAATCGATGTCAAAAAAACATTCGTTTAAAAACACCTTCTAAAGTTAAAAGGTCCATGAGAGTTAATGGTGTTAAGACATGATGGGGAAAATCCTCGACTTTTTTTGCAAGGTGGATATAGTTTTTTTTTTCTTTAAAAATGAAAAAGAAAAAAGAAAAAGTTGAAAGCTAACTCCCCTTTCGAGATCCCCTCCTTTATGAATATGGACGCCCCACCCAGTTTAAGGGTTAAGGATCTTATTTCCGGAGATTCCCACTCTTGGCATATCCCCACGGTGACATGGTTATTCGGGGAGGAGCTTCTCGGCGGATCCTATCTATGCCTCTTATGCCTGGCTATGGTGGTGATTCTAGGATTTGGTAGAGATCGTGTCTCTCTAGGGCTCCCTCCAAGGATCTTATGAGGATTTTCAGGCCTCAGTCTCAACGCATTGAGGATGCTGCTTGGATTTGGAAGCTTCCAACCATTCCTAGGATCCAGCTTTTTATTTGGAAGCTTCTTTGGGGCTGCCTCCCTATGTTGCTCTTCTCTCCAGGAGGGGTCTGTCTATTCAGCCGATCTGTTCTTTTTATCGGCTGGAGGAGGAGTTCGATGACCACGCTATCTTTCTTTGCCCTAGAGCTCAACGGATATGGCATCTGATGGGTTTTTTCTAGTAGATTGGATGAAACGGCATCTCCGAGCTCCGTCTTTTTTTCATGATATTTGTGGGGATCTCAGCATAAAAGTGGTCTCAGGGCTGCCACGGCATATCAGATATGGCTGTCAAGGAATGAGTTCATTTTTTCTAATACCTCTGCTTCTCCCCAAAGGGTGTGAGAAAGATAAGATGGCTGATTATGGACTATGACCGTGTCTTATCCGGTGTTGGTTTTGGCTCATCTGGCCGCTGGGGTTCCCCTGCTGCTTCGGCAGCGAACCAGTATCCGGTTTTCATCCATTGGGAGCCCCCCTCCAGGGTATGTCAAATCAACTTCGATGGGAGTGTCCACGGTAGAATCGCTGGTTCTGCGTTTATCATCCGTGGGGAGGCGGGTGAATTGGTGGCGGCAGGAGGGTTTGGAGCTCTTGACTATTCAGTCCTGATGGCGGAGCTCTATGCGGCTTGGGTTGGAATTTCTTACGCCGTTCGGATTCTCCGCGCTCATCGGATCATGATCGAGGGTGATTCTAAGACGGTCATCTCTTGGTTACAGAAGGAGAATTATTCTGATGGACCCTTTAATCCAATCTTGAGGGATATTTATTCCCTTTTGCGAGGGAAGAACTCGGTCCTGATTCGTCATATATTTCGGGAAGCCAATGCGGCTGCTGATTGGGCGGCTTCTTTTATGGCTCAGCATTTGGCTCATGGAATTGGAGGGTTAGAGATCACTGTCCTACTTTTCTTCAGCATATTTTATTCTCTGATGTCTGGGCTGATTCATACGAGACTTATGATCGCCCGTTTGTTACCAAAAAAAAAAAAAAAAAAAAAAAAAAAAAAAAAAAAAAAAAAGAAAAGAGGATGAGAATTAGTGCACAGCAATATAGCTCGGACAAGCAAAGAATCACGCCATTCTTTAGTTGATAGCACTGAAATTGAGTAAAAGTATGCTATCTTTTAGCTATCGTCACCGTGAACTTGCCGAACGAGCCCAAGCCCCGTGAATTTGCCAGCGTGTCTTTGTCCTTTTTCTCCAGTGCAACGTGATCGATGGTACGAACGTAGCTCACAAGCCTCAGCTGCTCCCAGCTGTCACGTGCCCTTGGTAAATTAACATACATAAAACGATAAAGACATATCTATAGAATTAACAATCGATGAATATTGTGGAGAAAATTTTGAATCATAACCAAAGAGAAAAATATAAGAAAAAGAGATGAGAAATAAAAATAGTCACCAGTTAAGACACTATATATGTTTTCATGTTACAGCCAAGATGTTATAATGTACGTATTGTTATTGATGATATATTAATTAATTAATTATATTAACAATTTAAATAAAAAATAACATAATTATTATACATATAATACAATATAATATATATAATTTAATTAATTAATAAATGATATTAAATTAATATGGTATAATTTGTTTAACATGAATAAATATAATCTATTTCATTTAACATGATTCATTTATATATTATCAATTAAATATGAATATTTAATAGATTACTTTTAAATTGATAGGTTAATTCGTAATAATATATAATTATTTCATATCATAATCATGTTGACATGTTTAATAATATATATGCATGTATGTATGTATAGAGTCTTATATAATTTTTGGAGTTAGAAGTTGTGTCTGTGCTATATTCGGCTCGCAACAATAGGGGCCATCTAAAGACATCCAATTTTCCCCTTCTACTAACTTTAATTATTTAGTTTTTCTACTTTTTTTCTCGATAAAATTATAATTTTATTATCAAGAAAGAATTATATGACTAATGATGCAAGTAGAGATGATGCAAGTAGAGGTGGTAATTTGTATTTTCGTGTTATATTCATAACATATCGAAGTTAGGGTATAGACGTATATAGATTGATACGAATATGATATATTTAAATAATAATGTCAAAACTCTAATATGAACATGACATGATTATTACATAAAAAATATATAATCTGTTTAGTAAATAAATTATATTAAATTGAGATAACACTCACTCGACATGAATAGACATGATTCAATCAGCCTAATATGATCTACTTAATATGTCATTAATTAAATAAGTTACAAACTGATCACTTTTAAGTTGGCAGGTCAATTCTTATGACATGACACTTTTAAGTTGCGAAAACTCCTGATGCTCATACATAGCGTCGGAAAAAAAGAGTTGTTACACCCATATTTTGTTGTAATGTTGGATCTTGGGTTGCTTTTTTTTTTTCTTATTGAAACCGAGCTTTAATTCTATCCCTTCAAACCTCTCATTCAAATGCCCTCAGCCTTTTTTTTTTTTACATCTCTTATATCATTACACTTTCATTTATTTATGACACCACCCACATGTAGCTCAAAGAATGATACAATTTGCTAGTATTAGAGATGGGCATGGGCCAGATCAAACGGAGCTAAGAAGACAAAGGAAACTCTACCTCACAAGGCATCAGCCATGCTCGAACTTGGCCGGCTATAGCTGATCTAAACCTGGCTCGACTGAAATCTTTGGGAGTCCAAGCTTGACGTCAGCCTAGCCTACTAGAAATAGCTGTATTTTAAATATGTAAAAGCTAATGCCACCCTTATGTTCTTGTGGTGTTTAAATGACCTATTTTCTTTCTTAAGAATGTGGGGTCAAACTTGATAAGAAACACATATTCTCATATGATACTTACAAGCACACACATATACATACATGCATAGATGTAAAATTTTTTGGGTTAGAAATTGAATGGGCCCATAAAATCAGATTGGTCCAATCTTATAGGTTGAAAAATTGGCCCTGAGCCATGTATTTTTCTTGGCCGGGCTCAAGCCAGCCTACACACCATTTAGCCTATGCCCACCTCTACCCATTAATTACTTGGAAAAGATAGTGCACTATTGTACTCAACAAAGATTAATTATACGAACAAAATAAAAACCAATGATGCCATTGCCAAGGTGCACGTTATAGATTGACTAAGATACCAATTATTAAATATTATGAATTAAAAAATAATGTTGTTGCAAGTAACTTTTACTTTTTAAAGAGAATATGACTCTTACTTTTAAATCATAAGTAAGGTATTTGATTCCTTCTATTTCTTTTATTACCTTAATCTCTTTCTTCTCTAGCAAGCAAGAATAAGTGAACCTATAAATAACACCATGATAGTGTAGGTTTGATGTCAACAAAGAAGTTTTACTATCTCTTGGTGCTTGTTTTTCTTATATTCTTTGTTCTTCTAGCAAGGATTGAAAACACGGTTCTTTAGGTATGTTTAGTTAAATCTTCTATAGTTAAACTTTGTGCAACTTATACTTTAAAATAGTTTATGTGTAATGTATTAGAGACTATAGGGTAGATATATCACATTTAACTTCTTGCACAAACGATAGAAAAGAATTCTTTTGAACATATTGATAAAATTTGTAATAGAAGGATCATCAATAATTTAGATACTTAATCATGCAAAATATTAATCATATTTAATTTCTCCTTTCTTTATTATTATGTTTTCATTAATCAATAATGCTTCTTTCTATGTTGAGATTAATGCATATAATGAGAAATCATATATCTAATTCATAACCACTATATATATTATGCATTTATCATTCTATATATTTTATGCTTATATTATTTTTAAATAATATTTTCTTATAATACGATATTAAATTTATATCATGTTTTAAATTATTAACCTTCATAGTGGATCAATTTTAGTATATTATATTTTTTATTTAACTTTTAAATTCTTCTTTGTTTAACTATTTATATAATTTCTATTTTAAAACTGTTTAGAAGCTATATATTCTAGGTCATAGAAAAGATATATCTAGCTTCACCTCATGCACAAACAATTAAAAATAAATATTTTGAATAAACTAGTAGAAGGGTCATCAACTTAGATATCTAATCATGCGGAATACCTCCTTTATTTTTCTTCTTTTTTTATTACTATGTTTCTATTAATCAATTAAGTTCTTTTGATGCATATCTTAAGAAATCATAAATCTGATTTATGAATTTTGCACATATTTTGCTCATATTAATATATAAAAATATTTGTTTTTAAATTCATGACATTACATTTATATCATGTTTTAAATTTAATACCTCTATAATGGATTTAGCGTCCCTATTACATCACAATTATAACTATAAATGTATGTGCCTATCCATGCACATGTGACTAACATTTAATTCAAAAAAAAGTATCATCCCAATATGACATCTTCCGATATATAACTAGAACATTATATGATATTTTAATGATGTTCTATGCCCATCTAATTTTTATTATTTCAATTCATATATGCATTATTGTTTGAAATATGATATCTTATTGCATGAAAAATAGCAATCAAAGAAAATACCATATAATACTATAATTGCTATATAATGCCTTTAACTTTCATTATAATAATTCATAGCGGTTTTAAAAGGATCTGCCTTATGTTAACATTATTATAATCTTAATATCTCTTAAAAATGTGACCTTTAAGCTGTCTCTATTTTTTTATTTTCTTTCTTTTATGTGTTAGATTTAGTCTCACATCAATTAGAATTTTAGTACCATGTCTTTTTTTTTTTCTTACCATAGTTGCTATTGTATGCAAGATTGATGGTTTTAATTCTATCTCTCATAATTATTAGTAGAACATAAAACAATTTCACCTCTTATACATGAAACTCATTTCCTAATTTTAAATGAATTACTTCACTCCAAAAATAAAAAGAAATATAAATCTATACCCACTCAATCATTGAGGCATGGTTGGCGTTCATACAAGTATGAATAATTCATTTAATTATAAAATGAGGTTGTAATTCCAAGTAGCTTTAATAATCAAATTTATTTTTTCTTTAGTAGAAAATGAAATATATTTTTTCTTTACTATATATCTTTGATATTTAATAATTTTATTATTTAAAATAATAAAACATATTAGTTGGCTTAAATATTTTCTTACATACATATTTTTTTGTAAACTTTTTTGAAAAAAAAATCTCTTTATGATTCTTTTATATAAATCCGATCCAATCATTTGAGTTGGTAAGGAGGCTCAACTATATGCCCCTTGATAGACTTGAACTTTCTTTGGGATTTAATAACTATTGATCAAATGGAGTTTTTCTGTTGACAGTAAGAGAACTTATGGATCACAACTTTGAAGAGTTAAATTTATCTCGATTTTATTGGTTTCACTTGATTGAATTTTTGATATATAGAAAAAAATAGATTCGTAGCATACAATTTGTATTGTTTAATTAGGTTCCAAAACACAAGTAAGATTTAATTGAATATAATATGCTTACTCTTATATGTTGCTTGACCGAAAGGTAATTGAAAATGTATACCATATATACTTTAAAAAATAATAACTTGATATGATTTATTAATCATTTTAATTTGTAAGTCATCTTATTAATTATATCTTGAAATGGATGGGTCATACCACTTATTTTTAATACTAAACTCTATGATCAAAAAGATTTTTAATAAAATATTTATAAAAGTTTTAGAATAGGTATATTTGTGGTACCAAAAATTATAAATATAGTTTGGTGGTCAAAAGATTGAGCCCTAATTAGTAAATTTATATTAGAGGCCAACCACACAAAGGGGCAATACAAGTAGATCACTAGTTAAACCATTAGATCAACTAGTTAGTCCGATTATATAAAATATAAAAAATATGCATACCAATGTATTTGTTTTTATTTATATACTATACTTTGTCATCACATGGATCTAAAACTAAAGAACTTTAAATTGCAACATAAAATATGAGATAATCATCAATCATCAATTCTTTTTCAAATCAATAGAAAATTTATATATAGTGTAAAAATATATATGTGAGAATTAGTTGATATCATTTAATTATGTTAAAATATCAAGTATTGGACATATCCGAAAGATAAAATGGTGTAGATTTATTTGTTCACTTCTACCAAAATGAAAAAATGATGGACCATTTAAATGTTATAATCTTCATATAATAACTATATTTAATGAATGTATAGGTTTGTTTTGATGAAATTATAAGTATATAACTAAAATAAACAATCTAAAAGATAGGTGCAAGTATAGTATTCATAGTTTTCAAACCTGAATTGGAGATTGATTTGACTTAGGATCTAGGTCATTAGGTCATTGGTTTGCCCTTTGGCCCTAAAAGTTGAATCAAATTTATATAAATATATTAAAAAAATATAAATATAAATATGTTAAATGTAGTATTATTATTGATAGGTTTTCAATTTTATTTGCAACTCTTTAAGCCAAATTAATGTGTCCACATCCTAGCTATATTATTTTTCAATTACATCATAAATAAAAATAATCATGAAAAATATGTTTTCCAAAAATGATAAAATATATTATATAAAAATATGTAAATTTATTTATTTTAAATGATTACAAATAGTAATGTTTAAAAATATTTTAAAATAAAATAGGATATTTTTTCTTTCTACCAAATAGATAAAGAATTGACTTTTTTTTAATGGAAAGAAGTAATCATTGAAATATTTCAATGTATTTATGACATGTAATCTACTATATATGCAATTTAGAAATAATAAATGATTGAATTGGTTGAACATCAAGCATCATATATGTGAGTAGAGAGTGGCATGCAATAAAGCAAAATCCATTTTAATATATTTGAATTATTTGATCCTAATTTTAAATGTTAACTAGGTTTTCTAAACCCTATAACTTGATTTCCTTATTAATGATTATAATAGTTTTAGCTTATTGAAGAACAAAGTAGGAAATATGTTTTACTTTTTGTTGAAGAAAACGTTTTTATCATCATGATGCTGGAAAGACTATTAACAATCTAATTTTTTATGTACTTGACGTAAGTTTTTTTAACATAAATGAATAGTTTATTTAGTTTGAATTAAGCAAAAAATCAATATCAATTTTTAATGAGTATTTTGTGATGCCAATATTATCTAAGAACAGGTGCTCTCCAAATCGATAATCAGCTGAATAAAAATATAAAAATAGATTTAATATACAAATCATTATCTTATTGACGTGAAAATGTAAACACTTTTCAAATTTTTTTTTAATACTTAAGTTGTTGATCTTCTCTTGATGTAGAAAACCTTGTTACATTGCTTTTCTTATAGGATTATTAAACATTATAAAAGTATTAATTTATCAATAAACACATAAAGCACTTAGTCTTGGATATGATGTGCCATTTAGTCTTGGTATGAGCGCCATTTACTTTTATTATCAAGAAATAGAAGAACACCTAGTTCAGTTGCTAGTACATCAGAAAATAAATTTTAAAAATATGATATAATAAATTTTTAATGTTTTACACAAGTAATTATGGCAAAGGACAATGAAGGAGATAGTTTTCAAACCTTTGGGGTATTTATGCTCGAGGAACTATTAATATCATGGAATTGATTGGTCTCAATTTAAAAATAAATGCATAGTAGACAACATTTCTTTTCTCCCACTTCTTAGATATATGATAAAGAATCCATCCAACTTCTCTTTAAAACATGACATTCAACATCAATAAAAATATAGTTCCTCAGAATTATGCCAGCGCCTTGCAATAGAACATGCATGTTGAATCATCTTGCTATTTAGTTCAGATGTAATGCTTAGTAATTAAAAGATTTAAGCAAGCATTTGACTTCTTGGATTAAAAAAAATTGACTTTGAACTGACATCTTAGAATTCGTGCAGAGTGTGAAAAGATTTATTTGAACATTCTCTTCGGCGCTAGGAAGAGATTCTACCCAGTGAACTAATGAGTTTGATAAAAAAAGTAGAGGAGGCAGCAATATCTGAAGTAGTGAAAATATTCAAGAAAGTTAGAGATGCTATAATTATTTGGACCCTAGGGATCGATGATGGAGAAGCTTTGTTGGGACGATTGACATATGTCACGGAGAAGGCCCTGATGCAGATGGTTGAAGACAAGAAGGTACAATTTGATCATGTAATACGACTACAAGGCCCTTCATTAATTAGCAACAAGGACAAGAGGATGAGCTGGATGAAGGTGGCAATGGCTATAGCAGATGAGCTTGGAATGCAGGCTAAGAAAGACCATGTCATGCCTATGATGTTGGCAGTGGAGGAAGAAGACTACGAGGACGAGAACAAGCAAGAGAGGGAAGAGAAGGAATGGCAAGCATTGTATCCATTAGCAAGGCGGATTAATGAAAAGTTGGCAAGCAAGAATTACCTATTGGTCATGGAACATCTACCTCATCCCATGGGGTTGAGCCATTGGGCTGGGTTGGGCCTACTGACACCGGCCATGTGGAGCAGCACTAGGTGGTTGATCTCCACTCTATCTGCTGACGTCTTCAATGAAAGCAGGTCCAGCCAGGACCTCATCTTGGTTACCCATGAGCTAACATGGACTGGACGAGTGAATTGGATTGATGAAGATCTATTACTTTTTCTAATGCTGCATGATGTTGCTTCTTCCCTTTCTCTCAAAACCCTCGACCATAGAGATGATGAAGATGATGATGATGAATTATTGTTATTGATTTCCATGATCTTTAATTGCCTAGCATATTGCCTGCTATTCTCACCCATTGAAAGTGTAGGTGATGATGAAGAACAAGGTCTAGCCCATGGTCTCCATCAAGAAGATTTGGTGAGATATTGGGTGGCGGATGGGCTTATCACTGCACGAGTGCACCAACCTGAAGAGGAAGAGAAGATGGATGATGCACCATCATCATCCTTATTTGACACAGGAAAGGCTCTACTGAGAGAGCTCTTCGCTCGATCCTTGTTACGATTCCATGCTTCTCCTTCCTCTCCGAGCCTCGGTGTTATTTCCGCACCAATCATTCGGAGGTTCAGTCCTCCACAGAAGCTAGAAATTTGGAAAAAATAGAAAAATGATCTGAAAAAATTTTGCCGAAACTATGACTGGGTCTCATTCATCTACAATCAAGGCATGGGTTTGATAAGCACACTAGTGAGAGAAGCCTTTCCAATTCTCACTACCTTGATCATCAGGGGTTGCTCGCAGGCACTCAGCTTCCCTGATGATTTGTTCCAAAGCATGACCCACCTCCGAGTCCTCGATCTCTCCTACACTCCTTTGACATCACTACCCTCCTCATTGTCCTGTCTCACCAATCTCAGATTGTTGTCATTAAAAGGCTGTCATAGCCTCACAGCCCTCCTTCCCTCCACCTCATCATCATCTCCATCATCACCACCATCTCCACCTCTTTTGACTTCTCCACTTCAAGCCCTAGAAAATTTAGAGGTGCTGGATCTGAATGGAACCTTTTTGGACCACATACCTGATGAAGTGGGTGCACACAAGCGAAACCTTCGATACTTGGACCTCTCATGTCCAAACATAAAATCTCTACCTCCCTCTTTGTTCTCTGACATGTCTTGTCTGGAGGAGCTCTTGCTCAATGGTTGCACTGCACTAGCAGATCCACTACCCTCCATGGAAGCAATGATGAACCTCCAAGTGCTCCGGCTTACTGGGACTCAGATCACAAAACTTCCAGATCTGGCCTTTGAGGGCGTGCAGCAACTTCGACTTCTTGACCTCTCTCATAATCATCACTTGACGTCATTGCCAGAATTGTTTTCTAATGCGGTAAATCTTGAGGAGCTCCACCTCCAAGATTGCACAAGCTTGAAGGAGATAGGCGCAATCAACAGCGCCAAGTTGAGAATCATCTCCCTCTCTGGGTCGCCAACCATTCAACTTACTTTGCGAGCATGCCAACAATTAGAGATCATAGACTTGCATGATCTTCCATACCTTGAGATGCTTGATCTTTCAACAACTGGGATCAAAGAATTCCCTGCCGACATCATGATGCTACCTCGGCTTAGGCGATTGGAGCTTTTAGGCATGAAACGCCTAAGAAGCTTTCCTTGGAACAAAATACAGAGGCTTCCCCAGGAGTTTTTCTTAGATCAGTGCAGCTGTGATGGCATTGGCACCCTTGATGACCATGGTAAGTCCATCAAACAACATGGATATGCTGATCATGTCAAAACTTGTTGGTGGGTATGTCGGCAGATGGTGGCTACCTAATGAATCAGACTGAGGCGAAGTGCAAAGTGCGCCTACAAAGCGCCCTTCGCACACGCGCGTGCTCGTGCGCGTGCGCGTGTCGTGCAGGTGATTCAAGGTTATTCCGCACCTTGGATTCTCATGCTGCCTGGCAATTGATATGGAAAATGAATGGTTTGGAACGATTTCATATTTGTGTTTCTCCTTGCGGTAGCCAAGTAGCAACATCCAAACTCAGCCAGAAGGGCTCGGCCTCATCCTTTTACAAAGATGTATACGATGACTCAACCGAGCCAACTCGGACGTGTGGTTTGATTGCAAACAAACTGTTTTAATCTGGCTAAACCGATGATGAAGCTTACCGTCGTTCTAACTCCGTTTGATGCGATGTGAAAGCCTACCGTTTGGTGTGGTGGTGCTGTGCGCGGATGGCACGCCGCTATCCGTCACGACTCACGATCGCTTGGTCCTTCCGGGGCAAGCGTTGAATTCTTGGAAGGTGCTAACTGCTACCATACGCAGAACTCTCTTTTTAATTATTTCTTAATTCGATAAAACTTAAAGGCCGGTCTTCTCCATCTGTAGAATGGTGGGGGCGCGCATTTACAACAAAGTAGATAATTGATTGTTTTTAGTTGGGCTTTGCTTTTAGTTTTCAAGAAAAAATAAATTTCTTACGTACGTGGAAGAGAAAAGAGCGATAACAATCCTAATATGATATATATATATATATATATATATATATATATATATATATATATATATATATATATATATATATAGCGTTTCAAATGCTTGGAAATTATGAATGTGCCCTGCCCCTGGACGTATATTATATTGAATTCTAGTTCGTGTAATTAATTGCAGTCGTAGAAGAAACTTCGATGCATGCTGCAGCCGCCGGTTTCTACCCATCATCCACTGCGATGAAAACTTTATTTCTACCGCTTAAACTCGCTCCAATACATCGGTACTGGACAGCTTCACCTGCATCGTGCACCATGTGCACTTTGTTTGTCTCGATCCTACTGCTACAGTCTACGCTAGATGCCATTTTTTTTTTTTTTTGTGCATGCTCTACCAACGCTAATTTATTTGAACTGAACCCTGAACATAACGCAATTATCCCACTGATTCAAAAATTAGTTCAGGTTTGCAAACCAATAATTCAAAGCCAGAATGGGTCGCAAATTTTTTTTTTTTTTTTTTAAGAAAAAAAACTTGGCAATGATCCTAACGTGCATTTGCCCCTCCCTTTGAAGCGTGTCACGTTCCATGAGTCAGAAGACGCAGTAAACTACGGGTATTGTCAAGAAAATGATGGACTCCTACTGGTCGGTACGGCGACCAATCGCTGACCAAATGCTATAACGCTATTGTTACGGGTCGTTATCAAAGATGTATACGATGACTCAGCCTTGACAAGCATGTGGAAATCACAAATGTAATCAATTGAGCACCGTTCGAGCTTGGATATCTTCTTGGTTTTCCAGAGTCGTTATTCTTGCACGACAACATGTTCGATGCCTCTCTATCAGATCTGATTTTCCGTCGTTGGGTAAATTTACAAGAGTGCCAGCTCGTGCGGTGCCATAACATGCGGAGCATCTTTGAAAGTGAAGAACCCGAGTTTCTAGTATTGGAGAAGTTGTGGGTCTCCGACTTGAGAAGACTCCAAGTGGTAGTATCCCAGTCTCGTTATGATCATTTTGAAAGTCTAACATGGGTGCACCTGGAGCATTGCCCAAGACTCGAGAAAGTCTTCCCTTGGGTGCTGGACCTTCAGAAACTGAAGATGCTCACCATCAAATTCTGCAGCACTCTCAAGGCAGTGTTCTACTCAACAGATCGTTAATCAAAGACCCATCTTCCATCGCTCCAAACCATATGCTTGCTAGATTTGCCACATCTGCAGCATCTCCATGAGAACCGGCAAGTTCGATTGCCGGCATGGAAGAAGCTCAAAATCCAAGGATGCCCAAGCCTCCGTAGGCTCCCTCTACTGGGACGGGACCAGTGGCTCCCTCTACTGGGACGGGACCAGTGGATGCCACATCCTCTGCTAGGAGGGCACAGGAAGAAATACAACATTGCCTCCACTTCCTCCTCTGCCATTTCACATCCTCATACTTCTCATGGACCAGTCCACGTTTGTGGAGAGTTGGGTTGGTGGAACAACCTAAAGTGGGATGACGAGGAGCACCGCTATTGCAAGAAACAGTGCTTTCAATTCAAACCACCACCCTCGATTGCGGAAATCAAATATGGGAAGAAGAAAAGGCCCCCTGGTTTGGTTTTGACTGCTTCTCTTGTTTGTTTGTTTGTCTTATTTTGTGTTTCCTCCACAAACTTCTCCAGCTTGCCGAGTGTGATGTTTGTAAAGATAAACGGGTGACTGAGTGAGATGTCATGTATGGTTTGCTATCGAGGTGTGAGGGGATTTATGTTGACTTGTTATCAAGTGTGATGCTTTTCACTTGTCTATAAATAATAAATTGTGAATTGCTTTGGACTTACATGCTCTCTCCCTCATACATTGTCAAAAGAGTAGCAAGATTACACATCACCATAGAAGAGTTAACAAGACCATGATAGAAAATTGGGTACTACATTTAATTTGCAACCGTCCAAAAAAAAAAAAAGTGGTTTTGTGTGAAGTTTCTAATTTATTTGTAGGATTGAAAATGGATTAGCATGGTGTCTCTTTTAGAATTGTTGGTCAACACAATCCTTTTGCGTACATCAATTCGTTGTCCATTTCATTATCTAACTTGCATTAGCTCTTTCTCAATAAAGCACCCAACTTCATGTCATTATGGAGATGAGGGTATGCATCATTGCTTAAAAGGGTTGCAAGGCTTTAGTTAGGTGATGACATTGGTGCTGGCCTACTCCAATGAGATTATTTTTAAATTAAATCACATAAATAAATCTTAACTTGCAATATCTATAATATAGATGTAGAGATGTTTCTAACAAATAAAAGTATGTGCATGTCGTATAATGAAAATATAAGAGACCATGGTCTATTTTTGCTAGTGGGAGCTTTGTTGTGGAAGAGCAGACTTTCTCTGGATGATTCAAATGTACAAGCTTGTAATTTATCAAAAATCTTAAAAGAAACATGTTTAAGGATTTTTATATTCAAATGTACATCTTGAATTCAAACTTGCATTTTATATACAAATGTTTGTGTAGGCTCCCATTGTCTACTGCTTTTCCGCAAGATCCCCGAGAGTAGTCTTCCGAAGGGAAGAAGTAGTTTATTTGAAAAAGTGCACCCAACTTTTCTGCAAGGCCCTGGAGAGTAGTCTTTGGAATTATTAATTATTTATTTATTAAAAAAAATGTCTATACTATCCTTCGATGCAATAAGCATACATCGAATATGCGAATTAACGATTCACATGCATGTCTAGACTCAATGACCTTTGCTGCACACTCAATTCGTATGCTCGATGCATGCTTGCTACACTAGAGGATGGTGCAGCAAAATTTTTACCATTTAAAAAGATCATGTTAATAGCTTTCTCTTTCTACTACGAAGTTAAACTTTTTCTTTTGATTTTTATTGTCACGACGATTTATTATTACAGATCAACTGTGTATTTCTTTTTTTTTTTTTATCATGTTCGATCCTGGCCATTGATTGGATGTGGACATCGTCAAAAACTAGATGTCACTAAAGGAAAAGTATTGCTGCATCATCCTTCAATGCAGCAAATGCACATCGGTTGTGCAGATTGATCGCCCATGCATATCGACGGACGTGCGGTGGTCCAATGGACATTATGGGGCATCACATGCGCACTAGCATGCGCAAGCGACCGATTTACGCAATCGATGGACTCTTGCTGCACCATATATACTGACATTGTATCAATTGAGTACCAGTGCTGAAATTGGTTTTGTAAACCTTGATATAAATGATCATCTTCACTTGACAAGAGATCACAATTTAAACTTGTTTGTGTGCATCATTTTGGTTAATTTTAAATTCATCAAATATGGGTAGAAGAACTAGATAATTTCCCATTCATGTTCCTGTTTTTCTCACGCATGCAAGCAGTAGCCTTTCAGAGAGTTTAACGGGCTACAGTATCCATGTTGAGGAAGATACATCCAATGAGACCACGAGAGAGCCAAAACACGAATCCCATGCCATATTACGTGCTTTAAACTCCCATGGCATGTTAGATGTTTTGAAGGCTCTTCTTCTTTTCCTTCACTCTTGAAACACTTTTCCTAAGATTCACCAATTGATGCCAAGAAGTGCTCCTACCGACTCCCACCAAATTTAATTTTCAATTTTTAAAATGTAAAAATAAATAATATTTAAAATAATTGTACATAGTTAATTTACAACAAGTTAAAGATCCTAAAAGAAAATTTATATATAGTTGATAAGAAATCTAATATAACTTTAAAAAATTCATTACCTTTTTAAGGTTAGGATTGTATTTGAATCAGAGTTGAACCTAATTTAAGGCCATTACTTGGGGCTATCTTTAAGCTCGAACTTCAAGTCAGGACAACTAACGGTTTGGATTAGGCTCCATAATTTTTTAAGCTTTAACTTGAAACCCAAACCTAACCCAAGCATTTTTATCCTTTTCGTACCATACACATGATCACACGCGCGCAGTGCAAAAAGAGTTTTTTCTTTAACCTAAAGTTGTTTGAATATAACTATGGCCTGATTCAAATTGGGCCAATCTAATGGGCCATGAGCTGACCTAAGCCTAGTTTCAGCCATATGGGCATAGCAGTATTGAAATATAAAGGCAGATGTTCTGTCGTCGCGAAGTTGGCTTTGCATCGTGAGCAATTAATAAAGAAACCAGCTTGAAATCAAAGCATTCAACAAGTTATTTTATAATGCTTTTAGATTTTTTAAAAAATTATTTAATGCAGTCAAAAGCTACCTCATGAACTGAAAATGTAAAAATATAATGATATAATTATAAATTTTGCACGAAAGGTAAACATCTACTTAGTTACTACTTTCAATATCTAATTCTAAGTCTTCATATATCCAAAAAACATGATCAAAGCAATAAAAATCCTATGATTATCTAAGCTCCGTATAACCGTTAAATCAGAATTTATTATAAAAAGACTACTTTGTAGTAATATCTACTAAAAATCATTTAGATTATGGTTTAACTTCTCTCTCTCCTTTTCTTTGATAATTAAAAATTATATATACATACATACATACATACATACATACATACATACATATATATATATATATATATATATATATATATATATATATATATATATATATATATATATATATATATATATATATATATAGGTCAGGGAAAAAGCTCGAATCAGAATGGCCGCGTACTAGCAGAGAGTGGCCCGTTATCACGCCTCCAGAGTCAAAGGGAAATCCTTCTCACATGGTGATCTCGTTCTCCGGAAAGCATCTGTCTCCAAGCCGCTGGAGCAAGGAAAGCTCTCGCCGAGCTGGGAAGGCTCCTACCAAGTAGCGGAAGTCATTGGACCTGGCACCTACAAGCTCCAGGATCTAAACGGGAAACCATTCCTCGGACATGGAACTCGGACAACCTTCGCGTATACTATCAGTAGGGTATGCCTCTTTGATCTCCCCATTTAAACTCTGGCATCTTATTCCTGTTATTTACGACATGGTCGACTCTTTGGAAAAAATTACGATGAGAAATCGATACCTCTAACTCACTCTCGCACATCCGAGCCTTTCCCCTGAGTTTTGAATTGAATCTCCGAACCTCGGCTAGGTCAAGTCCCACTTGATAAAAGCTCGGTATGATCGAGTGCCCCCAGCGTGATCGAGGACCGAACAACGCTAAAAACTATGTTCGGATTCGGGCCGCTTACAAGCCCCGGCCGACCTAAATGATCTCCAAGGCTTAGCTCGGATTCGGGTAGCTTNCGTGGCCGATCGGGATCAGGGCTTGGATCGATCGCAACCGTCGGATCGTCGCCGATCTCGGACGGATTGCCACGGTCCGAGATCGGTCGTGGCCGATCGGGATCAGGGCTTGGATCGATCGCAACCGTCGGATCGTCGCCGATCTCGGACGGATTGCAACTGTCCGAGATAGGTCGTGGCCGATCGGGATCAGGCTTGGATCGATCGCAACCGTCGGATCTTTGCCGATCGGACCGATTGCCGCGGTCCGCGATCGGTCGTCGCCGATCGGGATCAGGGCTTGGATCGATCGCAACCGTCGGATCGTCGCCGATCTCGGACGGATTGCAACTGTCCGAGATAGGTCGTGGCCGATCGGGATCAGGCTTGGATCGATCGCAACCGTCGGATCTTTGCCGATCGGACCGATTGCCACGGTCCGAGATCGGTCGTCGCCGATCGGGATCAGGGCTTGGATCGATCGCAACCGTTGGATCGTTCGGTCGAGATCGATCGGGATCAGGGCTTGGATCGATCGCAACCGTCGGATCGACGGATCGGTCCGAGATCGGTCGTGGCCGATCGGGATCAGGGCTTGGATCGATCGCAACCGTCGGATCGTCGCCGATCTCGGACGGATTGCAACTGTCCGAGATAGGTCGTGGCCGATCGGGATCAGGCTTGGATCGATCGCAACCGTCGGATCTTTGCCGATCGGACCGATTGCCGCGGTCCGCGATCGGTCGTCGCCGATCGGGATCAGGGCTTGGATCGATCGCAACCGTCGGATCGTCGCCGATCTCGGACGGATTGCAACTGTCCGAGATAGGTCGTGGCCGATCGGGATCAGGCTTGGATCGATCGCAACCGTCGGATCTTTGCCGATCGGACCGATTGCCGGTCCGAGATCGGTCGTCGCCGATCGGGATCAGGGCTTGGATCGATCGCAACCGTTGGATCGTCGCCGATCTCGGACGGATCGCCACGGTCCGAGATCGGTCGTGGCCGATCGGGATCAGGGCTTGGATCGATCGCAACCGTCGGATCGTCGCCGATCTCGGACGGATTGCAACTGTCCGAGATAGGTCGTGGCCGATCGGGATCAGGGCTTGGATCGATCGCAACCGTCGGATCTTTGCCGATCGGACCGATTGCCGCGGTCCGAGATCGGTCGTCGCCGATCGGGATCAGGGCTTGGATCGATCGCAACCGTCGGATCGTCGCCGATCTCGGACGGATTGCAACTGTCCGAGATAGGTCGTGGCCGATCGGGATCAGGCTTGGATCGATCGCAACCGTCGGATCTTTGCCGATCGGACCGATTGCCGGTCCGAGATCGGTCGTCGCCGATCGGGATCAGGGCTTGGATCGATCGGGATCGATCGGACGGATCGAGATCGGTCGTGGCCGATCGGGATCAGGGCTTGGATCGATCGCAACCGTCGGATCGTCGCCGATCTCGGACGGATTGCCACGGTCCGAGATCGGTCGTGGCCGATCGGGATCAGGGCTTGGATCGATCGCAACCGTCGGATCGTCGCCGATCTCGGACGGATTGCAACTGTCCGAGATAGGTCGTGGCCGATCGGGATCAGGGCTTGGATCGATCGCAACCGTCGGATCTTTGCCGATCGGACCGATTGCCGCGGTCCGCGATCGGTCGTCGCCGATCGGGATCAGGGCTTGGATCGATCGCAACCGTCGGATCGTCGCCGATCTCGGACGGATTGCAACTGTCCGAGATAGGTCGTGGCCGATCGGGATCAGGCTTGGATCGATCGCAACCGTCGGATCTTTGCCGATCGGACCGATTGCCGGTCCGAGATCGGTCGTCGCCGATCGGGATCAGGGCTTGGATCGATCGCAACCGTCGGATCGTCGCCGATCTCGGACGGATTGCAACGTCCGAGATCGGTCGTGGCCGATCGGGATCAGGGCTTGGATCGATCGCAACCGTCGGATCGTCGCCGATCTCGGACGGATTGCAACTGTCCGAGATAGGTCGTGGCCGATCGGGATCAGGCTTGGATCGATCGCAACCGTCGGATCTTTGCCGATCGGACCGATTGCCGCGGTCCGCGATCGGTCGTCGCCGATCGGGATCAGGGCTTGGATCGATCGCAACCGTCGGATCGTCGCCGATCTCGGACGGATCGCCACGGTCCGAGATCGGTCGTGGCCGATCGGGATCAGGGCTTGGATCGATCGCAACCGTCGGATCGTCGCCGATCTCGGACGGATTGCAACTGTCCGAGATAGGTCGTGGCCGATCGGGATCAGGCTTGGATCGATCGCAACCGTCGGATCTTTGCCGATCGGACCGATTGCCGCGGTCCGAGATCGGTCGTCGCCGATCGGGATCAGGGCTTGGATCGATCGCAACCGTTGGATCGTCGCCGATCTCGGACGGATCGCCACGGTCCGAGATCGGTCGTGGCCGATCGGGATCAGGCTTGGATCGATCGCAAATCGTCGAATCTGTCGGGAGCCGGACGTTAAATTATTAACATTAATTATAAATATATCATTTATAAATATTAACAAATTATTGCGACGCCTTAGCGATTTAAAAAAATATAAATATTGCGACCGCCGCGCATATTAGCTGATTAAAAATATTAAAAATTATTGCGATGCAATTTTTCATCGCAATTATTATAATAAATTTAAATATTTTCATTTAAAAATATTTAAAAAATAATTGCGACGCACTGCTTGCGTCGCAATATTGTAATAAGTTTTTATTTTAATCAATTTAAATTATTAAAAAAATATTGCGACGCCTTAGCGACGCAATTATTAGAAAATAAAAATATTTTTCCCGCCAGATGATGGCGCCAATTTAGCGACTCTTAGCGACGCATTTATTGGCGTCGCTATGTTTTCAGAAAATTATTATAAACATGTATTAACGATGGATTAGCGACGCCCTAGTGCGTCGCTAAGAAAAAAAAAAAAATTGCGACGCAATTTTGGCGTCGCTAATTACCTATATTTAAGCCCCCTTTCTCCTTTCCTCCTTCCCGTCTTGACCTAGCCGCCGCCGTGATCCCCGCTCGACTCCGGCGCATCCCCGTCCTCCGGCTACCCGGCGATCTCATCCGACTCCGGCTCCAAGGTTAGCCCCAATAATCTAAAAAAAAAAAATTTTTTTTTGATTTCCTACGGCCACGGCCGCTGCCGTGGCCGGCAGTGGCCTGGCCACGGTGGCCAGGCCACTGTACAAAAAAAAAAAAATTTTTTAACAGGGGGGGGGGAGGGGGGAAACCCCCCCCCCCTTTCTTTTCTTGTCCGGCCACGGCCGCTGCCGTGGCCGGCAGTGGCCTGGCCACGGTGGCCAGGCCACTGTGACAAAAAAAAAAATTTTTTAACAGGGGGGAGGGGGGAAACCCCCCCCCCCCCCCCTTTTTTTCTTGTCCGGCCACGGCCTGCCGTGGCCGGCAGTGGCCTGGCCACGGTGGCCAGGCCACTGTGACAAAAAAAAAAAAAAAATTTTTGCTGTTTGGATAGACTGTTTGTTATGTCTTGATTATTCAATAATATTTGTAATGCTAGATAGGAAGTATTATTATTTAATTTACATAATATTTATGCAATAATTAATTTAAGCAGAATGTTTATGACAATAGTATTTGTGCATTTATACTCATTTACATTTGTTATGTCTTGATTATTTATATTCTGCTGCAAACTGAATGATGCATTACATTTTGAAATGCTAAATAAAATGTTTTGTTGTAATATTATTTAATTTCCAGCAACAAATTAGTAGTTTCAATGATTTACATTTTAGTATTCGCAAACATTTGTATTTGACACAATAATCTTAAAAAGTTAGTGATTACATGTATAATTCACAAGAAGTTAAGAATAACAAGCATAAGTTCGATTGTCTTCGGACTTCCATAATCACAGCACTTTAACCTTTAGACCCGTTTGAGAATTTGTAAGCCTTAGTCTTGCAAATTCTCAAATTGTCCTGGTGGACAGTTTGGGAATATTTCTTGTGACATGTTAGTCTGCTAGTAATCATCGTGGGGTGAGATTTCGGTTTGCATTTGCTCATACGTTCTCCTAGTGTGGCTTATATACCACACATTTAGGAGAACATATGGGAAAATGCTGCCAAAATTTCAATGTTACCGATACTCCGACATGCTTCATCGTTGGAGGTCATCGGGTTAGCGTCCTTCGCACGTGCCAGAGGGTATTTGGCACGAGTGGCAGCAGGCCTGGGAGTCCGATGGCTGGCGCAGGAGGTCCGCATCAGCCAGCACGAACCGCCGATCTGAGAAGGGCGGTCCTGGCACGGGTCTCTCCCGTCATACTTCGGGCTCCATTTCGATTCAGGAGCACAGACGGCGTATGGTAAGAAAACATAAATATTTTAATTACTATTTTAGTTATTTACAAATATTTGTATTAATATCATTTTTTTATTGTTATAGACTGAGCAGGAGGGCGGAGATCCTGGTGAGTTTCGTCTATTCAGGGCGACACACACCAGGAGGGACGGCTCCTGGGTCGACACGCGATCACGGGAGGTTGCGGTAAGAAATTAGATTTATGTAGTATCTGTTTAATTTCTAAAATTTTATTTCGAGAAATTTATTAACTCATTTATTGTTGATTTCATAATTTCAAGACACGAGTCGAGGAGCTTCGCTCCCAGGCATCGCAGGTCGACTCTACTGATGGGGAGACGCCCGTCGAACTCTCAGCAGAGGAGAGTCGACGTGTGTTTTTGGAGGCTGTTGGTGCCCAGCCACGAGACCGCAGGGTCTATGGTCTGGGCACTAGAGCTTCTACATTTTTTCCCCATCAGGCCTCCAGCTCGCGAGTTCCTGCTGATCTTCCTCCCGAGCGTTTACAGGAGCTTCGCAGATCTATTGCAGAGGAGGTTCGCAGGAGGTCGAGCAGGATTTTGAGGATCGTATGCGAGGCCGGGATCAGGAGGTTGCAGACATGCGAGATGAGATGCATTATTTGCGGGATATGGTTAGCCGCTTGTCGCAGAGTCTTCAGCCTCCACAGCCTCCACGTGATCGTTCAGATTCTTGATGTATTTTTTTTTCTTTTTTTATGTTGTAAAAACTTCAAAATTTTAATATATAAATTATTTTTTGAAATTATTATTGTTTGGATTGAGTGAAAAATGTTTGTATCAATATTTAGATTTAGCGAAATTGTATTAACCGTTTTAATTTTTAATCATTTAAATATTTTTAAAAAAAAATTTGCGACGCATTAGCGACTGATATTGCATCGCTAATATTTTAAAATATTATTATTAAATATTGCGACGCAATGACCTGGCATCGCAATAATTTAAAAATAAATTTAATAGCGACGCATTAGCGACTAAAATTGAGTCGCTATTTTATCTTAAAAATTTTTAATAAATATTGCGACGCAATTACCTTGCGTCGCAATATTTTAAAATAATTTTTTTTGCGACGCATTAGCGACTCAAATTGCGTCGCTATTATACCAAAATTATTATTAAATATTACGATGCAGCTGGATGAGTCGCTATATTACGACCCAATTTAGTGCGTCGTAATATTTAATAATAATTTTTTTAAAAATTAATTATAAATATTACGATGCAATTTAGTGCGTCGCAATATTTAATAATAATTTTTTAAAAAAATTTATTTTTAAATTTAGCGACGCATTTGCATGCGTCGCAATATTGCGACGCAATGTGGCGTCGCAAGAGCGTCGCAGAGAGTCGCAATATTGCGACGCAATTGCGACAAAAGGGTATTGCGACGGACAGTTGAGCGACGCCCTCATTGCGTCGCTATTGCGTCGCAATAGCATGTTTAGCGACGCAATTACGATGCATTTGGGCGTCGCAATATTTTAATTCTCTTGTAGTGTAATTGTATATGGCCGTTGGAAACCATAAAAAGGTTTTGTTAACCAAAAAAAAGAATACTTTTAGAAACGAGCTATTTTTGGTTATTATAAGGGTATTTTAAAAATTAAACAAAAATGTCCTTCCTAATTAGTTGTTTTTGGTTGTTGGAGAAAGATATTTTTACTCCTTTTCAATAAACCTCGGTAGCAGCCTACCAAGTCAAGCTTGCATTGCAGGCCTGTTATGATCCATTGTATCGAAATGGCATATGAGCACCAAAATGGCCAATGAGCCTTAGGGAGGTGGCCCAACACGGCTTCTATAGCAGCCCGACTATGTCAAACATGATCCATCTTATTTTACTTCTCTAGAATTGGATAGTGATGAAGCTTTAAGCTATGAGGTGTTAGTGAAGAGAGTTTTAATCGAGATTCATTAAAATATCAACCTGTAGGATCATTATAAGATTGATTACATTTTAAGCACGAACCTAAAAAATTCATTAATGTTAGAACTCTCGAGAACCATATATTAATAGTAATAAAATAATTTTATTTTATTTATAATTATTTTATATAATTGAAAATTTAGTGTAAAAAAAGGATGAGCGCTAGCCAAATGGATATAGACATTAAAAAGAATTGAAGGGCTATATATAGACATTATATCACAATTAATTTGGAACACTCAAGAAAGCCCATAAACATTATTCATTGAACATTCGAGAAAATAGGTAGGATAAATGTGACAAAATTAAATGATTCTAGAATAGAGGATAATCTTGAAAGATAAAGATAGGTCAAATTTAATTCAGAACCATATATTAATAGTAATAAAATTATTTTATTTTATTTATAATTATTTTATATAATTAAAATTTAGTGCAAAAAAAAAAAGGATGAGCGCTAGCCAAATGGATATAGACATTAAAAAGAATTGAAGGGCTATACATAGACATTATATCACAGAATTAATTTGGAACACTCAAGAAGGCCCATAAACATTATTCATTGAACATTTGAGAAAATATGTAAGATAAATGTGACAAAATTAAATGATTCCAAAATAGAGGATATAGGTCAAATTTAATTCAGAACCATATATTCGTAACACTAAAGCATAGACATGAAATCCCTTGACAAAGATAAGCTAGCCAAATTTAATTCGTAGACATTAAATGCTGGACCCTCCACAAAGGATGAAGCTCATTAATTGATTTAATAGGTAGGATAAATGTGACAAAATTATTCGAATACTAATCCTGAAAGATAAAGATAGCTCAAATTTAATTCAGACGCTCCATTCAAACACTCGAGAACCTAGACGTTAAATGCTGGAACCCTCTATAAAAGCGTACGAGGAGGGGTCGGTTTTTGAGCCATCCCGTCCTGACCATTCTTCTTTCCATTTGCTAGCTTTGTTTTCTTTCCATGTCATCAGAGCCTTTCCTTTGGCTTCCTCTACCGCCTTTGGTGTTTCGAAGTGGAGCGACCTTCGAGATGAACGGAGTCGGTTGGGACATGATGTCCTCGTTGTCTTAATTACCACCGTCCGATACCATCCATACCTAAATGCCCCGTCGAGGAGTGGTCTCCATGGAAAAGCTCCAAACCTACGGCTGTGCTCAGCTTCCGTCATGGAATCAAGCGGACGATTGAATGGACGCACCAAGTTCCACGCCGCAACATCGTCGCCTGCGTTGTTGGTGCCGTCCTCAAAGTAGACCCAGTCGATCTCTCTGGCTTCATCACCAATTCTCAGGTCCGTTTCTGAAAGCAAGCTATAGTACAGCAAGTCCCAGGCTATGGGTTGATCGCGCGTGGGGATGGACGTGAAC
This sequence comes from Calamus simplicifolius, assembly GCA_900491605.1. Classification (NCBI taxonomy): domain Eukaryota; kingdom Viridiplantae; phylum Streptophyta; class Magnoliopsida; order Arecales; family Arecaceae; genus Calamus; species Calamus simplicifolius. The sequence goes on from UESW01004411.1 coordinate 606,482, forward strand.
GCCCAAACTTGGTTTCGCGGCCGCATGCTGCTCCAGCAACCACCAAGATGCGACCTGTTTGAGGGAGCACCGTTCTATTTGTGCTTTAATGTTCAAACTTGTGCTTTATTTAATTAAGCAATACAAGTGATCTTCTAGGTAAGTCTTTGCGGCTTCTTTATCTTTCTTTATATATATATTTTTTTTAAAATTTAATTTGAGGGTTTGTGTTGGTGTGTGATTTGAGGATATAGATAATTTTGACATTAGCCCGTTTGGTCAAACTATATTTTGGCAGAGCGATGAATTTTATCAAAAGTAAAGCAACTCACGGGGATGTTTTTGAAATTTCCATTATGGAATCATGAATCCAATATATATTATCTCTCTCTATATATATATATATAGAAAAATGCTCAATTGAATTATGGATAGAAAACTTAGTAAAAAGTAAGTTATGCTACTGTTAACCATTTGTTTTATTGGTAGAGAGGATTGGTTCTGCCATATATCTAAGGCCTGGGCCAATTTTGATGGCGAATAAATATCAATCAAGCCTGACTTGAATAAATCTACTTGTGCTAATTTACTTAATATTTTGGATCTCATTGACCCAGATGCTCAGGCCCGTCTAGAAAGCATCCTAAGAGATCTTAATTATGAATTTAAGCCAAGATCAATATGGGTTCCATGCTTAGGCTTAGGCCATGTTAAGATTAGCCGTGACAATGCTCTCTGGCTCAAAATTTAGTTGTCAAGCTAGAGCAATCAAGCTACCCATATGTAGTATCCGGTTCATGTGAACTAGGTTCAGGACTTGGTCCTGTGCTGTTCGACGCTTCGCTCTCAGCGAAGCGCTTCGGTTTTTCCGAACCCCTTAAACCGAAGCGTTGAGCAGGGAATTAAATATGTGATGGAGGGAGACTCCCTCCATCATCCTGGCTTCCGTCTCCTTCAGGTATTCCCCTGGCCTATGGAGAGAGAGAAGAGAGAGCGTGAGAGACAAAGAGAAGAGAAAGACAGCGAGAGAGAGAGAAAGAGAGGGAATACTCTGTGGCTTGGACCGGTCGATCCTTGGTTCAGGCCCGGCGGCATGCTCGCCGCCTCGCCAGGCCTGAGCTTCGGCCGGCGACCCCATCGGCACCGGGGGAGGTGTCCGGCGGGGTGGTGGTGGAGAGAGAGAAGAGAGAGAGGGCCAATCGGCCCCTCTCTCGTGCTGTGGCGGAAGCCGGTTGCTGGTTGGTTCAGGCCCGGCGGCGTGCTCGCCGCCTCGCCGGGCCTGAGCTTCGGTCGGCGACCCCGCCGGCACCGGGGGAGGTGTCCGGCGGGGTGATGATGGAGAGAGAGAAGAGAGAGAGGGCCAATCGGCCCCTCTCTCGTGCTGCGGAGAGCCTCGGCTTCCGCTGGCTGGTTCGGGCCCGGCGGCGTGCTCGCCGCCTCGCCGGGCCTGAGCTCCGGCCTGCCACCTCCACCGGCGCCGGGCGTGCGTCCGGTGGAGGTCCGGCCGGCCAAGGTGGCCGGCCGTGCCGCCGGCACAGTAATGTGATGCACGGATCGTGAGAGAGAAATAGGGAGATGAGAGAGAAATTGAGAGAGAGGGGAGGAAAGGGTGGTCGGCCGCGGCGGCGCCGGCTCTGGCCCGGCCACCGGCGGCCGGGCCGCCCTCAATTTGGCCGGCGGCGGCCCTGGCCGCCGGCGTGGAACCCGTCCCCTGTTTTGGTGAAACAGGGGATCGGGTTGGTTGGGATGAAATGGGCCGGCTGGGCCGGCCGGTTCAGGGCCTGTTGGGCCGTTCCTGCAGCCCTTTTGGGAGGGATTTTGGGCCCTATATCAGGCTGAAAAATGAGAAATAATTATATGGCTAGAATCTTGATTAATTCTAGTTTCTTGGGGGATTTTTACTTTCCCAATTGGGTGTGTATAGCGGGAGGTATTCGAGCCCAAAGTTGGGCCCGTGAACTAGTCTGGGTAGAATTCTAAGGGTCATTTTAATATTCTTATTCTAATAAATTAATTATGTAAAATGATCCTGTAGGTGCTCGACATCTGACTAGCTGATATATACCTGTTGGATTGCGTACTGAGGTAAGTAAGCCAGTTATCAGTATTTAATAAATTATTTTATTTATTATATGAATTTTTAAATTATGAATTATATTGTGACATAAAGAATTGTTATGGATATTGGCTAAATTGTAAGTAGATGAATATTATGAATACATTGTTGTTTATGTATGATTGAAATGATTTCATATGTGGATGCTATGCATGAGAGATGCAGTTATTATGACATTGATGTGATATATTACATGCAATTGTTAAGTAAGTATAATCCACTGTTTATGCAATATAAAGATGTTATTGATATGTTAGTGCATGATGTGAGGTACTGTTTTGTGTCGCCGTGGTTCTCCTTTATCATGTCATGCCACACACACATCTAGAGGATATGTTCTGATGATTTATGCCACACACACATCTAGAGGATGTGTTTTGATGATTTATGCCACATACATGTCTAGAGGATGTGTTCTATTTATTTATGCCATTCATACGTCTAGAGGATGTATTCTGCTTGGTCCGAGATGGCATCACGCATCTAGAGGATGTGTTCTGAGTTACTATGAGGTGGCATCATACATCTAGAGGATGTGTTCTGCTTGGTTCGAGGTGGCATCACACATATAGAGTATGTGTTCTGATGGTTTATGATATGGCGTGACCCTGGTATCTGGACCCTTTCAGTAGGGGGATGCTTGTTGGTACACCATTGGGATATTGCAGGGCCGTGGGACACATTTGCAGCTACCATTGAGGGTATAAACAGTGGGTTTACTTACATTGCATGTTTGAGTATTTGTGGAATGTTTAAGCATGCAAATCATTTATGTGCTTATAGATTGTTATGCTATGAATTGACTGTATAATGTGGCTTACTTATTGAGTGTAAGATCATAAAAATCTTACAATGTTTTTGTCAGAGCCACGAGATTGAAGATGGATGTTGGGGTGATGGAGCTTCTATTAAATAAAACAAGACCCATTATTTTGTTATAACCCCAGTATTACTTATGTGTAGGGCTTGATGCCCAAACTTTATTATTATGGTGTGTAAGGGTTTGTAACCCAAAACTTTTAGTATTCAGTGATGAATTTGGCTTGGTTATATACATAATAGTGTTATGTATGAAAAATTTTATGACGCCTTGCGTGCCCGGCACGCGGCGGGTTGTCACCGTAACCCGATATTTGGGTCTGGGGCATGACAGCTTTAGTGGTATCAGAGCCTGGTTATGACCCTAGGGACACGGACATATTGACATGATAACACGTAGAGAACATATCTTGATGACATTATACTTAGAGAAACCTGACACTTTATTTTATAATGATATTAACTACAACTAATTTAACAGGAAATAGATATGGCTCGCCGTTCTAGGAGCCAACAATATGAGGAAGACTCTCAGGCCGATAATGCTGATCAGCCGGTGGGTCAAGGAACTACTGGAGGTACGGCCCCTACCAACCCAGTAGGACTGATCACCAGTGATTCCAGTCCGAGATGCTTCAAGCTCTCTCAGGTATGGCATAGTCTATTCGGGACATGCAGCATCAGATCCAGCAGGCTTTGATCGCTCAGTCTGCACCCCCTTCTGCTCCGACTCAGCCTACCCTTCGTGTTCCGCAGTTGTAGCCAACCTTACCCACTCAATCGGCACCGCTGACCTAGTCTGCTTTATCTCAATCCTGGGTGGGGATCGACCGCAGCTTTGCAGATTTCAAGAAGTTTGCCCCTGCTCCTTTCTCTGGTTCAAGAAACCCTATTGATGCTAAGAGATGTGTGCGAGATATGGAGAAGTCTTTTATGGCCCATGGTAGTCAGGAGATGGAAAGGATCAGATTTGCTACTTATCTTCTCCAAGGGGAGGCTTATGACTGGTGCTTAGTAGAGGAGCAGCGTCGGGGTGGTCAGACTATTTCTTGGGAGCAGTTTAAGGAGGCATTCTTCGACAAGTACTTTCCCAGGAGTATGCAGAGGTGGATGGAATAAAATTTCTGAAGTTGGAGCAAAGGAATCTTTTGGTAGCCCAATATGAAGCTGAATTCATCAGGTTGGCCCGTTTTCTCCAAGTATAGTATCTAACGAAATGGCCAAGATCACCCGATTCATGGAGGGACTTCGACCCAGACTGATGCAGGCGGTCAACGCATTTGAGCTTCACACTTACAGTGCCGTGGTAAATAAGGCCTTAATAATTGAGAGAGATATGAATACGGTTCAGAGGGATTGGGAGCAGCAGAAGAAGAGGAAAGGGCATAATTCTAGCCAACCCCCAGCTCAGGCCAAGAAGAGAGGTGCACCTTAGGCCCCAGGAGGACAACCGAATAGAGAGGCTCGCTGCTCTCGCTGTGGGAATTTCCACCCGGGGAGACCTTGCCGTGGAGTGTCTGGTGCCTGTTTCTCCTGTGGAAAGACTGACCATAAGATAGCCACATGTCCCTCTTCGAAAGAACTAGCAGCTATCTTCCAGTCAAGGGACGAGTCAGCAGCAGCAGCAACCACCGAGGACTCAGGGAAGGGTCTTCGCTCTCACTCAGCAGGATGCTGCCACTTCTAATTCTGTGGTGATTGGAATGATTAAGATAGGCAATGATTATGCTCAGACTCTAATTGATCCGGGTGCCACACATTCGTTTATATCTGACACCTACCTTGGAAAGAATGCATCATTGACACCTGAATCTTTAGACCATGAATTACACATTGCCTTTCCAAATGGTGATACTATGAAAGTTGATACTGTATGCAAATCCTGCTTGATTATTATTGAGGATAGGAAGCTGAATGCCAATCTTATTGTCCTTCCACTGAAATTCTTTGATGTTATCCTTGGCATGGATTGGTTAGCTTCCTATCATGCTTCTGTAGACTGTTTCAGGAAGATCGTCAACTTCAAAATTCCTTGTCAGCCCGAATTTAGTTTTACTGGTGGCCAGAAACTTCTAGCCTCAGTGTTTATTTCGGTACACAGGCTGAAAAGTATCTGAGGAGTGGTGGCCAAGGATTTCTTGCTGTTATTAATGATCTTCAAAAGAAAGAGGCAAAGTTGGAGGATATTCCTATAGCTAGAGAATTCCCTGATGTCTTTCCGGATGAATTATCGGAGTTGCCCCCTGACCGGGAGGTTGAGTTCTCCATTGATTTGATTCCTGGAACTGGACCTATATCCAAGGCCCCTTATCGTATGGCCCCGGCTGAGCTAAAAGAGTTGAAGGACCAATTGTAGGAACTCCTAGATCGGAGATTTATCAGGCCTAGTGCTTCTCCTTGGGGTGCTCCAGTTCTATTTGTTAAGAAGAAGGATGGCAGTCTTTGGCTATGCATTGATTACCGGGAAATCAACAAGGTCACAGTGCGAAATATAAGTACCCTTTGCCGAGGATTGATGACTTGTTTGACCAACTTCAAGGAGCCTGGGTATTCTCTAAGATTGATATCAGGTCAGGTTATCATCAGCTTAAAGTCAAGGATGGGGATGTGCCTAAGACAGCTTTCAGAACTAGATATGGCCATTATGAGTTTTTGGTGATGCCGTTTGGTTTGACTAATGCCCCGGCAGCGTTCATGGATTTGATGAACAGAATGTTTAGGCCATACTTGGATCTGTTTGTGGTTGTATTTATTGATGATATTTTGATCTATTCTAAGAGTCTCAGGGAGCATGAGGATCACTTGAGGATTGTGCTTCAGACTCTTCAGGAGAAAAAGCTTTATGCCAAGCTACAGAAGTATGAGTTTTGGTTGGACCAAGTAGCTTTCTTGGGTCACGTAATTTCTGTGGATGACATTTCTATGGACCCAAAGAAGATTGAAGCTATTATTAGCTGGAGCCGACCTTCCAATCTGGCTGAAGTCAGAAGCTTCTTGGGGCTAGCCGGGTACTATCAAAAATTTATGGAAGACTTCTCTCGCATCGCTCTACCCCTAACTCGTTTAACCCAGAAAGGAGTGAAGTTTGACTGGTCAGAGGAGTGTGAGGAAAGTTTTCAGGAGTTAAAGCAGCGTTTGGTGTCAGCTCCCATCCTTGTTCTTTCGACAGGATCTGAGGGTTTTACACTTTATACTGATGCCTCTTGGAAAGGATTGGGATGTGTCCTAATGCAGAATGAAAGGTGATAGCCTATGCTTCCAGACAGCTGAAGCCTTATGAGCAGAACTATCCTACTCATGGTCTGGAATTAGCTGCGGTGGTTTTTGCTTTGAAAATTTGGTGGCATTATCTCTATGGGGTGTCGTGTGATGTGTATATAGACCATAAGAGTCTAAAATATATCTTCACATAGAAGGAGCTCAATTTGAGACAGAGGAGGTGGTTGAAACTTCTGAAGGACTATGATCTGAATCTACATTATCATCCAAGGAAGGCTAATGTTGTGGCTGATGCTTTGAGTAGAAAGACCTCTTCTGAGTTAGCTGCTATGCTTACCTCCCAGCCTCACATTCTGAAGGACCTCGAGAGGTGGGAGATTGGACTGAGAGTACAGCAGTCTGATGGACTTGTTGCTGCACTTATTCTTCAGCCGACTCTTGTTGACAAAATTAAGTCCTCCCAATGGAAGATCCAGATCTTCAAAGAATTAAAGTTGCTGTTCAGTCAGGAGTTCAGAGTGGATTTTATGTAATGGATGATGGATCCCTGAGATTTGAAGGCAGACTTTGTGTACCTAGCAATGAGGAGTTGAAAGCCGAGATTTTGAGGGAGGCCTACTACTCTCCTTATACTGTGCATCCTGGTGGTACTAAAATGTATAGAGACTTAAAGAAGAATTTTTGGTGGAAAGGGATGAAGAGGGATATTGCTCAGTTTGTGGCCAAGTGCTTAGTATGTCAGCGGGTGAAGGCCGAGCATCAAAAACCTGCGGGACCTCTTCAATCTTTGATGATTCCTCAGTAGAAATGGGAAAGATTACTATGGATTTTGTGACTGGTCTGCCCAAAACTCCCAGGAGTAATGATGCAGTTTGGGTTATTGTGGACAGACTGACAAAATCAGCCCACTTTCTACCTTTCAGAGTTGGAGTCTCAAGTGATAGATTGGCTAGCATGTATATTGAGCATATCGTGAGACTTCATGGTGTTCCTGTCTCTATTGTATCTGACCGGGATACCAGATTTGTATCACAGTTTTGGAAGAGTCTTCATAAAGCCTTGGGGACCAAATTGAACTTCAGTACGGCTTATCATCCCCAGTCAGACGGGCAGTCAGAAAGGACCATATAGATTCTAGAAGATATGTTGCGCGCTTGTGTAATGAACTTGGGTGGGGCTTGGATAACCACTTATCTTTGGTGGAGTTTGCTTATAACAATAGTTATCAAGCCAGTATCCAGATGGCCCCATTTGAGGCTTTGTACGGTAGGAGGTGCAGATCTCCTTTATGTTGGGATGACGTAGGGAAAAGGAAATTGCTAGGCCCTGAGCTGATCCAGTAGATAGTTGACAAGGTGCATTTGATCAGGGAGCGTCTTCGTACAGCTCAGAGCAGGCAGAAGAGTTATGCTGACGTTAGAAGAAGAGAGTTAGAATTTCAGGTTGGGGATCATGTTTTCTTAAGGGTATCACCAACCAAGGATGTGATGAGATTCGGGATTAGAGGAAAGCTTAGTCCATGCTATATTGGACCTTTTGAGATCTTGAGCAGAGTTGGGGAGGTTGCATACAGCTTAGCACTGCCTCCGATTTTATCTGGTGTTCACAATGTATTCCATGTATCTATGTTGAGGAAGTATGTTTTAGACCCCAATCATGTTATAGCTTATGAACCTATTCAGTTGAGGAAGGATTTATCATATGAGGAACATCCTGTGCGTATCGTGGACCGCAAGGATCAGATTCTGAGGCGGTGTACCATCCCTTATGTCAAAGTTCAGTGGAATAATCACTCTGAGAGGGAGGCTACTTGGGAGCTGGAGGAAGAAATTAAAACGAAGTATCCATAGTTATTTGAAGGTAATTTATCTATTTAAGATTGTTGACCTTTGATTAATTTGATTGATCCGTAGTTATGAGGTCAAGTATCAATTTGAGACCGAAATTTTTTAAAAGGAGGGGAGGATGTAGTACCCGGTTCATGTGAACCAGGTTCAGGATTTGGTCCTGTGCTGTCCGATGCTTCGCTCTCAGTGAAGCGCTTAGGTTTTCCCGGACCCTTAAACCGAAGCGTTGTGCAGGGGATTAAATATGTGATGGAGGGAGACTCCCTCCATCATCCTGGCTTCCATCTCCTTCAGGTATTCCCCTGGCCTCTGGAGAGAGAGAAAGAGAGAGCATGAGAGACAGAGAGAAGAGAAGAGAGCGAGAGAGAGAGGAAGAGAGGAATACTCTGTGGCTTGGACCGGCCGATCCTTGGTTCAGGCCCGGCGGCGTGCTCAGTGCCTCACCAGGCCTGAGCTTCGGCCGGTGACCCCGCCGGCACCGGGGGAGGTGTCCGGTGGGGTGGTGATGGAGAGAGAAGAGAGAGAGGGCCAATCGGCCCCTCTCTCGTGCTGTGGCGGAAGCCGGTTGCTGGTTGGTTCAGGCTCGGCGGCGTGCTCGCCGCCTCGCCGGGCCTGAGCTTCGGCCGGCGACCCCGCCGGCACCGGGGGAGGTGTCCGGCGGGGTGGTGGTGGAGAGAGAGAAGAGAGAGGGCCAATCGGCCCTCTCTCGTGCTGTGGTGAAAGCCGAACCCGGCTTCCGCTGGCTGGTTCGGGCCCGGCGGCTGCTCGCCGCCTCACCGGGCCTAAGCTTCGGCCTGCCACCCCCACCAGCGCCGGTGTGCGTCCGGTGGAGGTCCGGCCGGCCAAGGTGGCCAGCCGTGCCGCCGGCACAGTAATGTGCCGCGCGGATCATGAGAGAGAAATAGGGAGATGAGAGAAATTGAGAGAGAGGGGAGGAAAGGGTGGCCGGCCGTGGCGGCGGCGGCTCTGGCCCGGCCACCGGCGGCCGAGCCCACCTCAATTTGGCCGGCGGTGGCCCTGGCCGCCGGCGTGGAACCCGTCCCTGTTTCGGTGAAACAGGGGATCGAGTTGGTTGGGCCATTTCTGGAGCCCTTTCGGGAGGGATTTTGGGCCCTATATCGGGCCGAAAAATGAGAAATAATTATATGGCTAGAATCTGGGTTAATTCTAGTTTCTTGGGGTATTTTTACTTTTCCAATTGGGTGTGTATAGCGGGAGATATTCGAGCCCAAAGTTAGGCCCATGAACTAGTCTGGGTAGAATTCTAAGGGTCATTTTAATGTTTCTTATTCTAATAAATTAATTGTGTAAATGATCCTGTAGGTGCTCAGACATCTGACTAGCTGATATATACCTGTTGGATTGCGTACTGAGGTAAGTAAGCCAGTATCAGTATTTAATAAATTATTTTATTCATTATATGAATATTTAAATTATGAATTATATTGTGACATGAAGAATTGTTATGGATATTGGCTAAATTGTAAGTAGATGAATATTATGAATACATTGTTGTTTATGTGCTATGATTGAGAATGATTTCATATGTGGATGCTATGCATGAGAGATGCAGTTATTATGACATTGATGTGATATATTACATGCAATTGTTAAGTATAATCCACTATTTATGCAATATAAAGATGTTATTGATATGTTAGTGTATGATGTGAGGTACTGTTATGTGTCGCCATGGTCTCCTTTATCATGTCATGCCACACACACATATAGAGGATGTGTTCTGATGATTTATGCCACACACACATCTAGAGGATGTGTTCTGATGATTATGCCACATACACATCTAGAGGATGTTTTCTGTTTATTTATGTCATTCACACGTCTAGAGGATGTGTTTAGCTTGGTCCGAGATGGCATCACACATCTAGTGGATGTGTTATGAGTTACTATGAGGTGGCATCACTCATCTAGAGGATGTGTTCTGCTTGGTTCGAGGTGGCATCACACATATAGAGTATGTGTTATGGTGGTTTATGATATGGCGTGACCCTGGTATCTGGACCCTTTCAGTAGGGGGATGCTTGTTGGTACACCATTGGGATATTGCAGGGCCGTAGGACACATTTGCAGCTACCATTGAGGGTATAAACAGTGGATTTACTTACATTGCATGTTTGAGTATTTGTGGAATGTTTAAGCATGCAAATCATTTATGTGCTTATAGATAGTTATGCTATGAATTGACTGTATAACGTGGCTTACTTATTGAGTGTAAGCTCATAAAAATCTTACAATATTTTTGTCAGAGCCACGAGATTGAAGATGGATTGTTGGGGTGATGGAGCTTCTATTAAATAAAACAAGACCCATTATTTTGTTATAACCCCAGTATTACATCTGTGTATGGCTTGATGTCCAAACTTTATTATTGTGGTGTGTAATGGTTTATAACCCAAAACTTTTAGTATTCAGTGATGATTTGGCTTGGTTATATACATAATAGTGTTATGTGTGAAAAATTTTGTGATGACTTGCATGCCCGGCACGCGGCGGGTTGTCATCCTAACCCGATATTTGGGTCTGGGGCGTTCAGTGATGAATTTGGCTTGGTTATATATTTTATTTTTACTAATGTCCCACGGTCATACACTACGTTCACATAAATAAGACATCTTAAAGGTGTATTCTCTCTATACGTTCCCTATAGAGGAAGGGTCCTGGTACCAGTGTCATGTCACAAATCATTTTATGTCATAGCATACCCAATGGGTGTGTCCTCCACATATGACCCTATGGAGGTGGATCCTAAAGTCATGTAGCATATCAAGTTGTATCATGTCCTAGCTGCACACCCTACGAGTGTGTGTCAAGTCATATAGTATATCGTGTCATATCATGTCATGTCATAACGAACCATGGTGGCACATAATAGCATATTCATAAAACATCATTTTCATGTCTTATGTGCAAAAATATAATCAATAAACTTTTTACATTTATAGTGATTTGAACATGTCAAAATACACATGTATACAATATAATAATTTTGATGTACTAGATATTTTGAAGAATTTGATAATTTCAAAATATGTAACAATCAATTGCAGGTATAAAATGCCATCTATTTTGCCAAAATTAGTAATTTCAAATAATCATATCAAATAATCAATTCTATGTATAAGGTACCATATATTTAGCAATTTCAAAATAATCAAGTCAAATAATCACTTGCATGTATGGGGTACCACAAATTTTATTTTTTTATTTTCAAATAATACTATACATAAGTCAATTTTATTATTTGAAAAATGGCATAATTTAATAATAACTTATGGAGATCATTGTAATTTTCTTACTTACCTCTTAATGTTAATCCAATGATGAAAATTAGCTATGTGGGTTTTTGGATATCTACATCATTATTTTCTAAATTTTAATTTACAAAATCGGGATGTCAAAGTGACTCCTATACTCTATCCATTCTAATTTTGTACACAATTTGGGGGTTGAACATCTCTAAATGTATCAACCCAAATGGGAAAACAAAAATTTTTCAACAAACTACGATCAAAATTAGTCCAAATCTTCACTTTTCTTTTGTTAGGCCTGGTCCAATTTGGGGCCCAACATTTGGGCCCAAACGGGATCACTTCGGCCCAACCCCCTTACTTCCCCACCCCTGGTTCACCCAAACCAGAGGAGATGGCCAGCGGCCTAGGGCCATCTTGGACCGATCGCAACAGTCCGGGATCGGTCGTGGCCGATCGGGATCATGGCTTGGATCGATCGCAACCGTTGGATCGTCGCCGATCTCGGACGGATCGCCACGGTCCGAGATCGGTCGTGGCCGATCGGGATCAGGGCTTGGATCGATCGCAACCGTCGGATCGTCGCCGATCTCGGACGATTGCAACTGTCCGATCGGTCGTGGCCGATCGGGATCAGGGCTTGGATCGATCGCAACCGTCGGATCTTTGCCGATCGGACGATTGCCGCGGTCCGAGATCGGTCGTGGCCGATCGGGATCAGGGCTTGGATCGATCGCAACCGTCGGATCGTCGCCGATCGGACGGATCGCCACGGTCCGAGATCGGTCGTGGCCGATCGGGATCAGGGCTTGGATCGATCGCAACCGTCGGATCGTCGCCGATCTCGGACGGATCGCAACGGTCCGAGATCGGTCGTGGCCGATCGGGATCAGGGCTTGGATCGATCGCAACCGTCGGATCTCGCCGATCGGACGATTGCCACGGTCCGAGATCGGTCGTGGCCGATCGGGATCAGGGCTTGGATCGATCGCAACCGTCGGATCGTCCGATCTCGGACGGATTGCAACGGTCCGAGATCGGTCGTGGCCGATCGGGATCAGGGCTTGGATCGATCGCAACCGTCGGATCTTTGCCGATCGGACCGATTGCCGGTCCGAGATCGGTCGTCGCCGATCGGGATCAGGGCTTGGATCGATCGCAACCGTCGGATCGTCGCCGATCTCGGACGGATCGCCACGGTCCGAGATCGGTCGTGGCCGATCGGGATCAGGGCTTGGATCGATCGCAACCGTCGGATCGTCGCCGATCTCGGACGGATTGCAACGGTCCGAGATCGGTCGTGGCCGATCGGGATCAGGGCTTGGATCGATCGCAACCGTCGGATCTCGCCGATTGCCACGGTCCGAGATCGGTCGTCGCCGATCGGGATCAGGGCTTGGATCGATCGCAACCGTCGGATCGTCGCCGATCTCGGACGGATCGCAACGGTCCGAGATCGGTCG
>UESW01004411.1:634358-833547 GCA_900491605.1 Calamus simplicifolius
AAAATTATGTTTCGCCGTAATAAGTTGATTTGTAACGGCGAGATTTGAATGTTGTCGTAATAGGGTGAGAGTATATTTTTTATTTTTTGTTATTATGGTGAAAAAACAAATATCGCCGTAATAAGTTGAATTATTACGACGAAAATTAATCGTCGTAATAAGATCATACCCGGGTAAAGATATTTTTTCCCCGTTTTTTTTCTTTTCCTTGAAACCCTCCGCGATTTTCTTCTCTTCTTCCTGAAACCCTTGCTACCACGCCGCAAATCTGAGACTCCGTCGAGCCCCCCTCCGCAAATCTGAGACCCCCGCGAGCTCCTATCCGTCGTCAACCTCCGGACACCGGAACCCTCCCCCGCCGCCTTTAAAACTCTATCGCATAAAAGCAAAAACAAATCTGGGTAAGCTCTCCCTTTCCCTATTCTAGTTTTATTGATCTCCTTCGATCTATTTTTACTGCTCCTGGGTATTTCCTGTCTCCGTCTCCGTCTGAGAGGCATCTCAGATATAGAGAGGGAGAAAAAAGAGAGATTGAGAGAGAGGAGGAAGGAGAATATTCTGTGATTTACTAGTACTTGCAATCCTACTTATGGTATTTAGCATCATCTGAGCAGATATTTTGTATTCAACCATGTCCACTTGTTTACCTTTCCTTTCGGTATGTTACCTAGCATGTGTTCACACTTCATCATTAGATACCTTGTAAACCTTATGGCAACTAAACCTCGCTCACAGTTAAATTAATGGTGTATGATACACCTCAAGGTTGAAGAGGAATGATAAATAAATTAGTATAGCAGAAGAGGAATGGTAATTTAATTAGTATAGCAGCTTATAGTAGTTTATTTTTATAGAGCATAGAATAATCATTATGTTGATATTTTATATTTTTTTCTCGATGGTATTTATGATCTCATGCATTTCTTCTACTAGTTAGGTTACGATCATGGATTCATCCAATCACCTGTTAGCATGCTTAGGCATAGAATTTGAATCCCTTTTAACCATACATATCTGATTTGATTCCCTGGTGGGATATAACAGACATTCCAGCACTTGTTCAAGTGTTTTTTGGGTTTTTGTTTTTTTTTTTTTCCCTTGGTAAACACTTGTTCAAGTTTCAAAGGCACTTTCGTTATCAATAAAATATTTGACTTATTGAATGAAATTTTATGCAATATAGTTAGAGTTGATACTTAGATAAATCATCTAGGAAATGTAGATTTCCTGGTGTCAATGAGATAATAGCGATACATTATTAATCTACTAGTGTCTGCTTAAGCAGCCGTGCATGATTCATTGACCTGCATGTTGGTGTCAAGGTTAATCATTTAAGGAAGGTGCGTCCTCCATGGGGCTAATAAGACTATCAAGTTCACAATAACTTTAGGAAATTGAACAGTTGGATAATATTATCTGCAAAGCTCTTGGTAATTGCCTGCTATTCCTGTAAATGAATTAGCATGGTTTTGAAGTATCTGAACCAATGCACTGGTATGGGTTGTTATGGTGTGGTATGCCTCTGTTCCACTATACTGATGCATGATACATGGTTCGAGTTGGCAGAGCACCCATATCATGTGTTAATATAGGGGTTTACCCAGCCTCTGCATCATCTAGTACAAGACTGAATTGGTATGATACATCCTCCACTGGCTGGTATGGGTCAGTGTTTAAATCGTTGATGTCAACTAAGAGTTCACCTTAAGTTTGTACTTTACGTGAAGGTGAAGATGTAGGTACGACTGTTTCATGATGGTGCACTCTGAGGATTAACCACCGCTACTGTTACTTTGCATTGTTCTTGATTGGTGATTTGGCCTGGAATCCTCCAAACAATCATGTCCTTTGCAGGAGTAAGTTTCCCTTAATTATCTCTGCCATCAACAGTTATGTCCTTGATTTCATGTATCATGGCAGATTGCCTCTTGATTAATAGAACCTTTAAGCTATAAACAAGAAGACCACCAAAGTTGTGATTGGCACCTAGGTTCTTGACTGCTTTGCAACTGAAGCCTTGCAAAGGCCACAGCTGAGTCCCTAAATGAGTCAAGCATGCTGCTAGCTACCAAGAATGGAGCTTGGACATTGTTCATAAGGCATGAAAAAAAAAAAAAAAAACATGTTATCTCTTTGAACTAGAGTTGCCCCATTAAGAAGAGAATCCTCTTGGGCAAGTTTTATTATACATTTCCTTGTTTGGCTTGATAAAAACACACGCCTTATTTCTACAAATATGACACTATTTTATTATAGAAATAGAGTGCCTTTTTCTCTAGTAATCAGAAATAATGATTCTCAGTAGTACTTTTCAAACACTTGGTAAAGTAGCTTTCTGATTATTAACACACTACTCCTGGCAGGGAAATGCCGACCCCAACGGTAACCTTTAGGAACCCGAAGACTGATTTTTCATGGTTTTCCACTATTGCTTTATGTAATAGCATGCATTTTCATGACATCCATAACAGCTACATGGCAAGTTTCCTATTTTCCAACCAAGGACTTCTTCTCACCATTTCCTGTTTCTCACTTCCACATTGTTTCTGGCATCAGTTTCCATTATGGCCACTAATGAGAACATTGTATTGTAGAAACCAAGGATGATATAGCCTACTGTTACCTCAGATATTCTACTTAGGATACATGTAACTTCCCAGTGGCAGCTCTATATTGTGGTAACTTTGCAATATTGGAAGCTTAGGAGTCCATTGATAGCAGGGGATTTGCTACCTGTCTAGGAAGCACATCACAAAAATAAACCTTTTAAGTGGAATTATACATACCTAATTCTGATATTTTTAGGAAAGGGTTCTTGAATTATGGATTCACACAATCAAGGTTTTAAATTTCGTGAAACAAGCCCATCTTAGTTTTTTATGGAACAGTACGCACCACCGTTCAAGTCAATACCAACACTTGAGATAGAGGTGCTCCAAGATATGCTGATTGGAACACTGAATTGCTGGGAGGATGGGCCAGTCCCAACACTTGAGATAGCAACCCGTCTCGATGTCGCACAAGACATATCCCATTGAGACCTAAAACCCTACACTCAACTACTGAAAACTTTATAGCTAGGATAGTATGACAAAAGATCTCTAGCATATGGTCTACATGCCCAGCTCACACCACCGTTTGACAAGAGTGACAATTCATATTTGGCAAAGCCATAACAGGTGACTAATGAAAATAATGGGGAAAGCATGAATTGTATCTTCAGCCTCTCAAGGACCTTTGAAACTATCTTGGTTTGTATATTAATGCTTTGCAATTTCATTCATCAAAGCTCTATATCTTAGATGATACATGCATGGGTCAAGATGTGATCTGCAAATGAAGAAATATTATAAGAAATCTTATTGTATTCATGTAAATGTTCTTTTTTTTTTTGTAAATAACATGCAAATAATAAGGAATCTCAAGCACTTCAATGAGGTCAATTTGGAAACTGAATGAAGATGTGTTCGGTGCTGCATCCACTTGAGAAAAAGCAAAGAGGAAGCTAGAAGCCAGAGGCTAGGTTTTCTAACTTCACCTAAAAGCACTTTTTTGACTCTTCTTGTAGAAGCATTGTTCAGATGATGCTGCCAAACAGTCACTAATTTTAGGAAATGCCTTTTGCTTTGAAATTTACAAAAAGACTTTCTTTAAGCACTACTAAACACACCCTTAACTTCAGATTAGGGGGTTCAATAACGACTATCATTATCAAATCTTTATATCAGATGGTCTTTTCTTTCGTATACTGAACTCATATCTTTTACCAGACTTTTTGCAACTCCATGTTTTATGCTGGGAAGTAAACTTTTTGGCATAACTTTGGTTTTCCTGAAACTTGTATCTCATAGATGGTGCATCGTTTCCCTAAGCATGATTTTTTTAATCTTTTCCTGGTAGGAGCATGATTTATTTTTTTTTTTTCAGTGGATCTAATAAACAAATTCGCGAAAGGTCCTAAATTAGTACCGTACAATATACTATTAAATGATGCCCTATTCATTTTCTTGACTTATTTTGATATGTTTTCTGTACTTTTGGTCAGCCACTTTCTTGACTCTTAGAATATTCGGCAAAACAAGTGAACATTGAAATTGAAACCAAAACCACAGAAACTGAAGCTCATTTTGTTCCATTAAATTGAGTACTCAACCGTGGATCGAACCACTTCATAATTATGTTGGGTTTATCATGCTAAGAAGGAAAGGATAGTATTTCACATAAAAAAAGAAGGAAAAATAGTAATTTTATGTTCAAACGACGTTCCTGTGCAGAATTATTAATTCCATTCCATGTTCAATCTGTCGTTGGAAGCATCTAATATGGAGGCTAAAAAAGTAGAGGCATTTTGTGTCTCCAGTCTTGTTTTAGCACTAGCTGATTATGACAGTAGGGATCTATACATAGTTCTGATATGGAGGATGATGAAGACAATGAGCATATTAGTGATGACAGTGATTAATTTGGTAGCATTCATGTTTTTTTTACTTATTACAACTATATGTTCTTATACTTTCTTATTTATTAATTCTAGTTTGTATGTTTGTTTGCAGGTCTTCGAGAGATACTCTTGCTACACGAGGCCAGATGATTCTCCTTACATTCCAGCTCTGACAGAGGGGTCATCTATCGGCGCATCATGTAATAACTCTACTTTAAACTTATCTTATTTTGCTATATTTCTTTATGTTATTTTGTACTAATTTAGTTCATTATGTTTTGCAGCTATGTCATCAAAGAAGAGGGACCGAGGTCTTGCTCGCGGATACAAGTCCGCACATCTAATTGATACGTGCTGTGGACAGAAGTTGCCTATTCTTCTGCCATCTGAGGTTGGACGATCATTAGAGAGTTTCGCTCTGAGTTTCTGACCGAGATAGGAGTGGTTGTATGTGACATGGCACCACTTGCGGTCAGGAAGTGGAGTGAGATCACTGATGCACAGAAAGCACCTATGATCGATCGACTTCAGGTCAGTATAATTGTATTAGATTTCTTTAGATTACTTTTAGATTACTTTTAATGTACTTAATATACTTTATAACTTTTATAATTTTTAAATATATTTGCAGGAGAAGTTCGATCTTGATATGACTTTAGAGCATATTAAAAAGGGTATTGAGTTTCAAATGAATAAAGTATATCGAGAATTTAGATATCGGCTTTATGTACACTTCATTAGTCACGGTGGGAACATAAGTGTGAGCTTAGCAAAGCAAAATAAGTCATCTCGTGTCAGAGTGACTGGAACTTTCTTTGTGATTATTTTTATTCAGATGAGTATAAAGTAAATACATCTATACAGTTATTTTAATAGTTTATATTTTTTACAAACTCATGTAACCCTTTCCATCCTTTTGATGTAGAAAAAATCGGAAACAAATAAATCTAAGAGAATTACAGCCATATGCTGCTCTCACAGGATCGAAGTCTATACCGGCTTACTCTTATGATATGGTAAGGAATACTGTGAACCTAGTGCTTTTATATTTATTGAACAAGTTACCTTGGAGACTGTAGTGGCTTTAGATGGTTATTTCGTTTTGAGTTGTTCTATTCTTTGATAAGAATGGGTTGGAACTCTTTCATCTCTCATTAGGCAAAGTAAAACTTTGAATGACCTATATATATATATGGCTTCCTTGAATTTTTCTTTTTTGATCCCGAAAGTGTTTAATTGATATTAACCTTGCCTATAGTAATTGCATTGTAGATAAATCTCAAATCTATTTGGAGGCAATGTTTTCATTGAAAGGATCGAGTTATATACTACAAAGAGGAAGACAACTTTAGGGATCTGGTAGCAAAAACTTAACATTCATTTTGATTTCTCCAAAAAAATGTATACCTAATGAAATTAGTCCTATGCTCAACAACCTGGTTGAAAAGGTTGATGCTCCTTGCATTGACAAGGACATTCAGGATGCCAGCAGGTTGATTGGTTCAACTTTGAATGAGTTGAGCAAAGTCATATTGTACTTAAAATAGCATATTGGTTCTTCACTGGAGTTGCTGCTTCATGTGCACCTAGCAGACAAAAGCAAAAAACAAGCCCTGGTCTGCAGGATGATAACGGCCAGGTAGATTTGCATGTTTAAGAAAATAAACATTTGTACTGTATAAAAGTGTCTTTAAATCCTATTTACGAATGAAGAGAACAAAAAGGAGAAATCAGATTTAAATTGGATCTTCAGGATTAATGCCATGGACTGCCTTTCTCTGTCATATCTGACCAGTTCCATCTGGATTAGATCTAACATTGCTAGACTCTGTCAGCTTGATTTTGGAATTGAGTCTTGATGAGGAACATGTCCATATCGATTGAGGTGAAATCAATCGGTTTCAATTGGCCCATTTAGACCTGTCACGATCCAACTATAAGAGCAAAATCCTTTGGAGATTTCAAGCGCCCAGTAGCGTTCCATCATGGGAGGAAAAACAGTGGATTTAAATCATCACTAAGTAAGCTTAAAGTAAGAGAGGATGGTGAAAGCAGCAAGCCAGCATAGTTTATCCAGATGAGATAAAAATAGAGAGGGTTTTTAGTCAATTGAACAATATTATTGCACAACTATAGCTAATTAAATGCAAGACCAGATGAGATAGGAGCTGGGCTATGGGTAATGGGGTTCAATTCTCAAACTTAGACAGGCTGTCCTATCTATCAGACTTATAGTTTTGACCAGGCCTAAGCGCGTCATAGAGATCGAACTAATGACAGGATCATCCAATGGATTTTATTTCAAATGCATAGCATAGTGTGTGTGTAACAATCTAGACCAATGCTTTATAAACCAAATTATCAGTCATAAAGGACTATTTTATATTGTGGGAATTCGGCAATGACTCCAAAATTTGTTACTGTTTTTGAGCTGGTCGTTGAACCAGCTGGGAGCTTCCAATAGATTTCCAACCTAACAATATTGCAAGTTGCTTGTAATTAATTTGGCCTTGACCTGGTCTCTAGTCAGGGAAGCTTCCAACAACCTAACGTTACAAGTGACCCTTAATAATTAATTCTATGGTCTTCATGGTCATCATCTAATAGTTTTTTTGTTTTTGTTTTTTGAAAAGTTCAGCTGTTCCATATGATTGCATGTGAGATGAAAACTAGGACAGAAAAGAAATAAACAAATTTGAATGAAAGTCACACACATAGCACTTGTTCAAAACTATTGCATGCATAAATTCATCATACTCATTCAATACCTACTTGAAATTATTTATGATGGTACTCAATCATATTTTTCCTTAATTAACAAAATTCATGTGCAGGCAGTTCGTCCTCTATTAAATTTCTGAATGATCTAAGGAAAAGATTGCCATCCTAGCTTAAAGATACAGTTGCTCTTGATGAACTTAGAATGTTATCACATGCTCTCTCATTAAACTATACAATGCCGCTTTCTTTATAAAACTATACAATGTGACTTTCTTTCAGTTTAGTTTCAGAATGGTTGAGTACTTTGTAGACAAGTTTCATTTTTATTCAATGGCACTCTATGTCTCAACCAATTATTTGGCTTCTTCCTTGTTTCCAAATTCTTGTGAGTTTCTCTCCTAACATTAATATAATGGGTAATTCATGAGTCACAAAGTCTTATCCTATATATCTGCGTTCAAATTATATGATGCCAAACAATTGCCTGCTAGATTGGGCAGTGGAGTCAACAAACTCTTGGTCACACGTGCATATAAATATTCGCTATGAGTCGTGTAATTGTTGGCAGGTGTCATTTCTTATATACATGTGGCTTGGCTGAAGTACCATATCGTGCACAATACTTTACGGATTAAAAACCGTGTCCTGTACGGTCTGAAAGCCTATAAACTCAATAGTAAGACAAATTACAACACGATGAAGTACCGTGTTCTATACGGATAAGAAGCTGTATCGTGCATGGGCACGGCTTGGAAGCGCAAGTGGAGCCGCATTAAAAATAAATTTGATATTTTTATCATTGTTATTGCATATTAACGTTTAATTTGAATGTATCTTTGTTGTTTAGGTTAGGTTCATTCCATTTCATTGTCAGTTTTGTTTACTTAGTTCTGTTAGTAGTGTGGAACGAACCTAGATGAAAAAAGATATCTGTTGAAATAAGTTTTTCATAAATCCAGATACACTTTTTTGGCAAAAGTTTCATACTATGGTTTTCCTTTTTTGACGAAATTTATTGTCTTAAATTATTATTGTTTCTTTTCAGAGAGATCCTGTTACAAGAGAGGAGTCATCAAGACTTCATCTTTGTAATACTCTTCGTTTTGAGAAAAAGAAGAATCAATGGATAATTGAAAGAGCTAAAGATACTCATGTAAGTTTTATCAATTAAAAATACGATATTATTGAATGTAATGTTTTACACTAAACATGTTGAATTTATTTTCTTTTCATTGCAGGCACAGTTAGTAGAGCAACTTTCCTCACATGACTCTACAGTAGAACCAATCAATGAGGATGTCGTTATTGATAAAGTTTTAGGCTCTAGATCTGGTTATAAAAAGGGATGGGGTTCACTACCGAAGGGTACATCGAGAACTAGAGGTAGTTCTTATCTTCTGAAAATTTATAATTAAAGGATGAACTACATGAGTGCCGAGAGCTCATCACTTAGCAACAGAAGACCATTGAGGATCTAAAGGCGATGACTGATGAGCTCACTACTTACATGCGATAGCTAGTGCCTAAATTTTGTCATAGTAGATCCGAGCAGACCTCATCTCTATAGTACATGTATTTTTTTAATTATGTATTTTTAAAAACATTGTATGATGATTTTATTGAAATGAATGAAAATTTTTATTAATTTTTTGAGAAAATTTTAAAGCAGAAAATTATTTCTAATATCATTGCTTTAATATATTAAATTATTGTAATAGATGCAAAACAAAAAAAAAATAAAATAAAATTTAAACTAAAAATAATATCTATCTATTACGGTGATTCAGTTTCGCCATTATAAGAAGCTATTACGGCGAAACTAAGTCGTCGTAATAACGTCTAACCTATTACGGCGAAATTAACTCATCATAATAATATCTAATATGTTATCTAATATATTATGGTGACTTAATTTTACCGTAATAGGTAGCTATTACAGTAAAAATAATTTGTTGTAATAATATATAATCTATTACGACAACTTAATTTCGCCGTAATACTATCTATTATAGCGAAAATAATTCATCGTAATAAATATTTATTTTAAATTATATTTTTTTAAAATTTATAATGACGATATATTTTTATCGTAATATGTTATTTATTACGATAAAAAAATTTTGTCATAATAAGTTATTACGACAACAGATTGTTATGATGATTTTTGAACGTATTACGATAAATTTTTTATCATCGTAATAACTTATTACGGTGATTTTTGTACTTATTGCGATGAATTAATTTATCATAAAGTCATTTTTCTTTTAGTGTGTGCATATATTTGTACTGTTATTTTTGTTGATATGAATTTTTGTTGTCATTTTATATGCAGATTTCAACATTTGACTTTGGAGGTCGAGTGGGCTATAGTTGTCCCAATAGAGGATGAGCAGCTATAGATTTGAGGAGCATGACGGCGATAGCTTATGATACGTTGTCTGTCATCGGGCATCGATACGTTCGGAGCATACCTGCAGCGGCACTCTATCCGGAGGGGTCGGACTCTACAAGAGCTAATCTTGATCCAACGATGGAGACATTTCATCATACACCATCGCTTTCTTGCATGTGGTCGCCATTAGCACATGAGTATTCGCACAGGAGTGATGCCGAGAAAGGTACATCTGCCAGTCGAGATCACACTGCATATCGCATTGATGACATTGCTGATGCGGATATCACCGAGATCAGTGAGGATGTCATCCGGTCGCATTGGGACGCTGATATGCCTGATGTTTTTCATCCTACCATGATCCCCATTCAGGAGGGGGTATTTCAAGTGAGTGTTGGGGGCTCTCCATCGATGGTGACTTACAGGCGATGACCTGGACGAATTTGCTGACCTAGATGCGGATGTGGAACCTAGGTTGCCTAGGTTGTTGTACTCAAACCAAGTATTGTAAACATTTTTTGAGTGTATAAGTTATATTAAATTTTGGTGAGTATGTGTTATTTTGCTGATGCGATGATATTTGATCCTTGTGAGATATAATTTTGGATGACGTGAGTTTCGGTTGACTTTTGGTTAAGTTTCGGTTGAGTAACTTAAAGTTATTCAATCCTGAAAAAATAATTTACAATTTCCTACCATTAGAAGTGGTTTTCTTTCGATTTCGTCCAAAAGTAGAACACCTAATGCAGTCATAGGAATCAATTGGTTACTGAAATTTTTATATGAAATCACCATTCCAAGTGGCAATTTTATTTACGCTGAAATCACCATTTCAAGTGGTGATTTTATTTACACTGAAATCACCACTTCAAGTGGCGATTTGGTTTGATGCTTTCCAACTAAAACTTAGACTGAAACACCTGCAGCCGTTGGAGAGAAAGAGAGATGAAATCATTCGGGCATGGCTCACTTTAAAATTTGTCATCAACTTGTTGCATCAAAAATTCAAAAATGATACACTGCAGCCATTGGAAAAAGTCCTGTGCTGATCCATAGATCAATGTTTCACAGCTCATTTTGCTTATTATACATTAATCATTGGTGCCTAAATTCTATCAAGACTAATTCTTACAAGTAAATATTTTAGAGACTCATTAGTTAATTAAATCAAAATCATATTACAATACGTGAGGCTTAATTGTAGCAAAAATTTACATATTCAGCAAAAAAACAGTCAGACAGACATGTTAACAGTATAACAAATTATTGGGTGCAGAAAGAGGGGGGAAAATAACTATCTTGAATGAGCAAAGTTTGCAGCAGCATGAAAATAATGCCAAACTGGCACTGCACCAGCACACAACACTTAAACCTCAATGAACTTATTTATGAGCATATATATGATCGCATTCACATCACCGTATCAGCTCATGGATTTGACCATAAGATCCAAAAGAGTGGGCTCCACAGATTTCCCAGGCATCATTGAATTGAAGTTCGCTTAGCTGAAACAGAAACGTCAAGACAATTCATTTTGTTCTCATTGCATTCTGCTGCGCTATCCAAGGGATATCCCCTCTTATTCCCAAAAGTCATAACTATAAGGATAGCAGAGAATAAAGTTAACCAAAGGGATAATCCATGGTTAACCATGGTTAACTATGGGATATCCCCTCAATTTATTCCCTAGAGAATGCAGGAATAGCTGGTTTCCCTCCAAATAAGAGTAAAAAAAGGTTATCCTATGGATTTACCTTTTTGCATTTGATATGATCAATGGGATAGCTAAGGGATATCCCTAGGGATAGCCAGGGGATAAAATCTATCCCGTACACTTATCCATGGATAATTTTTCCTATCAAACACTACCTAAGGAGTCGTTTGAAAGAACCTGATATCAGAGAAATTTAGCACAAATATAACACTTACATTAACAGCATTAACAGCCCACAACTTGATATATTTTAATGAGGAAGCTATAGCACTACATTTGCCAAGCCACTACAAGCATTTTGCATTTGTAGAACTACAATATCAATTAAAACTAATTGAAAATAGAGTTCTCTGGATACAATATCAATTAAAACTAATAGAAGATTCAAGCTGCTCATTAACTAGAAGAAAATCAAGTAACTCTTACAAAGTAAATGCATCGTTAGCACAACAATGCCTAATTTACTTAAGAGTACATAAATTTACGATCCTGAAGGTCTAGCAGTTACATTAGGACAACAGTGTCTAGAATTACCTATTTGCCTACAAATAGAACATCTACTTGTTCTTTTAGGCTAAACCTTATCCATCTCATTAGGGATCCGGGTTGACTTTGGCTTTCCTCTTTTCTTCGGCTTGAGACGATCCTGATCAGGTAAGCACGTGAATGGCATCACCATCCAGTAGTCTTCGTGTGGTACCGGGTTGAACTACCCACCCCAAGCAGTAATGTAGGAGCCAATACTATATAATTCGTTAACAAGAGGCATTGAGTCCATGCCAATCTCTTGGCACACTTCTAAGATATGTGTACACGAATATTTGTATATTGTTCACTTCCCACATGAACAAATATGGTCACTGAGTGATACATTCTGAACATTGCCTTCACCCCTGAGAGCTTCACTGAACCTTCTTGTCACAACTTTATAAGTGGCTCTTTGCATGTTGTAGTTGGTTACTCTGTGCTCATTAGCTTTGGCCTGACCTTCAGCAACCTTAATCAAAACATGAGGAGTGAAGAAGTTATTAGGGTTCTCCTGTACATACCTTAAGGCTTCTGCGCGTCTCGTATTGAAATACTTAACGAGACGATGAAATGTCATCTGAACACACACTGTAATTGGCACATTTCTAGCTCCCCTCACACACCATTAAAAATGTTTGAGAGATTTGTTGTCAAAATACCATAGCGAAAGCCCCCGTCATGTACCAATGTCCACTTCTCCGGCTCCAACTTCGATAGCCAGTCCAAACTTCTGCATTGACTCTTTTAATCCTTTTCATCAGAAAGTTAAACTTCCAAAGCTGATGTTCGCTTCCTACTTTTTATACTGCTCTTTTCAACTGAATATTTGAGGATGTCAAGTTAAAATTAATGCATACATATCTCAAACAATACCGATGATAAGCTTTTGGTGGAGCCCATCTATTTTCATTATCAGCTATGGCACTTAGTATACTTGGATGTCGATCAGAAATAAGACAAATACTATTTCTATCTTTCACAATATGCCTCCTAAGCCTCAGCAAAAACCAGCTCTAGCTAGCAGTATATTCTTCAACTACAATTGCATAGGGCAGTGAAAATATCCTATTATCAGCATCAATGCTTATCGCAATAAGCATCTTCTCCCTGTACTTTCCATAAAGATGTGTTCCATCAATAGAAATCATCGGGCGATAATACCGAAACCCCTCAATGGATGAATGAAATGCTCAAAATACATAATTCAGGACACGTACAGAAGAACTTGCTTCATTGTAGAAATCCCAATATACAACTGTTCCAGGGTTTGCATTCTGTAGTGCAAGCATGTATTTAGGAAGCTTTGCATATAATGGTTTCCATTCACCAAATATATCAATCAATGCCTTCTGCTTTCCATGCCATGCTTTGGAATATGACACCGTATAGAAATTATTCTGCAATGGTTGCTATAATAGCTTCAATATTCACACTTAAATCTTTCTCCACAATATGTCGAACAACATAGCTAATAACTCAAGAACTAATATGTTTGTTATCCCGAGTTAAATTACTGAATAAACAAGAATGCAGCCCATCATACCCATGATCTCAAAAAATCCATGCTTCTTCAACTTTGTAGCACACAACCTTCATTGACAACTTTGGGCAGTACTTGAAGAGGCACATTTCACATACCAGAATAATTTCTTTGACTCCACCACATTATATGTGCATTGCTTCTTGATGTGATACATTTCACATGCTCTCTTCAATTCATCTTTAGTATTAAAAACAATCCTTTAACAAACTTAGTCATTAATGGATCCCAAAATTGAGAATTGAAGGATAACTCTCTCGGAGTACTAACACATCTGCCATCATGCAAATTCAACTCATTATAAAATTTTGGTACTTATTCATATGCGAAAGCTTGATGATCATGTATCTGAGTTGGAATTGGTTATGATGACTATATACTAGAATGGAACTAAGCCAATGTCATGAACTATATCATCTCTGTATGAAAATTCATCTTCATTTGGCTCTTCATCTGAGTCATCATGTTCAGACCAATAGTCATCATCTACACTCTCGTCTGACACCATTCCCCGATGATCAATATTAAACTGATTGTTTATCACGTCATTACTTTGCATTGCTGGTATAAATTCTTCAATCATTTAAAAATCTAGTGGAGTCCTAACATGTTCCTGCTGCTGGGCTATAGGAGAACTGTCCTGAACATCCTCTGTAGCACTATATGGCTCTGGAACATCATCCTTGAAAACATATAGTTCAATATATCGATATTCTAAAAATTTTTAGGGAAATGTCAACATGTCCTCCACTGTCTCGTGCTTTCTACCTGGCACAGCATAAATCACGACTTGCCCCTATTCTGCGGGCCCACATGGCCCCTTGTTGTCTCACCTCCTCTTTGCTGATAATTATATACTTTTGGGCCATGCTACTGTCCACAATGCGTCAACCTTCGCATCCATCATACAGTCTTATTGTCGGGCCTCTAGTCAGAAGGTTAATCTGCACAAATCCATGATATGTTTCAGTCCAAAGACTAATCATTCAACAAGGGAGGCTATCATTCAGATTTTGAGCATCACGGCTCAGGCTTATCCGCTATCTTACTTGGGAATTCCTATTACGGGAAGATGCCCATGGAGCGATGATTTGAGAGATATTGAGAGGCGTGTTAGTGACCGTCTCGACAGCTGACAGGTCACGGGCCTATCCATGATGGCTAGGATCACTCTTTTGCGATCGGTCTTCACCTCTCTTCCTATCTCCTAGCCAATGCTGCTATCCCGAAAAATTGAAAGATAGTTTTGGGACTTCCTTTGGGCTTCTATGCAGGATGGCCATAGTATTCATTTGCTGGCTTGAAAAATTGTCTATCTACTGATTAGAGATGGAAGGCTTGGGATTCAGTCATTGACTATCAGAAGGGAGGCTTTGATTGCTCGGCATGCTTCCCACTTTTTGCTTGATCCACAATGTCTGTGGAGCTCCTTTATGTGTGCCAGATACGGTGATTGGACGCCTTCTAGGAATTTTCAGTCTACCCGTAGCTATTCTTTCTTTGAAAAGAGGTCTGTCGGCATACTCCGATTATCCTGAATAACATATTATGGATGATAGGTGATGATTTCTCTGTTGATGTTGTTCAGGATACGTGGATTGCAGATATTCCCCTGACTGATGGCCTACTTCTATTAGCATTGATGTACTCAGCAGAATGAGAGTTAATGATTTGATTGCCCAGGATCGCTCTGCCTGGATTACATCCTCGGTGTCCCGCTTCTTTGGTGAGGAGCTCTCTCGCCAGATCCTCTCCATTCCTCTCATACCGGCCATATTTCTGATACCAGATTATGGAGGAAATCTTGTATGTCTAGTGCTCCTACTAAAGACCTTATGGATATTTATAGGCCACAGCCTCAGCACAAGAAAGAAGCGGCGTGGATCTGGAAGCTTCCCACCACCCTAGAATTCAACTTTTTATTTGGAAGCTGATGTGGGACTATCTTCCGACTTGCTCTCTGCTCTCTGGGAGGGGCATGACCATTCAGCCTACTTGCCCATTATGCAGTCAGGAGGAGGAGACTGCTGATCATGCTATCTTCACCTGCCCTAGAGTTACTCGGATATGGCAGACTATGGGACATCACCTATGAGAGGGGGGCATCGATCCTCGAAGGTTTCTTTCCTGCACTTTCTTCGTCAGGATATTCGGAGGGGTATCCAGCACTAGGATGCTATTTTGGCCTACATAGCTTATCAGATCTGGCTATCTTGGAACCTACTCATTTTCACTGATGAGAATGTCTCTCCTCACAGGATAGTCAGGAAAACTATCTCCTTATCTGCTGAGTACACTTTCTACCACTTTGATTTTGATTCTGATAGTCTTGGCCTTTGGGGCTTTCTTGCTGCCTCGACAGCACACCGACATACGGTCTTCGTCTCTTGGGAGCCCCCACCATCAGGGTTTATCAAAATCAACTTCGATGGGAGTGTTCAGGGTAAACATGCAGGCTCAGCATTTGTCATTCATGAAGCTAATGGTGATTTGATGGCGGTGGGGGATTTCGGTCTTATTGATTCCTCTGTTCCTCTGGCCGAGCTTTATGCGGCCTGGGCTAGCATCTCCTATGCCATTCGTATCCTTGATGCTCGCTGTTTCTTTATTGAGGGCGACTCTCTTACTGTTATTCGATAGATCAAACGGGATTCTCGTGACCACTTGCCAACTAATCCCTTGATTCAAGACATATGGTCGACCCTTCAGGAGGCACTCAGAGTTCAGATTAGATATGTCTACTGGGAAGCCAACTCCGCGGTCGACTGGGTTGTTGCCTCCGTGGCCTATCACTCCGAATGTTGGAGCTGGAAGCAGGGAGACCCCTGCCCTATTGTACTCAAGCAAATTTTATTTTCTGACATATCGGGCTTGACTTGCGCTAGAATGGTGTGATCGCCCGCCTATTCTAAAAAAAAAAGTAGATATTATATATAAAGATATATACTAATCTTAGATAGATAGAAAGAACAGAAAAGTCTCTCTTAACCACTATTACTATAATTCAATCCTTCCACCTCCTTTCATAGCCCATCAAAATCCTTGATCATATGATGGATGCAATCAAAAATTGATGTGCATGCCAAAAACAATTTTAAACAAAATATTTGATTATATTCTGAATATATAATATTTTTACAATATAGACTAGTTTGGTTGAAGCATCTCTAAGATCTAGGACTCATGTCAAACATGTCTATTTTGTTATACATAAAATGTCACAAGTAGATGCAATTCTTACCCTCAATTATAACAAGGTACAATAACTAGTGTGTTCTATGTTAAGTATAAATTCAGGAAATCATTATTGATGCATAAGTTTGACTCAAAATTTGTTGAATCTAAATAATAGTCGAGAGTCATTTCCTAAGATGAGGAGGCCATCTACACACCATATATGGAAGACTAATATCTTTAACATTCATATTTGAGATGGTCTCATTGCTCTGAGCATTCAATATTGTGTTAATGTACTATTTTGATAACTATTAAAAAATAGTCACTCCAATCTTTATTAGGACATTGATACAATTAAAATCATATAAGTACGATACTCAACATTACTATAATTGTGACCCACTTTAATAACTATGAAAAATAGCAATTCCAACTTTGCTGGACATTGCCATATTCTAAGAGTTTCTTCTGGCCAAATCTTTTGTTTGTTCGTTCCATATCCCAATGAAGTCTACTCTTTGCTAGATGTGCATCTAAATCAGTTAGACAAATTAATCTAGATTCATAGTCATACTTCCAAATGCTATATATGCTTTAGCTCCAAATCGTGTATATGTTCAGATGTAGATCAACTGAATCCACTTGTACTCCTATATCTATATATACCATCATGGTGATAAATATCAAAGGCTCTATTAGCTTTTAAGAGGATAGAACCAGAGCTTGGAAAGGTAATAGCGAGAGTCGTTCTAAATACTGGCTGCATGGCCATAACTGTTAAGGCCAAAGTTCCTTAACGTGACTGGTAATTGGCAGCAATATATATGATGCCACAGGCCATTAATATACAATGCCACAGGCCATTAATGGTGCAACGCACCATCTTATGAGATTACGTCTACAGCTTGTAGGAAATCATGCTATCTGATTATTATAATATAGTTCTAGAAGATTTTTGCAACATATATGTCTCATATTTAGTAGTAGGAATATTCTAAATAAGGTGCGTTGCCCGGTTCAAACTCTCCCAATAAAATTGTTGATGGACCTGCTTCCTTAACTTCATGTTCTCAATTTTTTTTTTTAAAGAAAAAGATTTGCTAATTTGTGCTCAGCCCAATCTTATTCCTGGCACACTTCAGTTTCAACTAAGGTTTTGTCTCTCTTAGTAATATCATCATTTTTACTTATCAAAATAAATATTAATGTTGTTTTTGAAAAATGTGGGTTATATTGTGTATAGAAGATTATGCTGGAAGGGATCCAAATGTTTTGACCGACAACTATTTTTTGATCTATTAATTACTGGCTACAACTCTACCAATTTGAAGGAAATTCCAGGAATCAAAGTGTGTTACTTTAAGGCTTAAGTCTCACTTACATTTTCCATGTTTGCTTGATTAGTTCTCAATCCGTGTTTAGTGAACTGAAAGATTAATTCAAAGTGCTAGAATGTCCCTCATATCGAAAGTAAAAAAATATATATACAAATGCCTCTTTAACCATTGCAGACAGCAGTTTAAAGGTCAACCAAGAAATTTAGTTTAGAAAATCTCATAATTATTTCATGCAGAGTTCAGTGACAGCAGAATTATACAATAATTCTAAATTGAACTCTTTTAAATGCCCTCTCATCCTTTTTCCTTCTTTTCCTTGCAACGCCTATGTTTCCATAATGAAGTAACTGCAGCCATGCAACCAAATATGCTTTGATAAATTTATTTAACACAGTTTATGAGAAAACTCAATTGCATTCATTGAAGGACGGTACAGCAAGCGCGCATCGATGCACGAATTGACTGCGCGCCCATGCTACCATGCATGCTGAGATCCAATGGATTTTATCGCGCACTGCGCGCGTGATCAATTCACGCGTCCGATGCGCCCTTGCTGCACCATCTTTCGGTACAACAAATCTTTTCCTTTGACTAGACGTAACTAGGAGAGATAAATCTTTCATCCAATAAATTAACAATAAAATAATATAGCATTACAAAAAAATATATAATGCATATTAATTATTATCCAAAGCATTACCATAATACTGTCATTATTATTTCTTAATTAACATTAGTTCATAATGATATCATTATTAACATACTAATAATATATAACTGAAAAAGAATTTTGTTTTAGGTGTGCCAGGAACGCAAACGAAATGAAAATATTTCCCATTTCATCTAGCAATCAGCAATTAAACCCTAAAGAACATCTTGATGATTAAAGGCAATTGCAAATGAAGTTTATTTATGATGGTAGACGATTATGCAATAAGAGACTATTAGTGCCCAAAACGTTACCTTATACTTTTTGAAATTAACTAATAACTGCTCGTTAAAATATAGTGCTAATTTAATCATGCCAAAGTGTTAATTAGCAGCTTCTTTCCATGATTTCCTTCTGCCAGAGATAGGGCCTCAAACGCCCAGAGGTGCTGGGAAAAATATTACATGGTCGAGAAACATTATTGATGTTAGAATATGCAGGCACAAGACCAGCTTACTTTCATTATTGATGCCTCCGCTCCTGTTTTGCAAAATCTATTTCTACATGTTCAATGTTAAGCTAAGGAGATCTTCAAGGTGACTGACTAGGCTTTAAGTTTGTAAATTGCAATACTTCAAAAATAATTTCATATTAGATTAAAAATAATAATTTTTATTTGAAACTTTGAACCACGTGATTATTCTTGCAGCATCAATATTGAATGACATATACTTATAACTTAAATTTACTTGTCATTCATTAATTTTTGCTTGAGTTTTTATAATTTTAAACTTTTAGATGCTTTTTATCCTAGGTCCTCTCTCACGCATTCAATGCTAAAAATGTGCACTTGTATAAAAATAAAATATCTTGCTATCAAAACATGTGCATTTACTATGACATATGTAAACTTAACCCAGGTTAAACGTAACATTAGAACATATCCATTGGCATGAGGGCAAAACCATCAAAGATTTTAAAACTGAATCATTTGCTTAAAAAAAGAAAAGAAAATATCCATTAAAAGAAAAACCAAAGGGGCTGTTTCTGCTGCAATTCTTCGAACAGAATAAGTTGGCGATGCTTTTATCTTGTTAGGCGGCTGAAAATAAGAAGAGGACTTTAAGTTGGTCTGTTGTTGGAAGGAATATTGGGGCCTTAGGATCTTCTCTGGTTAGTCTTTTTTAAAAAGTTGAGAGTCTACCAAGGCGACATACCGTTCGCAATATAATATTATCGATATTAGCTTACACTTAGTAATCAAATTATCGAGAATATAAGATAACAATGTTTGGTTCACCCTTATAATGTTAAATCGAATTTCAAAGATATAAGATTTAAAATATATTATATTATATTAAATTCTATATATATTATTATAAATCTTTTTTTTTTTTTATCTTTTTAGTGGTTATCTATTTTTAGCTAGAATATGAAATATTCTACTAAAATATAAGGATTCTATGTAAAAAATATTGTAAAATGTATATCATATATATATTATTTAAATATTAAATAATATTTATAACATTATTAATTTATATAAAAAGGTCATAAATATTTATAATTTTAAATTTAATATTTATATATTATATAAATATATAATGGTGCTTAAAACAATAAAATTTATATTAATATAATAATATATATATATTAAATATACATATAATATTAAGTATTTAAATATTACTAAGTACTTATTAAATATATATTATCAAATTAAATATTTATATAAAAGGAAAAAACATAATATGAGATTACCATATCTTGTTTATCCCATATATCCATCTCTCGTATAAAAATCAAATTATTATGATTTATAGAAATTTTAGATTACCATAATTGTCAAACATAATAACGATATACTAAGGTGGATTACGCTAACCAAATGCTTCTAAGTACTGAAGTTAAGACTACTACTGAAAAATAAATCTTGCAAAAATGTTTAACCAGAAAGATGTTTCGCAATAAGAGAATTCCCTACAAAGATGGCGAGAAGATTGTCTTGTTGAAAAATAAAAGAGAAATTTCTCGCAATCCTATATTTGACAGCCATGACAACTAACCCTTGCACAATTAACCATTTTTGTTTAATCCATTATAGGCAATCCACTAATTTTACTTTTATTTTTCTTTTTTTCCGCCCTTCCTGCGGAGACCTAATAACTTCTTTAGCCACCTTTCATCAGGCCCTATCTTTTCAAATAAAAGCCAATCCTACTCGCTTCCTTCCATGGGCCCCTCCATCCAACGGCCGTATTACCAAACCCAAATCAACGCTTTATTATTATTATTGAGCCTTTCCTTCCAAGCCACCAGCAAAAACGTGGCTTTGCAAGCACCTTTCCCAGTTCGAATTTGAAGTCTCCAGCCCTTGTGATCGCAGCCGCAATCGATTCAAATCGATCGATCGAGAGGGAGACATCCACGTGCGCGAGAGCAACTAGCTGAGATCGTCGCCTCGGACGGACGGCTGTGATCTTCCAAGAATTCAAATCGACCTCCTTCCCTCCATTAATAATTATTAAAAAGAAAATTAACCCCGAACCTGTTCTCCTTAGAAATCTTGGGCTCGGATAGGGTTTCTTTGCTCCCTTTTTGGCCTCCTTCCTCCCGCGGCCTTCTTGATTGATCTCGTAGCAGGAACGGCTGTGGAGGAGCGAGGTCAGGATCAGGCCGTAGGGTGAGGGTTTCGGAGATGTCGAGGATGAACCGCCGCTCAACTTCCTCTTCCTCCTCGTCCGCGCCTGCGCCCGCGCCCGTGCCCGCTTCCTCGGCGCTAGCAAAGAGGCCGGTTGTGGAGAATGCCGCCAGGGTCGCGGCAGCTGCCTCCGATCAGGCAAAGAAGAGGGTCGCTCTCGGGAACATCTCCAACCAGACCAATGCCGGAAGGAGCGCTGCTCGGCTGCCGGGGACGAAGGGAGTCCATGTGGGTAAAATTGGCATTGGTTCTTTTGTGCACCCTTTATTCTTTGATCGCATTGTGGTTGCTGTTTTTTTTCTCTTATAATAATTATGTCTTGCACCTTGCAGTACTGTCTTTTCTCCCAATCCCTCGGAAGATTCTGTTTCATTGGATGGAACCATGTTACTTCGAGTATATAGACAATGGAAACGGATGATGTCTTTGACGTTGACAACAACCACAAGGATCCACAGTTGTGTGCAACACTTGCATCTGATATATACAAGCATCTGCGTGTAGCTGAGGTGACATTTTCCTCCTTGTGCATGCTTTCTGCTCTTTTTATTTATTGGTTATTGAGGCTTGATCTTTGGCATTTTGGTCAGCGAAAAATTTCTTGATGCCTATATGTCTGTAATATATTTGGTTGCTGAGGAAGGTTCATCGGAAAAATAAGTCTTGTTGCTCTTTTTTTATAAGTCTTAGATGCGATATTAATACTACATATCCAAACTTCCATTAGGCATTTCAGTTTACAGCTTCATTTATACCTTATTTTTCTGTTAAATATGACTAAATTCACTAATATTCTCATTCTACTTGTGCATATTTATGCACTCATCATGTGATCCATAAATTACCATTTGCACTTGTGTGAGACATCCTCTGGTAATGCATACTAAATAATGAAGGGACTTCAAATGTATCTCTACCAGTCTTCTGTTCTATTTATTGCACAGTTGCCAATCATGTTCTTGCTAATCATGCACATGCAATATTTGCTGTTTTTTTATCATGTATTAATTTGCAATTATTTTATACTTTTTCTATGTTTGGAGGATGTGCAGGGGGTTGAGTTCAGGGGTTGTGTTCCTTATGGTGGTGGTCCAGTGAGGGACATCAGGCAGAGAAATCTAGTTTAAGGCCTTGTTTAGATTGGTTGTTGGGATATTTGTAAGTAGTTGTTGGCTAACAGCTATGCCAAATAAGCCTTAAGTTTCTCTATACAAAGAAATAAGGCAAGCATACATGATTTGCTGAAGTTAGAATCTTTAGAAGAGTACATGAATAACTGTCAGGTGATAAAAACTGAACCTTCTAGTTGATATGTTTACATGTTAAAATGTCTCTATGTCATTGAACTTTGTCTTGGAAGTTGGAAGATGTATGTGAGGTTGTGTAGCTGACTCCCTGCTTGTTTATTGCTGCCTAAACTTCTGTATTTTAGATTTTTGTTCTAGTGATAATTTTGTAATATTTTTTTTAAAATATAATCTTTATCTGATGTGTTTGGGATTAAAGCTTTGTTGTTGTCATTTTTATTATTATAATTTTTATCTGATGCAATTTTCTGTTTTTTTTTCTTTTCACTTTTTTTTTTTTTTTTGCTCTGATAGACTAAAAAAAGGCCTTTAACTGACTTCATGGAAAGAGTTCAGAAGGACATAAATGCAAGCATGCGTGCTATCCTAGTAGATTGGCTTGTAGAAGTAAAATACATTTCCGGTAACTAATTTTGAATTCTTCATTCTTTCTGTGAATTAATCACCTATTTTCATTCAATTGCAGGTTGCAGAAGAATACCGTCTTGTACCTGATACATTATACTTGACTGTTAATTACATTGACCGATATCTTTCTGGCAATGAGATGAATCGCCAACGGTTGCAACTGCTTGGTGTTGCTTGCATGCTCATTGCTGCGTAAGGCCTACTTCTTTATGTAATTGTGAATGTTTTCTTTTGTATGCATTATTTTTAACTATCAACAAGTTGATGTGGAGCATTGCAGCAAACATGAAGACATATGTGCCCCACAAGTGGAAGAATTTTGCTACATAACTGACAACACTTACTTCAAAGATGAGGTCTGGCTTCTTTCAAAGCTGACCAATATTTCAAAAGTTCTGCTTGTGCTGTCTGCTTAATGTCTATTTGCATAGGTTTTACAAATGGAAGCAACTGTCTTGAAGTACTTAAAATTTGAAATGACAGCTCCAACAGCCAAGTGTTTCTTGAGGTATTATATCTAGGCTTTATTCATCATAATGTGTGCTTGTCTTGCAAAATCATGTATTGAACTTATGATCATCTTCTTGTTTACAAAAGGAGGTTTGTCCGTGTTGCTCAAGCATGCGATGAGGTACCTTTGTTCTCAATTTTTTCCATCATTCCTTGTTGTGCAGGCTTTTTCTCCTTTTTATTTTTTTCTTTATTTTATTTTTTTCAGGTCCCGCTGTTGCAGCTTGAGTTCCTTGCCAACTATGTTGCTGAGCTATCACTTCTTGAGTGTAACATGCTTTGTTATTCTCCATCACTAATTGCTGCTTCTGCCATATTCTTAGCAAGGTTCATACTGCAGCCAACAAAGAGACCTTGGGTATGTACCTTTTGAGATTACATCACAATTATTGTGTCTGCGGAAATAATTATCCTAGTTTTCTCACATTGAGGAAAAGTTCACAGATAACCAGTTTCATCTGGTCAAAGTACAAATTCTTCTGCACGGTCAATGTCAATTTGGAACCAACTTCCATTGCTGAATGATCAGATTGTGTAGAATAGATCCAATATCTTTTTAATCATTCCACTTGTTGATGTTGCAGAATGCCACACTTAGCCATTACACGTTATATAAGCCATCTGAACTATCTGACTGCTCAAAGGCTTTGCATTGTCTTTTCCGCAATAGCCCTGGAAGCAGCCTACCTGCAATAAGAGAGAAGTACAGTCAGCACAAGGTAATTCCATATTTTAAGCTGCTGTCATTTCGTGTGTCATTTTGTGTCAAACTATCAACTCAGACTCATTGTAATTACATCTTTTGATTTTCTCAGTACAAGTTTGTGGCCAAGAAAACCTGCCCTTCTTCAATACCTTCAGAGTACTTCCAAGATCCAATTGACTAGAAGTCTTTTATGCAGCACCAGGCCCAATTCTTTAGAGTATCCTGGTTCATGAGTCAACACTGATTGGGATCATTCAACCAGTAGAAGCTGCAGTGTCCTATGGCTCAAGCATTGCTTATGCTTCAGTTACGTGTTTAAGGATTGATGGGTGATTGTAGATTTCTTGATGCAGACAATCCTTTTTTTTCTTTTGATAATTTTATGATTGTGGTATTGGTGCAATCTCAGTTCTAGATGTGTTTGCGTGTTTTGCCTAGGAACATGTCATGGTGGTGATCTCTTCATGTACATGGAGATCTTGTGCTAGATTCTAGGCCAGAAGATTTCTAAAACCAAGTTACCTTACTCTGGGAGAGCATAAACTACTGGGCAAGACATTTGCTGGGTAATGCACACAATTTTTTGTACTCTCTGTGTTGTTGTTTTCTAGGTTATCAAGGTTGGTATTTTTGACTACTTACTGCCTCCCTGAAGCCAGATTTGAAGCAGAGAAATAGTCATAGGACAGTTTACCTTGCTGCAAAGCTCTGATAAAGGTTGACATGACTGCCATAGTCTGAACTTTGAAGGCTTATGTTTCATGTGCTATAATTTAGAGGTTTGCTGAAATTGTTTCCTGTTTCTCTTGAAATTGTTGATGAAACTTAGGTTGCATCGATAAAAATTGTCTCTTGGGTCTCCTTGCTTGCATCCTTGACTCTTAAACACTCGATGAAAATTCGGTTGTTTTCGATACTTGTTTTTCAAATATATCCAAACTTGGTTGAAGGTCAAATTATCTGTAACTTTGCAAAACTAGTGGTCAGTCTTGAATCAGAATTTATAGATAAAACACTGGACGTAGATCACCAGCAATGTGGTGCAAGCCAACCTGTTTTCAGGTTTATGAGCAATTGATTAGAATGTCTACCCCATCTGAGAGGGAAAGTATGGAGATCCAGCACGGCATTGGACGACAATACTCGTTGGATGGCTTTACTCCTGGGGGTATGAGCTTGAGTGTGATAACTGCCAACTCCTTCACATAGATTTCTCATGATTATGAGTTAAAGAGTGTTGAAAGGAGTAAAGGTTTTATTACCCAACTTATTTCTTTTTAACATGTTAAATGCTAAAAATTTAGCCTTTTATTTTAAGAATAAATGTTGAATTTTAAAACAAATAAATTTTATTTAATTCAGAATAAATTAGGATAATTTATGGTGAAGTACAGTGGTATAGAAGTAAATTAATTCATGCTGTCAAATGAGCTGAGCTCAAGCTAGACTCAAAACTATTAGTGCCGGGTTTGGCGATATGAGCAGGGCTTGTTTGCATCAGTTTAACATAGGTCTGCCAAGCCTACGGTTCATCACCTTTAAACCTTTACTTCCTGCTAGGGCTGAAAATGGATCGGATAAACTTCGATTGTATTCGTATTTGTATTCGAATCATATCAGATTTGGATATTTATTTTATAGTTTAATCGGATTCGGATACGAATTCGGATATTTAATTCAAAAATTAATCGGATACAAATATAAATATAAATATATTTAAATACGGATACGGATATTCGTTTTATTATATATACCCGGTTAATATTTTGTTGCAAAGCCCACCGGGCGCCAGGCAATAGCTATTTTTTAAGTAAAAAAATAAAATCAAAACCACTGGGGCGACCACACGTCGCGTAAGGTTGGCAGAAGGGAAGAGTCTCCCTTCCCACTCCCATTCCCATTTCTTCTTTCGCTCGTTTTTTTTTTTGGCACAGCCCATTTCTTCTTTCGTTCGTTTCTTCTTTCGTTCGTTTTTTTTTTTGGCAGAACGATCTGTTCCTCCTTGGACTTCGGGCATTTTGGCTGATTCAGAACGTTCGTTTTTTTGAGAAGTCTTCGGCAGTTCAGCTCGGTCGTCATCAAGTAAGCTTCCTTTCCTTCTACCTCTTCTTTTTGCTCTATTCTGAGGTTGCCCAGGGGAAGCCTAGAAGGGCGAGGGATAGGTCCGTGGTGGCCGTGGCCGGTGGTGAGGCCGGATCTCCCCTCTTTAACCTATAATCCCAACGCTAATGGGATTGCAAAACCAACTCTCGATCGGCCATAGCCACATGTGTTTCCGAACGCCATCACCCTTTGGAGGCAGTTAGTACCAGTGATACCGAAACGTAGCGTCAAAGCGCCTCCTCCTCCTCAGGCTCTGATCGCCCGCCTATTCCAAAAAAAAAAGTAGATATATATATAAAGATATATACTAATCTTAGATAGATAGAAAGAACAGAAAAGTCTCTCTTTAACCACTGTTACTATAATTCAATCCTTCCACCTCCTTTCATAGCCCATCAAAATCCTTGATCATATGATGGATGCAATCAAAAATTGATGTGCATGCCAAAAACAATTTTAAACAAAATATTTGATTATATTCTGAATATATAATATTTTTACAATATAGACTAGTTTGGTTGAAGCATCTCTAAGATCTAGGACTCATGTCAAACATGTCTATTTTGTTATACATAAAATGTCACAAGTAGATGAAATTCTTACCCTCAATTATAACAAGGTACAATAACTAGTGTGTTCTATGTTAAGTATAAATTCAGGAAATCATTATTGATGCATAAGTTTGACTCAAAATTTGTTGAATCTAAATAATAGTCGAGAGTCATTTCCTAAGATGAGGAGGCCACCTACACACCATATATGGAAGACTAATATCTTTAACATTCATATTAGAGATGGTCTCATTGCTCTGAGCATTCAATATTGTGTTAATGTACTATTTTGATAACTATTAAAAAATAGTCACTCCAATCTTTATTAGGACATTGATACAATTAAAATCATATAAGTACGATACTCAACCTCACTATAATTGTGACCCACTTTAATAACTATGAAAAATAGCAATTCCAACTTTGCTGGACATTGCCATATTCTAAGAGTTTCTTCTGGCCAAATCTTGTTTGTTCGTTCCATATCCCAATGAAGTCTACTCTTTGCTAGATGTGCATCTAAATCAGTTAGACAAATTAATCTAGATTCATAGTCATACTTCCAAATGCTATATATGCTTTAGCTCCAAATCGTGTATATGTTCAGAATCCACTTGCACTCCTATATCTATATATACCATCATGGTGATAAATATCAAAGGCTCTATTAGCTTTTAAGAGGATAGAACCAGAGCTTGGAAAGGTAATAGCGAGAGTCGTTCTAAATACTGGCTGCATGGCCATAACTGTTAAGGTCAAAGTTCCTTAACGTGACTGGTAATTGGCAGCAATATATATGATGCCACAGGCCATTAATTTACAATGCCACAGGCCATTAATGGTGCAACGCACCATCTTATGAGATTACGTCTACAGCTTGTAGGAAATCATGCTATCTGATTATTATAATATAGTTCTAGAAGATTTTTGCAACATATATGTCTCATATTTAGTAGTAGGAATATTCTAAATAAGGTGCGTTGCCCGGTTCAAACTCTCCCAATAAAATTGTTGATGGACCTGCTTCCTTAACTTCATGTTCTCAATTTTTTTTTTAAAGAAAAAGATTTGCTAATTTGTGCTCAGCCCAATCTTATTCCTGGCACACTTCAGTTTCAACTAAGGTTTTGTCTCTCTTAGTAATATCATCATTTTTACTTATCAAAATAAATATTAATGTTGTTTTTGAAAAATGTGGGTTATATTGTGTATAGGAGATTATGCTGGAAGGGATCCAAATGTTTTGACCGACAACTATTTTTTGATCTATTAATTACTGGCTACAACTCTACCAATTTGAAGGAAATTCCAGGAATCAAAGTGTGTTACTTTAAGGCTTAAGTCTCACTTACATTTTCCATGTTTGCTTGATTAGTTCTCAATCCGTGTTTAGTGAACTGAAAGATTAATTCAAAGTGCTAGAATGTCCCTCATATCGAAAGTAAAAAAATATATATACAAATGCCTCTTTAACCATTGCAGACAGCAGTTTAAAGGTCAACCAAGAAATTTAGTTTAGAAAATCTCATAATTATTTCATGCAGAGTTCAGTGACAGCAGAATTATACAATAATTCTAAATTGGACTCTTTTAAATGCCCTCTCATCCTTTTTCCTTCTTTTCCTTGCAACGCCTATGTTTCCATAATGCAGTAACTGCAGCCATGCAACCAAATATGCTTTGATAAATTTATTTAACATAGTTTATGGGAAAACTCAATTGCATCTAGATGTAACTAAGAGAGATAAATCTTTCATCCAATAAATTAACATTAAAATAATATAGCATTACAAAAATATATATAATGCATATTAATTATTATCTAAAGCATTACCATAATACTGTCATTATTATTTCTTAATTAACATTAGTTCATAATGATATCATTATTAACATACTAATAATATATAACTGAAAAAGATTTTTGTTTTAGGTGTGTCAGGAACGCAAACGAAATGAAAATATTTCCCATTTCATCTAGCAATCAGCAATTAAACCCTAAAGAACATCTTGATGATTCAAGGCAATTGCAAATGAAGTTTATTTACGATGGTAGATGATTATGCAATAAGAGACTATTAGTGCCCAAAACGTTACCTTATTCTTTTTGAAATTAACTAATAACCGCTCGTTAAAATATAGTGCTAATTTAAGCATGCCAAAGTGTTGATTAATTAGCAGCTTCTTTCCATGCTTTCCTTCTGCCAGAGATAAGGGGCCTCAAACACCCAGAGGTGCTGGGAAAAATATTACATGGTCGAGAAACATTATTGAAGTTAGAATATGCATGCGCAAGACTTCACTTGCATTATTGATGCCTTCGCTGAAAATCTATTTCTACATGTTCAATGTTAAGCTAAGGAGATCTTCAGTTGACTGGCTAGGTTTCAAGTTTGTAAATTGTAATACTTCAAAAATAATTTCATATTGAATTAAAAAGAAAGCATTTTGTACTTATAACTCAAATTCACTTGCTATTTATTAATTTTTATTTAAAGTTTTGAACTGCGTTATTATTCTTGCAGCATCAATATTGAATGTTATATACTTATAATTTAAATGCACTTATCATTCATTAACTTTCCCTCAAGTTTTTATAATTTTAAACTTTCAAATGCTTTTTATCCTAGGTCCTCTCGTACGCATTCAATGCTAAAAATGTGCGCTTGTATAAAAATAAAATATCTTGCTACTAACTTATCCTTGTTCAACTTTAAGCTTATATTAAATTATCATCATAATCATTTGTCATTATATAACCGAACCTCGCTATACTTATGGGAAGTAGTTCTTTATATATGCAAGTATTTGCAATGAAGGCTTGAATTTTCAGATCCTTTGGAACTTTTTCTTGAAACCAAAGTTGGAAGATAAATGAAAACAATATGTGTTTGTAATTCATAATGGAGAACAAGTTACTGTCTTAATACAAACTATTTTGCTTATTGTTACAAAAACAGAGAAAGAATCATGACATCTAGCAAGGGCATTTCACTTCCAGTACATGATGGACCAACATCCACTGTTGGTACCTGTCTTGCACCTTGCAGTACTGTCTTTTCTCCCAATCCCTCGGAAGATTCTGTTTCATTGGATGGAACCATGTTTACATGCGATTCCATGAAAAGTTCAGACTTCGAGTATATAGACAATGGTGATTCTTCAGCAGTTGCTTCTCTGGAGAAGCAGGCAAGCCACAATTTTCACATCTCTGATCGTGCAAGTGCAGCAGGTTATCTTTCTGGCCAACACACCCAATTCCTTAATTAAGTTCATGTTTGGTCTTGATTTATAGCATCATACATTATTTGGTAAAAGCTCTCATGTTTCACATTTTCATTTAATGAAATTGGTGACTATAAGAGCATCTATATTCTTGAATCTTGTAAAGGACTGTCTGTTTCAATAGGAATGTATGACAATTCAACAGACAGTCCTTTACAAGATTCAAGAATATAGATGCTCTTATAGTCACCAATTTCATTAAATGAAAATGTGAAACATGAGAGCTTTTACCAAATAATGTATGATGCTATAAATCAAGACCAAACATGAACTTAATTAAGGAATTGGGTGTGTTGGCCAGAAAGATAACCTGCTGCACTTGCACGATCAGAGATGTGAAAATTGTGGCTTGCCTGCTTCTCCAGAGAAGCAACTGCTGAAGAATCACCATTGTCTATATACTCGAAGTCTGAACTTTTCATGGAATCGCATGTAAACATGGTTCCATCCAATGAAACAGAATCTTCCGAGGGATTGGGAGAAAAGACAGTACTGCAAGGTGCAAGACAGGTACCAACAGTGGATGTTGGTCCATCATGTATTGGAAGTGAAATGCCCTTGCTAGATGTCATGATTCTTTCTCTGTTTTTGTAACAATAAGCAAAATAGTTTGTATTAAGACAGTAACTTGTTCTCCATTATGAATTACAAACACATATTGTTTTCATTTATCTTCCAACTTTGGTTTCAAGAAAAAGTTCCAAAGGATCTGAAAATTCAAGCCTTCATTGCAAATACTTGCATATATAAAGAACTACTTCCCATAAGTATAGCGAGGTTCGGTTATATAATGACAAATGATTATGATGATAATTTAATATAAGCTTAAAGTTGAACAAGGATAAGTTAGTAGCAAAAACTAATATACATAGCCGAAATTCTGAAACTTTGAACACAAGTCCTTTATAACTTCTGGAACTCTAAATAATATTATAATCCCCAGAATATAAGGCTATAAATACAAAGCTACAGAACGCTCTAGCTATTAATAATATCCATTTTTTATTTAAAGAATAAACGCGAGAGTTTGAGGCAGGTCAAATCTAAGGCAAGTATCCAGGAAAAAAATATTGATAAAAGAACTCAAAAAGGATGCAGTAAAAGATCCAGATTCTACTCAAAACAGCAACCTTTCCAACCAACAATGATCAAAGAATACAGGGTGCACAAAAGAACCAACGCCAATTTTACCCACATGGACCCCCTTCGTCCCCGGCAGCCGAGCAGCGCTCCTTCCGGCATTGGTCTGGTTGGAGATGTTCCCGAGAGCGACCCTCTTCTTTGCCTGATCGGAGGCAG
Organism: Calamus simplicifolius; assembly: GCA_900491605.1. Lineage (NCBI taxonomy): Eukaryota > Viridiplantae > Streptophyta > Magnoliopsida > Arecales > Arecaceae > Calamus > Calamus simplicifolius. The sequence continues at coordinate 665,728 of UESW01004411.1, forward strand.
CTGCCGCGACCCTGGCGGCATTCTCCACCGCCGGCCTCTTTGCTAGCGCCGAGGAAGCGGGCGCGGGCGCGGACGAGGAGGAAGAGGAAGTTGAGCGGCGGTTCATCCTCGACATATCCGAAACCCTCACCCTACGGCCTGATCCTGACCTCGCTCCTCCATAGCCGTTCCTGCTACGAGATCAATCAAGAAGCCGAGAGAAAGGAGGCCAAGAAGGGAGCAAAGAAACCCTATCCGAGCCCAAGATTTCTAAGGAGAAGAGGTTCGGGGGAGGGGGGACCCTCAGCATTGGAGTAGAGAGGCGGATGCGAGAATTGGGTAAGGGTTTTTGTTTCACTCGAACAGGAGGGGCAGAATAAGAGGAAGGTGGATCATGGGAGAGATATGGGATTAATTTTCTTTTTAATAATTATTAATGAAGGGAAGGGGGGTCGATTTGAATTCTCGGAAGATCACAGCCGTCCGTCCGAGGCGACGATCTCAGCTAGTTGCTCTCGCGCACGTGGATGTCTCCCTCTCGATCGATCGATTTGAATCGATTGCGGCTGCGATCACCGCAGGGCTGGAGACTTCAAATTCGAACTGGGAAAGGGGCTCGCAAAGCCACGTTTTTGCTGTTGGCTTGGAAGGAAAGGTTCAATAATAATAATAATAAAAGCATTGATTTGGGTTTGGGAATGCGACCGTTGGATGGAGGGGCCCATGGAAGGAAGCGAGTAGGATTGGCTTTTATTTGAAAAGATAGGGCCTGATGAAAGGTGGCTAAAGAAGTTATTAGGTCTCCGCAAGAAGGGCGGAAAAAAGAAAAAGAAAAGTAAAATTAGTGGATTGCCTATAATGGATTAAATAAAAATGGTTAATTGTGCAAGGGTCAGTTGTCATGGCAGTCAAATATAGGATTGTGAGAAATTTCTCTTTTATTTTTCAACAAGACAATCTTCTCGCCATCTTTGTAAGGAATTCTCTTATTGCGAAACATCTTTCCAGTTAAACATTTTAGCAAGATTTATTTTTTAGTAGTAGTCTTAACTTCAGTACTTAGGAGCATTTGGTTAGCGTAATCCACCTTAGTATATCAGACAGGTTATTATGTTTGACAATTATGGTAATCTAAAATTTCTATAAATCATAATAATTTGATTTTTATACGAGAGATGGATATATGGGATAAACAAGATATGGTAATCTCATATTATGTTTTTGCCTTTTATATAAATATTTAATAATATTTAATAATATATATTTAATAAGTACTTAGTAATATTTAAATACTTAATATTATATGTATATTATAATATTATATTATATTAATATAAATTTTATTGTTTTAAGCACCATTATATATTTATATAATAATATATAAATATTAAATTTAAAATTATAAATATTTATGACCTTTTTATATAAAATAATGTTATATATTATTTAATATTTAAATTATATATATATATATATGATATACATTTTAAAATATTTTTTACATAGAATCCTTATATTTTAGTAGAATATTTCATATTCTAGCTAAAAATAGATAACCACTAAAAAGATAAAAAAAGATTTATAATAATATATATATAGAATTTAATATATAATATATTTTAAATCTTATATCTTTGAAATTCGATTTAACATTATAATGGTGAACCAAACATTGTTATCTTATATTCTCGATAATTTGATTACTAAGTGTAAGCTAATATCGATAATATTATATTGTGAACGGTATGTCGCCTTGGTAGACTCTCAACTTTTTAAAAAAGACTAACCAGAGAAGATCCTAAGGCCCCAATATTCCTTCCAACAACAGACCAACTTAAAGTCCTCTTCTTATTTTCAGCCGCCTAACAAGATAAAAGCATCGCCAACTTATTCTGTTCGAAGAATTGCAGCAGAAACAGCCCCTTTGGTTTTTCTTTTAATGGATATTTTCTTTTCTTTTTTTAAGCAAATGATCCAGTTTTAAAATCTTTGATGGTTTTGCCCTCATGCCAATGGATATGTTCTAATGTTACGTTTAACCTAGGTTAAGTTTACATATGTCATAGTAAATGCACATGTTTTGATAGCAAGATATTTTATTTTTATACAAGCGCACATTTTTAGCATTGAATGCATGCGAGAGAACTAGGATAAAAAGCATCTAAAAGTTTAAAATTACAAAAACTCAAGTGAAAGTTAATGAATGACAAGTGAATTTAAGTTATAAGTATATAATATTAAATATTGATGCTGCAAGAATAATCATGTGGTCCAAAAACTAAAATGAGAATTAATAAATAGTAAGTGAATTTGAGTTATAAGCACAAAACTCTTTCTTTTTAGTTCAATATGAGATTGATTATTTTTGAAGTATTGCAATTTACAAACTTGAAACCTACCCAGTCAACTTGAAGATCTCCTTAGCTTAACATTGAACATGTAGAAATAGATTTTGCAAAACAGGAGCGAAGGCATCAATATTGCAAGGTCTTGCGCATGCATATTCTAACTTCAATAATGTTTCTCGACCATGTAATATTTTTTCCAGCACCTCTGGGTGCTTGAGGCCCCTTATCTCTGGCAGAAGGAAAGCATGGAAAGAAGCTGCTAATTAATCAACACTTTGGCACGATTAAATTAGCACTATATTTTAACTAGCGATTATTAGTTAATTTCAAAAAGAATAAGGTAACATTTTGGGCACTAAGGTAGTGTTTGAAATAGAAAATAAGAGAGAATATCCCCTGGATATCCCTCTTATTCTCAAAATCCATAACTATAAGGGATAGCTAGGAATAAAGTTAACCAAAAGGATAATCCATCGTTAACCATGGTTAACCATGGGTTATCCCCTCAATTTATTTCCTAGAAAATGAAGAAATAGCTGGTTATACCTCCAAATAAGAGTAAAAAAAAAAGTTATCCTATGGATTTATCTTTTTGCATTTGATATGATCAATGGGATAGCCAAGGGATATCCCTAGAGATAGATAGAGGATAAACTCTATCCCATACACTTATCCATGGATAATATTTTTTTCTATCAAACACTACCTAATAGTCTCTTATTGCATAATCGTCTACCATCGTAAATAAACTTCATTTGCAATTGCCTTGAATCATCAAGATGTTCTTTAGGGTTTAATTGCTGATTGCAGATGAAATGGGAAATATTTTCATTTCATTTGCGTTCATGACACATCTAAAACAAAAATCGTTTTCAATTATATATTATTAGTATGTTAATAATGATATCATTATGAACTAATGTTAATTAAGAAATAATAATGACTGTATTATGGTAATGCTTTAGATAATAATATGCATTATATTTTTTTGTAATACTATATTATTTTATTATTAATTTATTGGATTCAAGATTTATCTCTATTAGTTACATCTAGTCAAAGTGTTGGCCCAGATGGCAACCCAAGAGGGGGGTGAATTGGGTTCTTTAAAAATTAAGCCTTTTAAAGTAATTTAAACTATTGATGATAGGATGTAAACAATTAATTCAAGTTAAAGCACGATAGCAAGAGAGAGAGATAAATAAGCACGGCAAACACAAAATTTTATAGTGGTTCGGTGTATCCAACACCTACGTCCACTCCCAAGATTCACTTGGGTCCACACTATAATCACCTCGATTACAGTCGAGTTGTTTTACAAGCTCACAACTCAAACTTGTTGTTTTCCCGGGATCACAACGAACCCAGCCGGTTTTACACGGGCTCACCAGCACAAAACCCAACACACAAGCTAACCTTAGCTTGTACGAGGTAAGACTACCTCCACTAATTCAACCCCTGATTGAATAGTAAACACAAGATGAAAATGTAAGTTTAATACAAAACAGCTCCTTTGAGCAGATATTTCAAAATAAAAGCAAGGTTTAGAAAGCCTGTTTAGATTTGATTTGAGTGCAGGCTTTTCTTCTTTTCTTCTTCCTCAACTCCTTTGAAGTGTGGAATCGGGCCTCAGCTCAGATTCTTCACGGATTGAATGTTGGAGTTGATTTGAGCTTTTTCTTCCTTTCTTTGAATGTTGAAAATCTCTTGATTTGCTCTTGAATAGCTCTTGGATTTTCTTCTAGACTTTCTTGGATTGATGAACTTGAGCACAGATGAAGTCTCCTTTGATTTCACACCTTTTCTTTCACTCTATTTTTGAATCTCGGATTTTTCAAATGAGCTCTGTTTTTCCTTTTTCTGAAAGATTTTTCTTTTCTCTCTTGATTTGTATTCTATTTGATTTGAAAACGGCTTCTCTATTTATAGATTCTGCAAAAATATAGCCGTTAGAAACAAAGAAAATAGCCGTTATTAAAAATCTTACCGTTGGCGCTGAGTTGGCATTCAGAAAAATCACGCCCAGATTTGTTGGAGTCGACTCCAGCTTTAGGCGAGTCGGCTCGAAGACGCGATACCAAAAATAGAAATATTCAGAAAGTTAAAGGGTCGACTCATCAAAATAAGGTGTCGACTCCTGACAGTCGGGGGTCGACTCATGAAAAGCAAGGGGTCGACTCGAGAAGTGCTCAGAAAAAAATTCTCTGGTGTCTGAGCGAGTCGACTCACACAGTCATGGAGTCGGCTCGACAGAATCGGGGGTCGACTCGAGAAATCACAGGGTCGACTCGAGACAAACAGACATTCTGTATACTGAGTGGAGTCGACTCTGAAACTCTAGAGTCGGCTCCGGAACGTATCAAAAATCAGAGAATTTTCTGATTGACTTTGAAATTCGTTCCAGATTCATTTTAAATCAATTTTTGACTTGAATACAATAAAATTGTCATTAGGAATCAATTCAAGAAATGTTCCAAAAACTCATTGATTGAATATGAAGTATAAAAATTTCTTTTTGAAAGCTTAAACATGGAGCTTGAAGTTACTTTCAAATTGATTAAAGTCATACTTAACATACTCATTGATTGTTCTAAATAAATTCATTGCTCATGTAAATAAACTCATTGCATCTTTTAATATACTCATGGCTTTTGGTAATCATCAAAATCAATAAGATTGGGGCAATAATTTCTCAACAATCTCCCCAACAATCTCCCCCTTTTTGATGATGACAAAAACATTGAGTATATGCATGATTGATTAAAGAATTTATTTTATTTTCATAGTTAGGCTCCCCCTGAATGAGGTAGCTCCCCCTATGAAACTCAAATAAATATTCCATTCATTCAATTTAAGAATGTCAAAAAATCTAAATTCATTCATTCATAATGCATTCCCATTCGTTTAATTTCTCCCATGCATATACAGTATAAAACTCTCCCCTTTTTTGTTATCAACAAAAAGGTAGAGAAGCATCAAACATAATCACATTCATTTAAGATATGTTTTAACAAAACTGAGATTCATTGATAAATAGGAGAAGTACATTCAAACTCAGATTACATTGAACATTCAAAACTGACTTTTCATTACATCATTGTATCAAAATGTAAAACATAATATAAACTTCATTACATTGCAAAGACTAAACATCTATACATCAAAAATGAGTCCTTACAATCCTAGTTAAGTGATCTATAATGTTCTTCATTCCATCAGTTTGAATCTTAACATAATCTTCAGTCTTTCATCTACAAAAGTGCAAGCAGTTAAAATTTGTCTTGAAGTTCAGCATTGCACTTTGCATAAGTCTCACCATCTCCACAAATGTCTTTAAGTTCTTCAAAAATATTCTTTAGATCACCACTTAAAGACTCAGAGAAGAGCTAAGAGTAGATTCAATCTTGGTGATCCGATCATCTAATGAATAAAGAGTTTCTTTAAGATTCATAAATTTATTGTCAAACTCTGTTTCAATTTATCTGCCTGATCATCAAGAAGACTTTGAGCTGCTTAACTGAAGATCTGAAAAACCGACAGATGAAGAAGATGCTGATCAACCATCGGAGCAGGAGAAGGGGCCGGAGCAGGAACAGAAGAGCTCGGAGGTACAGGCGATGAATGTCTAACTGACGGTCCAGGTGCCTCAACATCGCGGCTCTATCTTCCAACATCCTTTCCTTTCCCATCTGCCATCTTCTTCACAAATCCCATTCTATGAATAGTGGCCAAACTATAGTAATCAGTGTGTCTTAAATTTCTCATTGGCTCACTATCGGAAATGATTATCCCTTGGCTTTGAAAATCTTAGTTAAATCATGCCATAGGGTAGACTAGATTTTCTCTTGCTCCACAGTCAGCAATGTACCATATCATGCTCGGAAGATTGATAGGTTTCCAGTCACTATAGCATCCATTACAAAAATATCTCTCTCAGAAACATAATCAAATCTCCCAATCTTAGGGAATAGAATCCTACTACAAATGTTATGGAGAAGTCTTAATTCTAAGGATAGTTGATTTGCAAGACTTCTTCAAAACCAACAATTTCTTTAAGCAATCTTGATAGAGCTGGGCTCTATCATCAGAAGAAAAAGTAGAAGTACCAGACACTGGAAGATCCAACAATCTTGAGAGTAAATCCACTGTCACAGTTATTCTATTTCCTCTAATGATGCTACAATCCATTGTCTCCTCTTGACAGATTTTTATAAAATTCTTTAACTAGGGCTGGGTAGGTTGGACAATCTAAAGAACATATTTTCTCCCATCCCATTTCAATTAACTGCCTCCCACAAGAAAACCTTCTGCCTCAAATAATTCAAAATCACTTTCTCCCGGTTGTAATCACTCTATCGGCTAGACGATCTACCTGAGATGGGCCGTAGAGGAGAAGCACTCGGAGTTGAAGAGGATGAGGTGGAATCCATGCTCGGAGAGGTTCACGAGCGGGACGCCTCACGTCTTCTTCACCGCCTTCTTCCTTTTCACCCGGCCGCACCAAGGCTAGAACCACGGGTTTTAGGGCCATTTGATCTAGTGGAAAGGTTAATCAGGGATTTCTAAGGATTTGGAAGGTTGGAAAAATTTTGGAGAGAGTATTTGAAGATTTGAGAGATAGAAATGAACGGCGAGTCGACTCTGCCCTAGATAAATCGACCTGGGACCACTTCGAGTCGGCTCCCGCAAAGTGTGGGGTCGACTCCGGGTAGTCACAGAAACTATCCCGAAGTGGAGTCGACTCGCAGAGAGGGGTCGACTCCAGAGTTTCAGCAGAAACATGGAGTCGACTCCGATACTCACCGAGTCGGCTCCGAGACCATTTCAGAGCAAAAACAAAGTTTCAGAAATCTGAAATGTGTCCGGATTGATCATAAAAATTGATAAAATAATCATTGGATTTTAATAGATCAATTAGATATGAATTCTAGATAAGATTTCCTTAAAGATCAAAGGAAAGAATTTTAGATAAATTTCCTTAGGGGTTTCAAATTCATTCTAATGGATCACAAATCCCTAACTCTCCTCTAAGATAACAGAATCTTTCTTCACTCAAGGGTTTTGTAAATATATCAGCTAATTGATCTTCAGTATTAACATAATCAAGACATATTTCTATTGTTACATGTTCTCTTATAAAATGATATCTAATTTCTATGTGTTTTGTTCTAGAATGTTGAATTGGATTTTTTGTTAGATTAATTGCACTTGTGTTATCACATTTTATAGGTGTTTTATCAAGTGTGATACCATAGTCTTCAAGTTGTCGCTTAATCCATAGGATTTGAGCACAGCAACTTCCAGCTGCAACATATTCAGCTTCAGTAGTTGATAATGCAACTGAATTTTGCTTTTTGCTAAACCATGAGATTAAGTTACTTCCTAAGAATTGGCATGCACCACTTGTGCTTTTTCTATCTAACTTACATCCAGCATAATCAGAATCAGAATATGCAATTAAGTTCAATGTTGAGTCTCTAGAATACCATAAACCTACATTTTTTGTTCCACTTAAGTATCTTAGTATTCTTTTAACAGCAATTAAATGTGATTCTTTAGGTTCAGATTGAAATCTAGCACATAGACAAACAGCAAACATTATATCTGGTCTACTTGCAGTTAAGTAAAGTAGGGATCCGATTATACCTCGATAATATTTTTGATCAACCTTCTTACCTTCTTCATCTTTGTCCAGCTTGCATGAAGGACTCATTGGTGTTCCGAGGGGTTTCATTGATTCCATACCAAACTTCTTTAGTATTTCCTTTGTGTACTTTGTTTGGTTGATGAAAATTCCTCTTTGCTTTGTTTGATTTGGAGTCCAAGGAAGAAGTTGAGTTCTCCCATCATGCTCATTTCAAATTCACCCTGCATCAACTTAGCAAATTCTTGACATAGAAGATTGTTAGTAGCACCAAAAATAATATCATCAACATATATTTGAACTACTAATAAATCTTTACCTTTTCTTTTCAAAAATAATGTTTTATCTACATTTCCTCTTATAAAATCATTTTCAATTAAGAATTTACTTAATCTATCATACCAAGCTCTAGGTGCTTGTTTCAAACCATATAATGCTTTGTGCAATTTAAAAACGTGATTTGAAAATTCATGATCTTCAAAACCTGGTGGTTGTTCTACATATACTTCTTCATTTATAAATCCATTTAAAAAAGCACTTTTTACATCCATTTGAAATAAGTTAAAATTCATGTGACATGCAAATGCAAGTAATAGTCTAATGGCTTCTAATCTAGCTACTGGTGCAAAGGTTTCATCAAAATCAATACCTTCTTCTTGATTATATCCTTTTGCAACTAATCTAGCTTTGTTTCTAATTACTATGCCATTTTCATCTAGTTTATTTCTAAATACCCATTTTGATCCTATAACAGAATGATTTAGGTCTTTCTACTAATGTCCATACATTATTTCTAGTAAATTGATTTAATTCTTCTTGCATTGCTAACATCCAATTATTATCTTTTTCAGCTTCTTCAATAGTTTTAGGTTCAATTTGTGATACAAATGCAAGATGATTACTAATATTTCTCATAGATGATCTAGTTCTTATTCCTTGAGATGGATCACCTATAATCAATTCCTTAGGGTGACTATAAGCATATCTCCAATCTCTAGGAAGATCCATATCATTATGATTAGTGTTAGTATCATCATCCTTAGGTGAATCATTATCTTTAGCTTCTTGCTCATGATCTGAAGATACATCAATATTTAATTTTTCAAGATCTTTCTCAATTATGTTTGTATCTTCCTCATCATCAAACTTTTCGGAACGAGTTGCTAAAGATTCATCAAAAACTACATGAATGGATTCTTCAACAACTAAAGTTTTCTTGTTAAATACTCTATATGCTTTACTAGTTGTTGAATATCCTAAGAATATTCCTTCATCAGATTTAGCATCAAATTTGCCTAAATTATTTTTACCATTATTGTGAACAAAACATTTACAACCAAATGCATGAAAATATTTAATATTGGGTTTTCTATTTTGCCATAGTTCATAAGGTGTTTTCTTTAAGTATTGGTCTTATTAGGGCTCTATTTAAGATGTAACATGCTGTGTTAATAGCTTCCGCCCAAAAGTACTTTGGTAGGTTACTTTCACATAGCATGGTACGGGCCATGTCTTCTAAAGTCCTATTTTTCCTTTCAACTACACCATTTTGTTGTGGGGTCCTAGGTGCAGAAAAATTATGATTAATACCATTTTCAGCAAAAACTTTCAAATAAGTGATTTTCAAATTCAGTTCCATGATCACTTCTTAGAGACACTATGGTAGTGTTTTTCTCATTTGTGACTTTCTTGAAGAATTTCAGGAATATCGAGAAAGTCTCATCTTTGTGAGCTAAAAACATTACCCAAGTGTATCTAGAGTAATCATCTACAATCACAAGACCATATTTCTTTCCTCCTAGACTTGTGGTTCTAGTTGGTCCAAAAAGGTCCATGTGAAGTAGCTCTAATGGCCTAGAAGTTGAAACAACATTTTTAGATTTGAAAGAACTTCTTGTTTGTTTTCCAAATTGACATGCATCACATATTTTGTTATTTTCAAAATCTATTTTAGGTAGCCCTTTAACTAAATCCATTTTAATTAGTTTTGAAATTAGGTGTGTGCTTGCATGACCTAATCTACGATGCCACAACCAACCAATTTCATTCATATTAGCATTATCAGCAATTAAGCAATGATCACTCATAGATAATTTGTCTAGATCAACCAAGTAAACATTGCCATGTCTATAACCAGTAAATACAATGCTATTATCAATGGAATTAGATACTGTGCATAAAGAAGTTTCAAATGATACTTTAAAATCTTTATCACACAATTGGCTTATACTAATTAAGTTATGCTTCAAACCATCAACATAAAGTACATTATCAATAAATGTGGATGGAGTTATTTGAATTTTACCAACCCCAAGATTTGGCCTTTACCATTATCGCCAAATGTAACAACTCCTCCTTTCTTTTCTTCAAGGGTGATGAATTCTTCTTTGTCACCCGTCATATGTCTTGAGCAGCCACTATCAAGATACCACTTTCTCTTTGATCTCTTGGCCACAAGACATTCCTCATCGTCGTCATTCGCCATAAAACAAATGTTGGCAACCTCTTTTTGTTCTTCTTCTTCGGAAGAAGATTCATCACTGTCGCTCCAAGTTGCAACATACGCTTTCTTCTTTTTCTTGAAGGCTTTTTCAATTGCGGACAGTCATATCTATAATGCCCCGGTTTCTTACATTCATAGATCAAGGGGTCTTTCTCTTTGTCCTTGTCCTTATCTTTTTCCTTTTCTCCTTCCATCTTTTTCCAAATTTTCTTTTGTGGAAGGGTTTCTTTCTCCTCATGAATTTCTTAAACTTTCTTGCTAGAAGAGCTGTGTCTTCATCATCATCATCATCATCGCTGCTGCTATCTTCAACTTTTGCAGCTTTGAGGGCAATTGTCTTCTTCTTTTTGTGTCCTCCTCCACATGTTGCTTCATTGTCAATTCATGGGTCATAAGAGATCCAAGAAGCTCTTCCAAGGGTAGAGTGTTGAGGTCTTTGGCTTCTTGATGGCTGTCATTTTGGCTTCCCATGATCTTGGTAATGACCTAAGAATTTTGCGAACAAGTTCAGAGTTAGTATAGGTTTTTCCAAGACTTTTCAAACCATTACAATATCAGTAAATCTAGTATACATGCATGTTATGGTTTCAGATTGTTCCATGCTAAACAATTCATATTTATGAACAAGAATATTAATCTTAGATTCTTTACTTGGTTGGTTCCCTCATGGGTAACCTCTAATCTATCCCAAATCTCTTTGCGGAATTACATGTAGAGATTCTATTAAATTCATTAGCATCTAAGAGAACAATATAAACATTCATGGCTTTAGCATTAAGCTGTGCCATCTTCCTATCATTATCATTCCAATCCCTTTCGGGCTTAGGAACAATAGTGCCATCAATAAGTGTGTGGGTGTACTAGGTCCATTAATTATAACACCCACAATTCATAATCAGAAGCTTGAATGAATATCCTCATTCTTGCTTTCCAATATGAATAGTTGGAACCATTAAACAAGGGAGGTCTATTCGTAGAATGACCTTCAGCAAAACTTGAGCAACTTGTGTTGCCATTTGGATCTTTAGCTCTTGATCGTGTGATCAATCAAAATCAAATGAGCACAAGCTCTGATACCAATTGTTGGCCCAGATGGCAACCCAAGAGGGGGGGTGAATTGGGTTCTTTAAAAATTAAGCCTTTTTAAATAATTTAAACTATTGATGAGAGGATGTAAACAATTAATTCAAGTTAAAGCACGATAGAAGAGAGAGAGATAAATAAGCACGGCAAACACAAAATTTTATAGTGGTTCGGTGTATCCAACACCTACGTCCACTCCCAAGATTCACTTGGGTCCACACTATAATCTCCTGATTACAGTCGAGTTGTTTTACAAGCTCACAACTCAAACTTGTTGTTTTCCCGGGATCACAACGAACCCAGCCGGTTTTACACGGGCTCACCAGCACAAAACCCAACACACAAGCTAACCTTAGCTTGTACGAGGTAAGACTACCTCCACTAATTCAACCCCTGATTGAATAGTAAACACAAGATAAAATGTAAGTTTAATACAAAACAGCTCCTTTGAGCAGATATTTCAAAATAAAAGCAAGGTTTAGAAAGCCTGTTTAGATTTGATTTGAGTGCAGGCTTTTCTTCTTTTCTTCTTTTCCTCAACTCCTTTGAAGTGTGGAATCGGGCCTCAGCTCAGATTCTTCACGGATTGAATGTTGGAGTTGATTTGAGCTTTTTCTTCCTTTCTTTGAATGTTGAAAATCTCTTGATTTGCTCTTGAATAGCTCTTGGATTTTCTTCTAGACTTTCTTGGATTGATGAACTTGAGCACAGATGAAGTCTCCTTTGATTTCACACCTTTTCTTTCACTCTATTTTGAATCTCGGATTTTTCAAATGACGCTCTGTTTTTCCTCTTTTTCTGAAAGATTTTTCTTTTTCTCTTGATTTGTATTTCTATCTTTTTGATTTGAAAACGGCTTCTCTATTTATAGATTCTGCAAAAATATAGCCGTTAGAAACAAAGAAAATAGCCGTTATTGAAAAATCTTACCGTTGGCGCTGAGTTGGCATTCAGAAAAATCACGCCCAGATTTGTTGGAGTCGACTCCAGCTTTAGGCGAGTCGGCTCGAAGACGCGATACCAAAAATAGAAATATTCAGAAAGTTAAAGGGTCGACTCAACGAAAATAAGTGTCGACTCCTGACAGTCGGGGGTCGACTCATGAAAAGCAAGGGGTCGACTCGAGAAGTGCTCAGAAAAACAATTCTCTGGTGTCTGAGCGGAGTCGACTCACACAGTCATGGAGTCGGCTCGACAAAATCGGGGGTCGACTCGAGAAATCACAGGGTCGACTCGAGACAAACAGACATTCTGTATACTGAGTGGAGTCGACTCTGAAACTCTAGAGTCGGCTCCGGAACGTATCAAAAATCAGAGAATTTTCTGATTGACTTTGAAATTCGTTCCAGATTCATTTTAAATCAATTTTTGACTTGAATACAATAAAATTGTCATTAGGAATCAATTCAAGAAATGTTCCAAAAACTCATTGATTGAATATGAAGTATAAAAATTTCTTTTTGAAAGCTTAAACATGGAGCTTGAAGTTACTTTCAAATTGATTAAAGTCATACTTAACATACTCATTGATTGTTCTAAATAAATTCATTGCTCATGTAAATAAATTCATTGCATCTTTTAATATACTCATGGCTTTTGGTAATCATCAAAATCAATAAGATTGGGGCAACAATTTCTCAACAATCTCCCCAACACAAAGGAAAAGACTTGCTGCACCGAAAGGCAGTGCAGGAAGGGCATATCGGGTGCATGGATTGATCATGTGTGCATGCCGCTGCGTGTGCAATACGCGATAAAACCCATTGAATCTTGGCATGCGTGGTAGGTCAATCCGTGCGCCTAATGTGCGCTTGCTGCATTGCCCTCAGATGAATGCAATTGAGTTTTTTCATAAACTATGTTAAATAAATTTATCAAAGCATATTTGGTTGCATGGCTGCAGTTACTGCATTATGGTAGCATATGCATTGCAAGGAAAAGAAGGAAAAAGGATGAGAGGGCATTTAAAAGAGTTCAATTTAGAATTATTGTATAATTTCGCTGTCACTTAACTCTGCATGAAATAATTATGAGATTTTCTAAACTAAATTTCTTGGTTGACATTTAAATTGCTGTCTGCAATGGTTAAAGAGGCATTTGTATATTTTTTTTTTACTTTCGATATGAGGGACATTCTAGCACTTTGAATTAATCTTTCAGTTCAATAAACACGGATTGAGAACTAATCAAGCAAACATGGAAAATGTAAGTGAGACTTAAGCCTTAAAGTAACACACTTTTATTCCTGGAATTCCTTCAAATTGGTAGAGTTGTAGCCAGTAATTAATAGATCAAAAAATAGTTGTCGGTCAAAACATTTGGATCCCTTCCAGCATAATCTGTTATACACAATATGTCACGCTCCAGACCCAATGTGGGATCTAGGGGTGGCAACCCGCCGCATGCCTAGCATGCAAGGCATCCTGTAACAGTCTAATTTATTCAAGGAAGGATATTACCACTATGTCATTCAGAGTCAAACATATTAGTACAAGCCATAATTATGAGTTTTTGGCTATATGCCCATCATACATAAATTAATGGGTTTACAACAAAATGTTGGATCTTAATTTCCTCTGATAGAAGCTCCAACTACCCCAAATCCCATTCTTCAGTCCTGTGGCTCTGAAAAATATTGTAAGATTTATATGAGCTTACACTCAATAAGTAAGCCTACTATTATATAATCATTTTATCAAGATATTATCAAACCACATTTTCATGTATAAAACTTCCAATTTCAAATACATTCATCATGTTATCAAAACATGTATGTCATCAACTCAAATAATTTTGGAAGCTTAATTATACAATAAATGCAAAATATGCAATGTAAACAAACCCATTGTATTTATATTATTATTTCCTTATGTGTCCCATGGCCCTACAACACCCATCTGGTGTATCACTCTTTAATGTCCCCTAAGAGGAAGAGTCCTGGTACCAGCGTTATGCCATATATCATAATCAATCACGATACATCCTCTAGATGTGTGTGTGTTATGCCATATATCAATCACATCACATCCTCTAGATGTGTGTCCTCCACATATCTCCCTCGTGAGGTGGGTCCCATATCATTTGGCATTTTACATCATTTTACATTATATGAGAACCGCGGCGACACATATCATCATCATATTTGCATGTAGCACATCATGCATCATCATGAGCCTAAGCTCCTCATATCACATATATAGTGGTTTGTACATTTATAGTACAAAATACATTAGTAGTACCAGTATATTTTACAAAGCCAAAATAATCACATCATTCAATTTTTGCATATTTATAATCCATTACTTTGCAAAATATTAACCATCACATATAATTATAGTAGATGTCCAATTGTATACTCGGGGTGCTATTTATCAAATTAAATAACAGAATTTCATTTTATCTCATGTTATAAACAGCTATAAATCCAAAGATTTATATATTAAATAATTTATAAAATCATGATAATTAGCTTACTTACAATAAATGGCTTAAATACAAATAATGCAATATATATCCGTATAGCATTTAAATAAATAATTTTCATATTTTAATAAATTATGAAAATTATAATAAATGGCTTACTTACCTCAGTATGCTAATCCCAAACTGTAAATTAGCTATGTGGACATCTGGTTACCTATAACATTAATTTTTACAATTAAATCTCTAAAATTGGAATAATAAAGCATCCCCTAAGGTCTACCCAGTCTAATCGTGGGCCCAACTTTGGGCTCGAATATCTCCCAATATATAAGACCGAATGGGGAAATTAAAATACCCGAGAAACTAGAATCAACGCCGGATCGGGTCATATTTTTATTTCTCCATTTTTGACCCAACACGGGGCCCAAAATGCAGCCCTAAAATAGCTCGTGAGCCGGCCCAATAGGGCCCAACGTGGGACGGCCCAAGCCATCCCATGCCTCCCTTCTTCCCCACCCCCTCCCTTGTTTCACCCGAAACAGGGGGAGTCGTGCTGGCGGCTAGGGCCGCCGCCGGCCAATCCCCGGGCAACCTGGCCCTCCCTCTCCCTCTCTTTCTCCCTCAATTTCTCTCTTTCTCTCTGTCACTTGTTCGCGGCATGATCCGTGCTGGTGGCACGGCCAGCCGAACCTCCACCGATGCTGCCCCGGCGCCGGTAGAGGTCGTCGGTCGTAACCCGGGCCCAGCGAGCCGACGGGCACTCCACCGGGCCCGAACCAAGCCATGAACTGGCTCTCCGTCCCTCTTTTTTTTCTCTCATTCTCTCTCTCTCGTACCTTGGCCGGCAGTGGGGGGGAGGAGAATGTAGGAGGAGGGGTGCTCCCCCCCTCCTTAAATCATGGCAAGGGGAGGGCTATCCCCAACCCTGCGTCCGTGTGAAGGGGGGGCGCGTCGGCACCCCCTTTCTTTGATTGGCTGCGGCACCCCTTGCCGCGGCCGTCAACAATGATGGAGGAAGGGGGCGGCGCCCCCCTTCCTCCGTCAACAATGGCGGATCCTCACCATGTAAGGATCCTAGATGAACAGGGGGTTCACATCTCCCCTCCTTATAAAAATTTTGGCCTCAAAATTGGTGTACTTCATATAACATTTAGAATCCAAAGCTTTGATCATATGATTAATCTTCTTTCCATTTACATATGTTATGTTACAAACAGTTAAGGATATTTTTCTTTAATTTCCTCCTCAAGTTCCCAAGTAGCTTCCCTCTCAGAATGGTTACTCCACTGAACCTTGACATAAGGAATGCTACGTCGTCTTAAAACTTGATCCTTGCGGTCCACAATACGCACAGGATGTTCCCCATACGTTAGATCCTTCCTTAACTGCATGGGCTCAAATTCTATCACATCGCTGGGGTCAGAAATGTACCTCCTCAATATGGATACATGAAATACATTGTGTACCCCAGAGAGTACCGGAGGTAATGCCAGGCTATAAGCCACCTCCCCTACTTTACTCAGAATCTCAAATGGCCCAATGTATCGTGGACTCAGTTTACCTCTAATCCCAAATTTCATCACATTTTTGGTTGGTGATATCTTCAGGAAGACATGATCTCCAACCTGAAATTCTAGCTCCCTTCTTCTTACATCAGCGGCTCTGAGCTGTGCGGAGTCGTCCCTTGATCAGTTGCACCTTCTCTACTGTCTGCCGAATCAGCTCAGGGCCCAACAATTTTCTCTCTCCCACATCATCCCAACATAAGGGAGATCTGCATTTCCTACCATACAAGGCCTCAAATGGAGCCATCTGGATACTGGCTTGGTAGCTGTTATTGTAAGCAAATTCCACTAAAGATAAGTGGTTGTCCCAAGCACCACCCAAGTCCATCACACAGGCTCGCAGCATGTCCTCCAAGGTCTGTATGGTTCTCTCAGACTGCCCATCTGTCTGGGGATGGAAGGCAGTGCTGAAGTTTAATTTGGTCCCCAGAGCTCTATGAAGACTCTTCCAAAATTGGGACACAAACCTAGTATCTCGATCTGATACAATAGATAAGGGAATACCATGAAGCCTCACAATTTGCTCAATATACATGTTGGCCAATCTCTCACTGGAGATCCCAACTCTGAATGGCAGGAAATGGGCTGCTTCGTCAATCTGTCCACAATGACCTATACCGCATCATTGCTCCTGGGGGTCCTAGGCAGACCAGTCACAAAGTCCATAATGATCTTCTCCCATTTCCATTGTGGAATCATCAGAGATTGAAGGGGTCCCGCAAGCCTTTGATGCTCAGCCTTCACTTGCTGACATACCAAACATTTAGCTACATACTGAGCAATCTCGCTCTTCATTCCTTTCCACCAAAAGTTTTCTTTAAGGTCTTTGTACATCTTGATACCTCCTGGGTGCACCGTGTAAGGAGAATAGTGGGCCTCCTTCAGAATCTATGCTCTTAGTTCCACCACATTTGGCACACAGAGCCTGCCATCAAATCTCAGGGATCCATCCTCCATTATAGCAAATTCATTTTGAACCCCTGACTTCACAGCTTCTTTAATCCTTTGCAGGTCCAAGTCTTCTTTCTGGAGGACTTGATCCTATCTAACAGAGTTGGTTAGAGTATAAGTGCTGCTACAAGCCCATCGGGCCGTTGTACTCGCAATCCAACCTCCAGCTTCTCAAGATCCCTCTGGATGTGAGGCTGAGAGGTGATCATAGAAGCTAACTCCGAGGAGGACTTCCTACTCAAGGCATCAGCTACCACATTGGCCTTCCCTGGGTGATAGTGCAGGTTCAGGTCATAATCTTTTAGTAGCTCCATCCACCTCCTTTGCCTTAAATTTAACTCCTTCTGAGTGAAGATGTACTTTAGACTTTTATGGTCCGTGTACACATCACATGCCTCTCCATATAGATAATGCCGCCAGATCTTCAAGGCAAAAATCACAGCGGCCAACTCCAGGTCATAAGTTGGATAAATTTGCTCGTATGGCTTTAGCTGTCTGGAGGCATAAGCTATCACCTTCTCATTTTGCATCAGAACACATCCCAATCTCTTTCGAGAAGCATCCGTGTATAGAGTGAATCTTCCAGATCCTGACAGAAGGGTAAGGATGAGGGCTGACACTAGGCGTTGTTTCAGCTCCTAAAAACTTCTCTCACACTCCTCGGTCCAGTCAAACTTCGCTTGCTTTTGGATCAAGCGAGTCAGGGGTAGAGCAAGGCGAGAAAAGCCCTCCACGAATCTGCGATAATATCCAGCCAGCCCCACGAAGCTTCTGACTTCAGATACATTGGAAGGTCGACTCCAGTTTACAACTGCCTCAATCTTCTTTGGGTCCACAGTTATGCCATTTTTAGATATTACATGACCCAAGAATGATACTTGGCTCAACCAGAAGTCACACTTCTGTAACTTGGCATAAAGCTTTTTCTCCCGAAGAGTTTGTAGAACAATCTTCAGGTGGTCCACATGCTCCTCCTGGCTTTTAGAATACACCAGGATGTCATCAATGAACACCACCACAAACTGGTCCAAGTATGGCTTAAAGATTCTATTCATCAAGTCCATGAATGCTACCGGGGCATTAATTAACCCAAACGGCATCACTAAGAACTCGTAGTGGCCATACTAGTCCTGAATGCTGTCTTAGGCACGTCTCCAGCCTTGACCTTGAGTTGATGGTATCTTGACCGAAGATCAATCTTTGAGAATACCGAGCTCCTTGGAGTTGATCAAACAGATCATCAATCCTCGGCAAGGGATACTTATTCCGCACTGTTACCTTATTGATTTCTTGGTAATCAATGCAGAGCCGAAGACTCCCATCTTTCTTTTTGATAAATAATACTGGAGCACCCCAAGGAGAGACACTCGGTCTGATAAATCCCCGATCTAGGAGCTCCTGCAATTGGCTCTTCAACTCTTTTAGTTCAGCTGGGGCCATACGGTACGGGGCCTTGGATATAGGTCCAGTGCCAGAGGCCAAATCAATGGTGAACTCAACTTCCCGGTCTGGAGATAACTCGGTCAAATCATCTTGAAAGACGTTAGGAAACTCCATAGCCACTGGAATATCCTCCAACTTGACCTCTTCCTGCTGAAGATCCTTGACCACAGCAAGAAACCCTTGGCCACCTTTCTTCAAATATTTGGCAGCCTGCAGTGCTGATACAAACACTGAGGCCAAGTGTTCCTGGCTTCCAGTAAAACTGAATTCAGGTTGATTAGGGATTTTGAAGATCACCATTTTCCTGAAACAGTCTACCGAAGCATGATAGGAGGCCAACCAGTCCATCCCAAGGATAACATCAAAGGATTTCAATGGAAGGACAATTAAATCAGCCTCCAGCCTCTTGTCGCCCACGTTGATCTAGCAGGATCTGCATACAGACTCCACCTTCATAACATCTCCATTTGGGAATGCAATGAGCAACTCTTGTTCTAGGGGAACGGGTATCAACGATGCATTATTGGCAAGATAAGCATCAGATATAAATGAATGCGTGGCACCCGGATCTACTAAAGTTTGAGCATAAGTGTTGCCTACTTTAATTGTCCCTGATCATAAAGTTTAGATTGTCTTAGATGTCATATTGCTTATCCTATTTATCATTCATGATTAATGCATTATATCGCATATGAACGAAATAATCTTAAAGGAGTACTTAAGTAACAGGTATACCTGCCACAACGGAGTTAGAAGCGGCAGCATCCTGTTGGGTGAGGGTGAAGACCCTTCCCTGGGTCCTCGGCTGCTGCTGCTGGTTCATCCCAAGATTTGGAGAAGGCAACTGATCTCTCCGAAGGGGACAAGTGGCCATCTTGTGATCCACTTTCTCACATATGAAGCAGGCACCTCTCGGCCCACGACACTGCCTGCCCGGGTGGAAGTTCTCGCAGTGAGGGCAACGGGTCTCCTTACCCTTCGATCTTGGGGGGGCTGATATGTATCTTTCTTCTTGGCCTGCCCTGAAGACTGGCCCGAAGGAGACCCCTTCCTCTTCCTCTGTAGCTCCCACTCCTTCTGGTTCCTATTCATGTCTCTTTCGATCACCAGGGCTTTACTCACCATAGCACAATACGTGGAGAGTTCAAATGCATTGACTGCTTGCCTCGGTTTGGGTCGCAGTCCTTTAGTGAACCTGGTGATCTTGGCTCTCTCAGTGGTCACTATTTCCGGAGCAAACCGGGCTAGCCTAGTGAACTCGGCTTCATACTGGGCCATAGAGAGATTCTTCTGCTCCAGCTCCAGAAACTCAGACTCCATCTGTCTTTGCACACTATTGGGGAAGTATTTGTTGAAAAAGACCTCCTTGAACTCCCTCCAGGAAACAACCTGTCCACCCAATCGCTGCTCCATATGCAACCACCAATCATATGCCTCCCCTTGAAGGAGGTAGGTGGCAAATCTGATCCGCTCCTCCTCCTGGCTACCATGGACCATGAAGGCCTTCTCCATCTCCCTTATCCATCCCTCAGCATCAGCGGGGTTGGTGGATCCAAAGAAGGGAGCAGGGGCTAAGCTCTTAAACTCAGCAAAGCTCCGACCTCCTCCTCGCCAGGGTTACGGCGGAGCGGGCTAGACTGATGGTTCAGGTTCGACTCGCGGGTTTTGCAGAGTATGAGGGACGGGCTGAGCAGGCACCACTTGTTGGATCTGCTGCTGCATAGCCTGCACCATTTTCATAAGGGCCTAAAGTATCTCAGTCTGGCGCTGTTGCTAGCCATTGCCAGCCACATTAATGGAATCAGAGCCTCCAGAAGTTTGCTAGCCTCCCTGCTGGCCAGAGTCACTAGCCTAGGAACCTCCAACTTGTTGCATACTTCTGGTGTGACGAGGCATGACTATTCCCTGCCAAGTTTGGTTCCAATTAATATCTTTACAAACCCCTAAGTTTTCAAAACATATATATATATATATATATGTGTGTGTGTGTATCATCTTAGAGTTGTTACCCTACCAGTGTCATCCTACTGTTTTGCCTAGTGTCATCCTATGTTTGTTCTTAAGATCAAACCTAGGCTCTGATACCATAAAAGCTATCTTGCCCCAGACCCAATGTGGGATCCAGGGGTGGCAACCCGCCACATGCCTGGCATGCAAGGCATCCTGTAACAGTCTAATTTATTCAAGGAAGGATATTACCACTATGTCATTCAGAGTCAAACATTTTAGTACAAGCCATAATTATGAGTTTTTGGCTATATGCTCATCATACATAAATTAATGGGGTTACAACAAAATGTTGGATCTTAATTTTCTCTGATAGAAGCTCCAACTACCCCAAATCCCATTCTTTAGTCCTGTGGCTCTGAAAAATATTGTAAGATTTATATGAGCTTACACTCAATAAGTAAGCCTACTATTATATAATCATTTTGTCAAGATATTATCAAACCACATTTTCATGTATAAAACTTTCAATTTCAAATACATTCATCATGTTATCAAAACATGTATGTCATCAGCTCAAATAATTTTGGAAGCTTAATTATACAATAAATGTCAAAATATGCAATGTAAACAAACCACTATATTTATATTATTACTTCCTTATGTGTCCCACGGCCCTACAATACCCATATGGTGTATCACTCTTTAATGTCCCCTAAGAGGAAGGGTCCTGGTACTAGCGTTATACCATATATCATAATCAATCATGACATCCTCTAGATGTGTGTGCGTTATGCCATATATCAATCACATCACATCCTCTAGATATGTGTCCTCCACATATCTCCTCCTGTGGAGGTGAGTCCCGTATCACTAGGCATTTCACATCATTTCACGTCATATGAGAACCGCGGTGATACATATCATCATCATATTTGCATGTAGCACATCATGCATCATCATGAGCCTAAGCTCCTCATATCACATATACAGTGGTTTGTACATTCATAGCATAAAATACATCAGTAGTACCAGTATATTTTACAAAGCCAAAATAATCACATCATTCTATCTATTACGGCGATTCAGTTTCGCCATTATAAGAAGCTATTACGGCGAAACTAAGTCGCCGTAATAACGTCTAACCTGTTACGGCGAAATTAACTCATCATAATAATATCTAATATGTTATCTAATATATTACGGTGACTTAATTTTACCGTAATAGGTAGCTATTACAGTAAAAATAATTTGCTGTAATAATATATAATCTATTACGACAACTTAATTTCGCCGTAATACTATCTATTATAGCGAAAATAATTCATCGTAATAAATATTTATTTTAAATTATATTTTTTTAAAATTTATAATGACGATATATTTTTATCGTAATATGTTATTTATTACGATAAAAATAATTTTGTCATAATAAGTTATTACGACAACAGATTATTATGATGATTTTTGAACGTATTACGATGAATTTTTTATCGTCGTAATAACTTATTACGGTGATTTTTGTACTTATTGCGATGAATTAATTTATCATAATAAGTCATTTTTCTTGTAGTGTGTGCATATATTTGTACTGTTATTTTTGTTGATATGAATTTTTGTTGTCATTTTATATGCAGATTTCAACATTTGACTTTGGAGGTCGAGTGGGCTATAGTTGTCCCAATAGAGGATGAGCAGCTATAGATTTTGAGGAGCATGACGGCGATAGCTTATGATACGTTTCTGTCATCGGGCATCGATACGTTCGGAGCATACCTGCAGCGGCACTCTATCCGGAGGGGTCGGACTCTACAAGAGCTAATCTTGATCCAACGATGGAGACATTTCATCATACACCATCGCTTTCTTGCATGTGGTCGCCATTAGCACATGAGTATTCGCACAGGAGTGATGCCGAGAAAGGTACATCTGCCAGTCGAGATCACACTGCATATCGCATTGATGACATTGCTGATGCGGATATCACCGAGATCAGTGAGGATGTCATCCGGTCGCATTGGGACGCTGATATGCCTGATGTTTTTCATCCTATCATGATCCCCATTCAGGAGGGGGTATTTCAAGTGAGTGTTGGGGGCTCTCTATCGATGGTGACTTACAGGCGATGACCTGGACGAATTTGCTGACCTAGATGCGGATGTGGAACCTAGGTTGCCTAGGTTGTTGTACTCAAACCAAGTATTGTAAACATTTTTTGAGTGTATAAGTTATATTAAATTTTGGTGAGTATGTGTTATTTTGCTGATGCGATGATATTTGATCCTTGTGAGATATAATTTTGGATGACGTGAGTTTCGGTTGACTTTTGGTTAAGTTTCGGTTGAGTAACTTAAAGTTATTCAATCCTGAAAAAATAATTTACAATTTCCTTCCATTAGAAGTGGTCTTCTTTCGATTTCGTCCAAAAGTAGAACACCTAATGCAGTCATAGGAATCAATTGGTTACTGAAATTTTTATATGAAATCACCATTCCAAGTGGCAATTTTATTTACGCTGAAATCACCATTTCAAGTGGCGATTTTATTTACACTGAAATCACCACTTCAAGTGGCGATTTGGTTTGATGCTTTCCAACTAAAACTTAGACTGAAACACCTGCAGCCGTTGGAGAGAAAGAGAGATGAAATCATTCGGGCATGGCTCACTTTAAAATTTGTCATCAACTCGTTGCATCAAAAATTCAAAAATGATACACTGCAGCCATTGGAAAAAGTCCTGTGCTGATCCATAGATCAATGTTTCACAGCTCATTTTGCTTATTATACATTAATCATTGGTGCCTAAATTCTATCAAGACTAATTCTTACAAGTAAATATTTTAGAGACTCATTAGTTAATTAAATCAAAATCATATTACAATACGTGAGGCTTAATTGTAGCAAAAATTTACATATTCAGCAAAAAAACAGTCAGACAGACATGTTAACAGTATAACAAATTATTGGGTGCAGAAAGAGGGGGGAAAATAACTATCTTGAATGAGCAAAGTTTGCAGCAGCATGAAAATAATGCCAAACTGGCACTGCACCAGCACACAACACTTAAACCTCAATGAACTTATTTTTGAGCATATATATGATCGCATTCACATCACCGTATCAGCTCATGGATTTGACCAAAAGATCCAAAAGAGTGGGCTCCACAGATTTCCCAGGCATCATTGAATTTGAAGTTCGCTTAGCTGAAACAGAAACGTCAAGACAATTCATTTTGTTCTCATTGCATTCTGCTGCAATAATGGAGATTAAGGAGTCGTTTGAAAGAACCTGATATCAGAGAAATTTAGCACAAATATAACACTTACATTAACAGCATTAACAGCCCACAACTTGATATATTTTAATGAGGAAGCTATAGCACTACATTTGCCAAGCCACTACAAGCATTTTGCATTTGTAGAACTACAATATCAATTAAAACTAATTGAAAATAGAGTTCTCTGGATACAATATCAATTAAAACTAATAGAAGATTCAAGCTGCTCATTAACTAGAAGAAAATCAAGTAACTCTTACAAAGTAAATGCATCGTTAGCACAACAATGCCTAATTTACTTAGAGTACATAAATTTACGATCCTGAAGGTCTAGCAGTTACATTAGGACAACAGTGTCTAGAATTACCTATTTGCCTACAAATAGAACATCTATTTGTTCTTTTAGGCTAAACCTTATCCATCTCATTAGGGATCCGGGTTGACTTTGGCTTTCCTCTTTTCTTCGGCTTGAGACGATCCTGATCAGGTAAGCACGTGAATGGCATCACCATCCAGTAGTCTTCGTGTGGTACCGGGTTGAACTACCCACCCCAAGCAGTAATGTAGGAGCCAATACTATATAATTCGTTAACAAGAGGCGTTGAGTCCATGCCAATCTCTTGGCACACTGCTAAGATATGTGTACACGAATATTTGTATATTGTTCACTTCCCACATGAACAAATATGGTCACTGAGTGATACATTCTGAACATTGCCTTCACCCCTGAGAGCTTCACTGAACCTTCTTGTCACAACTTTATAAGTGGCTCTTTGCATGTTGTAGTTGGTTACTCTGTGCTCATTAGCTTTGGCCTGACCTTCAGCAACCTTAATCAAAACATGAGGAGTGAAGAAGTTATTAGGGTTCTCCTGTACATACCTTAAGGCTTCTGCGCGTCTCGTATTGAAATACTTAACGAGACGATGAAATGTCATCTGAACACACACTGTAATTGGCACATTTCTAGCTCCCCTCACACACCATTAAAAATGTTCGAGAGATTTGTTGTCAAAATACCATAGCGAAAGCCCCCGTCATGTACCAATGTCCACTTCTCCGGCTCCAACTTCGATAGCCAAGTCCAAACTTCTGCATTGACTCTTTTAATCCTTTTCATCAGAAAGTTAAACTTCCAAAGCTGATGTTCGCTTCCTACTTTTTATACTGCTCTTTTCAACTGAATATTTGAGAATCTCAAGTTAAAATTACTGCATACATATCTCAAACAATACCGATGATAAGCTTTTGGTGGAGCCCATCTATTTTCATTATCAGCTATGGCACTTAGTATACTTGGATGTCGATCAGAAATAAGACAAATACTATTTCTATCTTTCACAACATGCCTCCTAAGCCTCAGCAAAAACTAGCTCTAGCTAGCAGTATATTCTTCAACTACAATTGCATAGGGCAGTGAAAATATCCTATTATCAGCATCAATGCTTATCGCAATGAGCATCTTCTCCCTGTACTTTCCATAAAGATGTGTTCCATCAATAGAAATCATCGGGCGATAATACCGAAACCCCTCAATGGATGAATGAAATGCCCAAAATACATAATTCAGGACACGTACAGAAGAACTTGCTTCATTGTAGAAATCCCAATATACAACTGTTCCAGGGTTTGCATTCTGTAGTGCAAGCATGTATTTAGGAAGCTTTGCATATAATGGTTTCCATTCACCAAATATATCAATCAATGCCTTCTGCTTTCCATGCCATGCTTTGGAATATGACACCGTATAGAAATTATTCTGCAATGGTTGCTATAATAGCTTCAATATTCACACTTAAATCTTTCTCCACAATATGTCGAACAACATAGCTAATAACTCAAGAACTAATATGTTTGTTATCCCGAGTTAAATTACTGAATAAACAAGAATGCGGCCCATCATACCCATGATCTCAAAAATCCATGCTTCTTCAACTTTGTAGCACACAACCTTCATTGACAACTTTGGGCAGTACTTGAAGAGGCACATTTCACATACCAGAATTATTTCTTTGACTCCACCACATTATATGTGCATTGCTTCTTGATGTGATACATTTCACATGCTCTCTTCAATTCATCTTTAGTATTAAACAACAATCCTTTAACAAACTTAGTCATTAATGGATCCCAAAATTGAGAATTGAAGGATAACTCTCTCGGAGTACTAACACATCTGCCATCATGCAAATTCAACTCATTATAAAATTCTGGTACTTATTCATATGCGAAAGCTTGATGATCATGTATCTGAGTTGGAATTGGTTATGATGACTATATACTAGAATGGAACTAAAGCCAGTGTCATGAACTATATCATCTCTGTATGAAAATTCATCTTCATTTGGCTCTTCATCTGAGTCATCATGTTCAGACCAATAGTCATCATCTACACTCTCGTCTGACACCATTCCCCGATGATCAATATTAAACTGATTGTTTATCACATCATTACTTTGCATTGCTGGCATAAATTCTTCAATCATTTAAAAATCTAGTGGAGTCCTAACATGTTCCTGCTGCTGGGCTATAGGAGAACTGTCCTGAACATCCTCTGTAGCACTATATGGCTCTGGAACATCATCCTTGAAAACATATAGTTCAATATATCGATATTCTAAAAATTTTGAGGGAAATGTCAACATGTCCTCCACTGTCTCGTGCTTTCTACCTGGCACAGCATAAATCACGACTTGCCCCCTATTCTGCGGGCCCACATGGCCCCTTGTTGTCTCACCTCCTCTTTGCTGATAATTATATACTTTTGGGCCATGCTACTGTCCACAATGCGTCAACCTTCGCATCCATCATACAGTCTTATTGTCGGGCCTCTAGTCAGAAGGTTAATCTGCACAAATCCATGATATGTTTCAGTCCGAAGACTAATCATTCAACAAGGGAGGCTATCATTCAGATTTTGAGCATCACGGCTCAGGCTTATCCGCTATCTTACTTGGGAATTCCTATTACGGGAAGATGCCCATGGAGCGATGATTTGAGAGATATTGAGAGGCGTGTTAGTGACCGTCTCGACAGCTGACAGGTCACGGGCCTATCCATGATGGCTAGGATCACTCTTTTGCGATCGGTCTTCACCTCTCTTCCTATCTCCTAGCCAATGCTGCTATCCCGAAAAATTGAAAGATAGTTTTGGGACTTCCTTTGGGCTTCTATGCAGGATGGCCATAGTATTCATTTGCTGGCTTGAAAAATTGTCTATCTACTGATTAGAGATGGAAGGCTTGGGATTCAGTCATTGACTATCAGAAGGGAGGCTTTGATTGCTCGGCATGCTTCCCACTTTTTGCTTGATCCACAATGTCTGTGGAGCTCCTTTATGTGTGCCAGATACGGTGATTGGACGCCTTCTAGGAATTTTCAGTCTACCCGTAGCTATTCTTTCTTTTGAAAAGAGGTATGTCGGCATACTCCGATTATCCTGAATAACATATTATGGATGATAGGTGATGATTTCTCTGTTGATGTTGTTCAGGATACGTGGATTGCAGATATTCCCCTGACTTGATGGCCTACTTCTATTAGCATTGATGTACTCAGCAGAATGAGAGTTAATGATTTGATTGCCCAGGATCGCTCTGCCTGGATTACATCCTCGGTGTCCCGCTTCTTTGGTGAGGAGCTCTCTCGCCAGATCCTCTCCATTCCTCTCATACCGGGCCATATTTCTGATACCAGATTATGAGGAAATCTTGTATGTCTAGTGCTCCTACTAAAGACCTTATGGATATTTATAGGCCACAGCCTCAGCACAAGAAAGAAGCGGCGTGGATCTGGAAGCTTCCCACCCACCCTAGAATTCAACTTTTTATTTGGAAGCTGATGTGGGACTATCTTCCGACTTGCTCTCTGCTCTCTCGGAGGGGCATGACCATTCAGCCTACTTGCCCATTATGCAGTCAGGAGGAGGAGACTGCTGATCATGCTATCTTCACCTGCCCTAGAGTTACTCGGATATGGCAGACTATGGGACATCACCTATGAGAGGGGGGCATCGATCCTCGGAAGGTTTCTTTCCTGCACTTTCTTCGTCAGGATATTCGGAGGGGTATCCAGCACTAGGATGCTATTTTGGCCTACATAGCTTATCAGATCTGGCTATCTTGGAACCTACTCATTTTCACTGATGAGAATGTCTCTCCTCACAGGATAGTCAGGAAAACTATCTCCTTATCTGCTGAGTACACTTTCTACCACTTTGATTTTGATTCTGATAGTCTTGGCCTTTGGGGCTTTCTTGCTGCCTCGACAGCACACCGACATACGGTCTTCGTCTCTTGGGAGCCCCCACCATCAGGGTTTATCAAAATCAACTTCGATGGGAGTGTTCAGGGTAAACATGCAGGCTCAGCATTTGTCATTCATGAAGCTAATGGTGATTTGATGGCGGTGGGGGATTTCGGTCTTATTGATTCCTCTGTTCCTCTGGCCGAGCTTTATGCGGCCTGGGCTAGCATCTCCTATGCCATTCGTATCCTTGATGCTCGCTGTTTCTTTATTGAGGGCGACTCTCTTACTGTTATTCGATAGATCAAACGGGATTCTCGTGACCACTTGCCAACTAATCCCTTGATTCAAGACATATGGTCGACCCTTCAGGAGGCACTCAGAGTTCAGATTAGATATGTCTACTGGGAAGCCAACTCCGCGGTCGACTGGGTTGCTGCCTCCGTGGCCTATCACTCCGAATGTTGGAGCTGGAAGCAGGGAGACCCCTGCCCTATTGTACTCAAGCAAATTTTATTTTCTGACATATCGGGCTTGACTTGCGCTAGAATGGTGTGATCGCCCGCCTATTCTAAAAAAAAAGTAGATATTATATATAAAGATATATACTAATCTTAGATAGATAGAAAGAACAGAAAAGTCTCTCTTTAACCACTATTACTATAATTCAATCCTTCCACCTCCTTTCATAGCCCATCAAAATCCTTGATCATATGATGGATGCAATCAAAAATTGATGTGCATGCCAAAAACAATTTTAAACAAAATATTTGATTATATTCTGAATATATAATATTTTTACAATATAGACTAGTTTGGTTGAAGCATCTCTAAGATCTAGGACTCATGTCAAACATGTCTATTTTGTTATACATAAAATGTCACAAGTAGATGCAATTCTTACCCTCAATTATAACAAGGTACAATAACTAGTGTGTTCTATGTTAAGTATAAATTCAGGAAATCATTATTGATGCATAAGTTTGACTCAAAATTTGTTGAATCTAAATAATAGTGGAGAGTCATTTCCTAAGATGAGGAGGCCACCTACACACCATATATGGAAGACTAATATCTTTAACATTCATATTAGAGATGGTCTCATTGCTCTGAGCATTCAATATTGTGTTAATGTACTATTTTGATAACTATTAAAAAATAGTCACTCCAATCTTTATTAGGACATTGATACAATTAAAATCATATAAGTACGATACTCAACCTCACTATAATTGTGACCCACTTTAATAACTATGAAAAATAGCAATTCCAACTTTGCTGGACATTGCCATATTCTAAGAGTTTCTTCTGGCCAAATCTTGTTTGTTCGTTCCATATCCCAATGAAGTCTACTCTTTGCTAGATGTGCATCTAAATCAGTTAGACAAATTAATCTAGATTCATAGTCATACTTCCAAATGCTATATATGCTTTAGCTCCAAATCGTGTATATGTTCAGAATCCACTTGCACTCCTATATCTATATATACCATCATGGTGATAAATATCAAAGGCTCTATTAGCTTTTAAGAGGATAGAACCAGAGCTTGGAAAGGTAATAGCGAGAGTCGTTCTAAATACTGGCTGCATGGCCATAACTGTTAAGGCCAAAGTTCCTTAACGTGACTGGTAATTGGCAGCAATATATATGATGCCACAGGCCATTAATTTACAATGCCACAGGCCATTAATGGTGCAACGCACCATCTTATGAGATTACGTCTACAGCTTGTAGGAAATCATGCTATCTGATTATTATAATATAGTTCTAGAAGATTTTTGCAACATATATGTCTCATATTTAGTAGTAGGAATATTCTAAATAAGGTGCGTTGCCCGGTTCAAACTCTCCCAATAAAATTGTTGATGGACCTGCTTCCTTAACTTCATGTTCTCAATTTTTTTTTTAAAGAAAAAGATTTGCTAATTTGTGCTCAGCCCAATCTTATTCCTGGCACACTTCAGTTTCAACTAAGGTTTTGTCTCTCTTAGTAATATCATCATTTTTACTTATCAAAATAAATATTAATGTTGTTTTTGAAAAATGTGGGTTATATTGTGTATAGAAGATTATGCTGGAAGGGATCCAAATGTTTTGACCGACAACTATTTTTTGATCTATTAATTACTGGCTACAACTCTACCAATTTGAAGGAAATTCCAGGAATCAAAGTGTGTTACTTTAAGGCTTAAGTCTCACTTACATTTTCCATGTTTGCTTGATTAGTTCTCAATCCGTGTTTAGTGAACTGAAAGATTAATTCAAAGTGCTAGAATGTCCCTCATATCGAAAGTAAAAAATATATATACAAATGCCTCTTTAACCATTGCAGACAGCAGTTTAAAGGTCAACCAAGAAATTTAGTTTAGAAAATCTCATAATTATTTCATGCAGAGTTCAGTGACAGCAGAATTATACAATAATTCTAAATTGAACTCTTTTAAATGCCCTCTCATCCTTTTTCCTTCTTTTCCTTGCAACGCCTATGTTTCCATAATGAAGTAACTGCAGCCATGCAACCAAATATGCTTTGATAAATTTATTTAACACAGTTTATGAGAAAACTCAATTGCATTCATTGAAGGACGGTACAGCAAGCGCGCATCGATGCACGAATTGACATGCTACCATGCATGCTGAGGTCCAATGGATTTTTCGCGCACTGCGCGCGTGATCAATTCACGCGTCCGATGCGCCCTTGCTGCATCCGGTACAACAAATCTTTTCTTTGACTAGTGTAACTAGGAGAGATAAATCTTTCATCCAATAAATTAACATAAAATAATATAGCATTACAAAAAATATATAATGCATATTAATTATTATCCAAAGCATTACCATAATACTGTCATTATTATTTCTTAATTAACATTAGTTCATAATGATATCATTATTAACATACTAATAATATATAACTGAAAAAGATTTTGTTTTAGGTGTGCCAGGAACGCAAACGAAATGAAAATATTTCCCATTTCATCTAGCAATCAGCAATTAAACCCTAAAGAACATCTTGATGATTAAAGGCAATTGCAAATGAAGTTTATTTACGATGGTAGACGATTATGCAATAAGAGACTATTAGTGCCCAAAACGTTACCTTATTCTTTTTGAAATTAACTAATAACTGCTCGTTAAAATATAGTGCTAATTTAAGCATGCCAAAGTGTTAATTAGCAGCTTCTTTCCATGATTTCCTTCTGCCAGAGATAAGGGCCTCAAACACCCAGAGGTGCTGGGAAAAATATTACATGGTCGAGAAACATTATTGATGTTAGAATATGCATGCGCAAGACTTACTTCATTATTGATGCCTCCGCTCCTGTTTTAAAATCTATTTCTACATGTTCAATGTTAAGCTAAGGAGATCTTCAAGGTTGACTGCTAGGTTTCAAGTTTGTAAAT
Organism: Calamus simplicifolius; assembly: GCA_900491605.1. Taxonomy (NCBI): domain Eukaryota; kingdom Viridiplantae; phylum Streptophyta; class Magnoliopsida; order Arecales; family Arecaceae; genus Calamus; species Calamus simplicifolius. The sequence goes on from UESW01004411.1 coordinate 697,542, forward strand.
TGCAATACTTCAAAAATAATTTCATATTGATTAAAAAAATACTTATAACTAATTTTGCTATTTGATTTAAACTTTGAACTGCGTTATTATTCTTGCAGCATCAATATTGAATGTTATATACTTATAATTTAAATGCACTTGTCATTCATTAACTTTGCTGAGTTTTTATAATTTTAAACTTTAATGCTTTTTATCCTANTGCGATCGATCCAAGCCATGATCGATCCCGGTCGGCGACGATCCGATCGATCGCGATCGATCCAAGCCATGATCGATCCCGGTCGGCGACGACCTCTCTCGGACCGTGGCGATCGATCGGATCGGCAATGATCCGACGGTTGCGATCGATCGAAGCCATGATCGATCCCGGTCGGCGATGATCCGACGTTGCGATAGATCCAAGCCATGATCGATCCCGATCGGCGACGATCCGACGGTTGCGATCGATCCAAGTCATGATCGATCGGCGACGACCTCTCTCGGACCATGGCGATCGATCGGATCGGCGACGATCCGATGGTTGCGATCGATCCAAGCCATGATCGATCCCGGTCGGCGATGATCCGATGGTTATGATCGATCCAAGCCATGATCGATCCCGGTCGGCGATATCCGACGGTTGCGATCGATCCAAGCCATGATCGATCTCGGTCGGCGATGATCCGACGGTTGCGATCGATCTAAGCCATGATCGATCCCGGTCAGACGATCCGATCGATCGCGATCGATCCAAGCCATGATCGATCCCGGTCGGCGATGACCTCTCTCGAACCATGGCGATCGATCGGATCGGCGACGATCCGACGGTTGCGATCGATCGAAGCCATGATCGATCCCGGTCGGTGATCCGATGGTTGCGATCGATCCAAGCCATGATCGATCCGGTCGGCGACGATCCGACGGTTGCGATCGATCCAAGCCATGATCGATCCCGGTCGGCGAGTATCCGACGGTTGCGATCGATCCAAGCCATGATCGATCCCGATCGGCCGACGGTTGCGATCGATCCAAGCCATGATCGATCCGGTCGGCGATGATCCGACGGTTGCGATCGATCCAAGCCATGATCGATCCCGATCGGCGATGATCCGACGGCGATCGATCCAAGCCATGATCGATCCCGATCGGCGATGACCATCGATCGCGACGATCTGACGGTTGCGATCGATCCAAGCCATGATCGATCCCGATCCGATCGATCGAAGCCATGATCGATCCCGGTCGGCGATGATCCGACGGTTGCGATCGATCCAAGCCATGATCGATCCCGGTCGGCGTCGACCTATCTCGGACCATCACGATCGATCGGATCGACGACGATCCGACGGTTGCATCGATCCAAGCCATGATCGATCCCGGTCATCGGCGATCCAAGATCGATCCGATGGTTGCGATCGATCCAAGCCATGATCGATCCCGGTCGGCGATCCGATCGATCGCCACGATGATCCGACGGTTGCGATCGATCCAAGCCATGATCGATCCCGATCGGCGACGATCCGATCGATCGCGATCGATCCAAGCCATGATCGATCCCGATCGGCGATGACCTCTCTCGGACCGTGGCGATCGATCGGATCGGCGACGATCTGACGGTTGCGATCGATCGAAACCATGATCGATCCCGGTCGGCGATGATCCGATGGTTGTGATCGATCCAAGCCATAATCGATCCCTGTCAGCGACGATCCGACGGTTGCGATCGATCCAAGCCATGATCGATCCCGGTTGGCGTTGACCTATCTCGGACCATCGCAATCGATCGGATCAGCGACGATCCGACGGTTGCGATCGATCGAAGCCATGATCGATCCGGTCGGCGATGATCCTATGGTTGCGATCGATCCAAGCCATGATCGATCCTGATCGGCGACGACCGATCTCGGACCGTCGCGATCGATCGGATCGGTGACGATCAAGGGTTGTGATCGATCGAAGCCATGATCGATCCCGGTCGACGACTACCGATCTCGGACTGTCGCGATCGATCGGATCGGTGACGATCCGACGGTTGCGATCGATCGAAGCCATGATCGATCTTGATCGGCGATGATCCGACGGTTGCCATCGATCCAAGCCATGATCGATCCCGGTCGGTGACGAGCGATCTCGGACCGTCGCGATCGATCCGATCGGCGATGACCCAACGGTTGCGATCGATCGAAGCCATGATCGATCACGGTCGACGACGACGATCTCGAACATTATTAATTTTTAATTATATTTCTAATTTATTGCATCGCTAATGCCTCGCTAATTTGGCATTTGAATTTCTTTTAAAATATTGCGATGCATTAATTTGTGTCGTTAAATAAAATTTTTTTTATTACTTTACTTTTTATTGCATCGCTATTACGTCGCTAATTAACATATTTATTTTTAACAAAACATTACGATGCACTGGATTGTCGCAATATTTTTATTTCATAAAACTATTTTCTTAAAATAAATTTTATTTAAATTAATTGTGATGCAATTATTGCGTCGCTAAATTTAAAAATAATTTTTATATTTTTCTTATTTATTGTCGCTAATGCGTCGCTATTTAAAATAATTAAGTTTTTAAAAAAATTGCGACGCACTGTTTTACGTCGCAATATTTTTTTAAATAAATATATATAAAAATTAATTTCATTTAAAATAATTGCGATGCAATTACTGCATCACTAAATTAAAATTAATTTTTATAATTTTCTGGTCTATTGCGTCGCTAATGCGTCGCTATTTAAAATTATTATTTTTTAAATATATTGCGACGCACTGAGTTGCGTCGCAATATTTTTATTTCATAATTATATTTTATAAAAATTAATTTTTTTATTAATATTTGCACGTAATTGTTGCGTCGCTATATTAAATATATTTTTTTTATTTTATATTTATTGCGTCGCTAATACGTCGCTATTTAACATAATTAATTTTTTTAAAACATTGCGACGCACTCAGTGCGTCAATATTTTATTTCTTTAATAATATTTTAAAAAAATCAACTTCTATTATTATTATTGAACTTTCCTTCCAAGCCACCAGCAAAAACGTGGCTTTGCGAGCCCCTTTCCCAGTTCGAATTTGAAGTCTCCAGCCCTGCGGTGATCGCAGCCGCAATCGATTCAATCGATCGAGAGGGAGACGTGCGCGAAAGCAACTAGCTAAGATCGTCGCCTCGGACGGACGGCTGTGATCTTCCGAGAATTCAAATCGACCACCTTCCCTCCATTAATAATTATTAAAAAGAAAATTAATCCCGTATCTCTCCCATGATCCACCTTCCTCTTCTTCCGCCCCTCCTGTCCGAGTGAAACAAAACCCTTGCCCAATTCTCGCATCCGCCTCTCTACTCCAATGCTGAGGGTCCCCCCTCCCCCGTCCAAACCCTAACCCCGAACCTGTTCTCCTTACAAATCTTGGGCTCGGATAGGGTTTCTTTGCTCCCTTTTTGGCCTCCTTCCTCCCGCGGCCTTCTTGATTATCTCGTAGCAGGAACGGCTAGGGTGAGGGTTTCGGAGATGTCGAGGATGAACCGCCGCTCAACTCCTCTTCCTCCTCGTCCGCGCCCGCGCCCGCTTCCTCGGCGCTAGCAAAGAGGCCGGTTGTGGAGAATGCCGCCAGGGGCGCGGCAGCTGCCTCCGATCAGGCAAAGAAGAGGGTCGCTCTCGGGAACATCTCCAACCAGACCAATGCCGGAAGGAGCGCTGCTCGGCTGCCGGGGACGAAGGGAGTCCATGTGGGTAAAATTGGCATTGGTTCTTTTGTGCACCCTTTATTCTTTGATCGCATTGTGGTTGCTGTTTTTTTCTCTTATAATAATTATGTCTTGCTACCTTGCAGTACGAACATGCCTCTCTGTGGCTGCATCAGCTATTGTGAAGCCAGCTGGTATCTGCATCAGCAGTTGTGAAGCCAGTTGCTACCATATCCGCATCGACAGTTGCAAAGCCTGCTGCTACTGTATCTGCATCAGCAGTTGTGAAGCCTGGTCTAGCAAGGGCATTTCACTTCCAGTACATGATGGACCAACATCCACTGTTGGTACCTGTCTTGCACCTTGCAGTACTGTCTTTTCTCCCAATCCCTCGGAAGATTCTGTTTCATTGGATGGAACCATGTTTACATGCGATTCCACGAAAAGTTCAGACTTCGAGTATATAGACAATGGTGATTCTTCAGCAGTTGCTTCTCTGGAGAAGCAGGCAAGCCACAATTTTCACATCTCTGATCGTGCAAGTGCAGCAGGTTCTTTCTGGCCAGTTCATGTTTGGTCTTGATTTATAGCATCATACATTATTTGGTAAAAGTTCTCATGTTTCACATTTTCATTTAATGAAATTGGTGACTAAGCATCTATATTCTTGAATCTTGTAAAGGACTGTCTGTTGAATTGTCATACATTCCTAATATTGAAAATGTTAGTTGTATTTTATCAGGACCTACAACGAAGAGGGATGTTCCTGTGGCAATGGAAACGGATGATGTCTTTGACGTTGACAACAACCACAAGGATCCACAGTTGTGTGCAACACTTGCATCTGATATATACAAGCATCTGCGTGTAGCTGAGGTGACATTTTCCTCCTTGTGCATGCTTTCTGCTCTTTTTATTTATTGGTTATTGAGGCTTGATCTTTGGCATTTTGGTCAGCGAAAAATTTCTTGATGCCCTATATGTCTGTAATATATTTGGTTGCTGAGGAAGGTTCATCGGAAAAATAAGTCTTGTTGCTCTTTTTTTTATAAGTCTTAGATGCACGATATTAATACTACATATCCAAACTTCCATTAGGCATTTCAGTTTACAGCTTCATTTATACCTTATTTTTCTGTTAAATATGACTAAATTCACTAATATTCTCATTCTACTTGTGCATATTTATGCACTCATCATGTGATCCATAAATTACCATTTGCACTTGTGTGAGACATCCTCTGGTAATGCATACTAAATAATGAAGGGACTTCAAATGTATCTCTACCAGTCTTCTGTTCTATTTATTGCACAGTTGCCAATCATGTTCTTGCTAATCATGCACATGCAATATTTGCTGTTTTTTTATCATGTATTAATTTGCAATTATTTTATACTTTTTCTATGTTTGGAGGATGTGCAGGGGGTTGAGTTCAGGGGTTGTGTTCCTTATGGTGGTGGTCCAGTGAGGGACATCTGGCAGAGAAATCTAGTTTAAGGCCTTGTTTAGATTGGTTGTTGGGATATTTGTAAGTAGTTGTTGGCTAACAGCTATGCCAAATAAGCCTTAAGTTTCTCTATACAAAGAAATAAGGCAAGCATACATGATTTGCTGAAGTTAGAATCTTTAGAAGAGTACATGAATAACTGTCAGGTGATAAAAACTGAACCTTCTAGTTGATATGTTTACATGTTAAAATGTCTCTATGTCATTGAACTTTGTCTTGGAAGTTGGAAGATGTATGTGAGGTTGTGTAGCTGACTCCCTGCTTGTTTATTGCTGCCTAAACTTCTGTATTTTAGATTTTTGTTCTAGTGATAATTTTGTAATATTTTTTTAAAAATATAATCTTTATCTGATGTGTTTGGGATTAAGGCTTTGTTGTTGTCATTTTTATTATTATAATTTTTATCTGATGCAATTTTCTGTTTTTTTTTCTTTTCACTTTTTTTTTTTTTGCTCTGATAGACTAAAAAAAGGCCTTTAACTGACTTCATGGAAAGAGTTCAGAAGGACATAAATGCAAGCATGCGTGCTATCCTAGTAGATTGGCTTGTAGAAGTAAAATACATTTCCGGTAACTAATTTTGAATTCTTCATTCTTTCTGTGAATTAATCACCTATTTTCATTCAATTGCAGGTTGCAGAAGAATACCGTCTTGTACCTGATACATTATACTTGACTGTTAATTACATTGACCGATATCTTTCTGGCAATGAGATGAATCGCCAACGGTTGCAACTGCTTGGTGTTGCTTGCATGCTCATTGCTGCGTAAGGCCTACTTCTTTATGTAATTGTGAATGTTTTCTTTTGTATGCATTATTTTTAACTATCAACAAGTTGATGTGGAGCATTGCAGCAAACATGAAGACATATGTGCCCCACAAGTGGAAGAATTTTGCTACATAACTGACAACACTTACTTCAAAGATGAGGTCTGGCTTCTTTCAAAGCTGACCAATATTTCAAAAGTTCTGCTTGTGCTGTCTGCTTAATGTCTATTTGCATAGGTTTTACAAATGGAAGCAACTGTCTTGAAGTACTTAAAATTTGAAATGACAGCTCCAACAGCCAAGTGTTTCTTGAGGTATTATATCTAGGCTTTATTCATCATAATGTGTGCTTGTCTTGCAAAATCATGTATTGAACTTATGATCATCTTCTTGTTTACAAAAGGAGGTTTGTCCGTGTTGCTCAAGCATGCGATGAGGTACCTTTGTTCTCAATTTTTTCCATCATTCCTTGTTGTGCAGGCTTTTTCTCCTTTTTATTTTTTTCTTTATTTTATTTTTTTCAGGTCCCGCTGTTGCAGCTTGAGTTCCTTGCCAACTATGTTGCTGAGCTATCACTTCTTGAGTGTAACATGCTTTGTTATTCTCCATCACTAATTGCTGCTTCTGCCATATTCTTAGCAAGGTTCATACTGCAGCCAACAAAGAGACCTTGGGTATGTACCTTTTGAGATTACATCACAATTATTGTGTCTGCGGAAATAATTATCCTAGTTTTCTCACATTGAGGAAAAGTTCACAGATAACCAGTTTCATCTGGTCAAAGTACAAATTCTTCTGCACGGTCAATGTCAATTTGGAACCAACTTCCATTGCTGAATGATCAGATTGTGTAGAATAGATCCAATATCTTTTTAATCATTCCACTTGTTGATGTTGCAGAATGCCACACTTAGCCATTACACGTTATATAAGCCATCTGAACTATCTGACTGCTCAAAGGCTTTGCATTGTCTTTTCCGCAATAGCCCTGGAAGCAGCCTACCTGCAATAAGAGAGAAGTACAGTCAGCACAAGGTAATTCCATATTTTAAGCTGCTGTCATTTCGTGTGTCATTTTGTGTCAAACTATCAACTCAGACTCATTGTAATTACATCTTTTGATTTTCTCAGTACAAGTTTGTGGCCAAGAAAACCTGCCCTTCTTCAATACCTTCAGAGTACTTCCAAGATCCAATTGACTAGAAGTCTTTTATGCAGCACCAGGCCCAATTCTTTAGAGTATCCTGGTTCATGAGTCAACACTGATTGGGATCATTCAACCAGTAGAAGCTGCAGTGTCCTATGGCTCAAGCATTGCTTATGCTTCAGTTACGTGTTTAAGGATTGATGGGTGATTGTAGATTTCTTGATGCAGACAATCCTTTTTTTTCTTTTGATAATTTTATGATTGTGGTATTGGTGCAATCTCAGTTCTAGATGTGTTTGCGTGTTTTGCCTAGGAACATGTCATGGTGGTGATCTCTTCATGTACATGGAGATCTTGTGCTAGATTCTAGGCCAGAAGATTTCTAAAACCAAGTTACCTTACTCTGGGAGAGCATAAACTACTGGGCAAGACATTTGCTGGGTAATGCACACAATTTTTTGTACTCTCTGTGTTGTTGTTTTCTAGGTTATCAAGGTTGGTATTTTTGACTACTTACTGCCTCCCTGAAGCCAGATTTGAAGCAGAGAAATAGTCATAGGACAGTTTACCTTGCTGCAAAGCTCTGATAAAGGTTGACATGACTGCCATAGTCTGAACTTTGAAGGCTTATGTTTCATGTGCTATAATTTAGAGGTTTGCTGAAATTGTTTCCTGTTTCTCTTGAAATTGTTGATGAAACTTAGGTTGCATCGATAAAAATTGTCTCTTGGGTCTCCTTGCTTGCATCCTTGACTCTTAAACACTCGATGAAAATTCGGTTGTTTCGATACTTGTTTTTCAAATATATCCAAACTTGGTTGAAGGTCAAATTATCTGTAACTTTGCAAAACTAGTGGTCAGTCTTGAATCAGAATTTATAGATAAAACACTGGACGTAGATCACCAGCAATGTGGTGCAAGCCAACCTGTTTTCAGGTTTATGAGCAATTGATTAGAATGTCTACCCCATCTGAGAGGGAAAGTATGGAGATCCAGCACGGCATTGGACGACAATACTCGTTGGATGGCTTTACTCCTGGCGGTATGAGCTTGAGTGTGATAACTGCCAACTCCTTCACATAGATTTCTCATGATTATGAGTTAAAGAGTGTTGAAAGGAGTAAAGGTTTTATTACCCAACTTATTTCTTTTTAACATGTTAAATGCTAAAAATTTAGCCTTTTATTTTAAGAATAAATGTTGAATTTTAAAACAAATAAATTTTATTTAATTCAGAATAAATTAGGATAATTTATGGTGAAGTACAGTGGTATAGAAGTAAATTAATTCATGCTGTCAAATGAGCTGAGCTCAAGCTAGACTCAAAACTATTAGTGCCGGGTTTGGCGATATGAGCAGGGCTTGTTTGCATCAGTTTAACATAGGTCTGCCAAGCCTACGGTTCATCACCTTTAAACCTTTACTTCCTGCTAGGGCTGAAAATGGATCGGATAAACTTCGATTGTATTCGTATTTGTATTCGAATCATATCAGATTTGGATATTTATTTTATAGTTTAATCGGATTCGGATACGAATTCGGATATTTAATTCAAAAATTAATCGGATACAAATATAAATATAAATATATTTAAATACGGATACGGATATCGTTTTATTATATATACCCGGTTAATATTTTGTTACAAAGCCCACCGGGCGCCAGGCAATAGCTATTTTTTAAGTAAAAAAATAAAATCAAAACCACTGGGGCGACCACACGTCGCGTAAGGTTGGCAGAAGGGAAGAGTCTCCCTTCCCACTCCCATTCCCATTTCTTCTTTCGCTCGTTTTTTTTTTTGGCACAGCCCATTTCTTCTTTCGTTCGTTTTTTTTTTTTTGGCAGAACGATCTGTTCCTCCTTGGACTTCGGGCATTTTGGCTGATTCAGAACGTTCGTTTTTTTGAGAAGTCTTCGGCAGTTCGGCTCGGTCGTCATCAAGTAAGCTTCCTTTCCTTCTACCTCTTCTTTTGCTCTGTTCTGAGGTTGCCCAGGGGAAGCCTAGAAGGGCGAGGGATAGGTCCGTGGTGGCCATGGCCGGTGGTGAGGCCGGATCTCCCCTCTTTAACCTATAATCCAACGCTAATGGGATTGGGAAACCAACTCTCGATCGGCCATAGCCACATGTGTTTCCGAATGCCGTCACCCTTTGGAGGCAGTTAGTACCAGTGATACCGAAACGTAGCGTAAAAGCGCCTCCTCCTCCTCAAGCTCTGATAACTCCTTCCCATTCCAGGGGCATACGATCTCGGTGGTGCTATCTGTTTCGCGTTCATCCAGCTCCGGCCTCGATAAATACCTTTTGGTGGGGGGAGGCTTTTGGTGGGGGGAGGCTTTTGGCTCTGCAGGCGCTCTCTAGGTTTCTGAAAGGTACCGATCGCTGCCCTCGCTTCTTGGATTCAATTTCATCTTCTAGTCGTCGATCGATTTTTCCCCCTTCTTTCATTCACGTTTTTGCCTGTTATCGATCGATTCTTTATTAATCTCTCTGTGTATTAAGATTTTTGTGATGGAAATCCAGCGGCCATCGTCTCTCATCTGGGATATGATTTCCAATAGTGATTTCTTCTTGGTTTTCGTTTCATTTTAATTGATTATTTTGTTCGTACTAATTTCGTTGGTTAATATTGCTATCATATTTGTTGGTTTCCCTATGGATTATGGATTTCAAGAAAAAAGGTTCTTGTTGCTGTCAGTTTCCAATAATTTGATGTGATTTCCGTTGTGTTGCATGTTCTAGATCAAGAGAACAATCGGATCTCTTCTTGGTTTATCAATTCACAAAGCTAGTTATGATCTTCTATTATTTTTTGTTGTTTAATTGTTCTTATGCTCCAATTGTTCTGTGGATCTTTCAAATCCTAATTGCATTTCTCCATTTCTTTTGCTGTTTACAGTTGATACGTTAGATTTTAATCTGTGAATTGTTAATCTTAGGGTGCCTCGATAGCCATGCATGGATACCGTTCATGTAGAACTTACTCTCAATGATTAAGGGGCATCATTTAAATGACTGCTCGTTAATTGTGAATTCAACTATTTTCCTTCTTTGTTTTCCTCTCCTACGTATGGTGGATAGGGCTATACATGATTTCTTCTTACTACTCTAAGATATGGTCATTATAAGAGAGCATATTCTAACATCAATTTGTGCTCATCTAGGCCACTTCCCCAATTAGCATCAGAGTTACTTACCAAGCACAAACCCATTTCTTGATAATACAATATATAATTAGATATTCCTCTAAGGTACCTTAATATCCTTTTGACTGCTCTCAAAGGCACAAATCCTAGGTTTGTTTGATAACAACTAATGAGTTTAATAACATAGCATATGCTAAATTGCATACATATCGTTGTATATATAAGGCTTATGATTGTCCTAAAGTAGGAAACTCTGGACATTATATATACTTCTTCTGGATTCCTAAGGCCTATATCAGGATTAAAGCTCACATTTTTCTCAACAAAAGTATCTATAGGTTTATGGTTATGCATTTGTTATCACTCAAGAATCTTCTTGATTTGAGTCTTTTGAGATAAACTAAGAATTCTTTTAAATCGGTCCCTTAACATCTTGACACCTAACACATAACTGACTTTATTATATCCTTCATTTCAAAATTCTAACGAAAGCTACTTCTTGGGCATATATCAACTTTTTATCATTTTCAACTAATAGAATATCGTCTATATATAAAGGAAAGATTATAAAAGTACCTTTGATTGTTTGATATTCATATAATGGTCTTCTTTCATTATCATAAACCCAATTGTTAAGATGGCTTGATGAAATCTAAGGTTTCATTGTTTGGATGCTTACTTAAGGCCATAAATAAATTGATAGAGCATGCATACTTTGTACTTCTACCTTTCAACTATGAAATCAATAAGCTAATATATATATATATATCTCATATATTTCTCCATTAAGAAATGTAGTCTTATCCATCCAATAGAGTTTTAGATTCAACTAGATAGAATAAGATGAATTGATGCAAATCTCACAACTGGAGATAAAGTTTTCTTATAATTGATTTCCCTTTTGGGTATAATCCTTAGTCATGAGATGAGTCTTATGTTTTTTAATTGATCCATTAGCCTTGCATTTAACTTTAAAAACCCATTTATTCTCTATTATTAATGCCTAAGTGGAAGGTCAACCAAACCTTAAATATGGTTGCAACCAAAGACTCAATTTCTTGTCTATTTTGCCTTTATCCATTTACTGGCCTTAGAACCTGAGAGAGCTTCATGCATAGTCTTTGATTGCTCATTATCCATTGGAATTACCTTAAATGCCTCTCCTTGATTTCAATTAATAATGAAAAATTTTATCATGAATACTTATATTACATGGTTAAGGCTACTATTAACATGCTCCTTTCAAGTTGATCCACTTAATATATTAGTTCTACTCTTCCAAGGAAGTTTAGGAGTTATGTCCTATTCCCCCACTAATTCATTGAGTGCGATAACATTTAGATCTTTCATTTCATAAAACTAGAAGTCTTTGGTAACTCCACTTTAATTTGCTAGAAAATTTTTTCTTTAAAAAAGGTTACATCTTGCAATTCAATCTCTGTTATACTTCTATCAACTTCTTTACCAATAAGCACATAGCCCTTGAAATAATATCAGTAGTTAATAAAGATATACTTTTACCCTCTAAGATTTAACTTCTTATATTTATAAGAAAATAGATGAACATAAGCTGTAGACTCTAACTTTTTGTTAAGCCAAAACTTATATGGGGTGGAAGGTACAGACTTAAAGGGCATATAGTTAAAAATGTAGATAAAGTAATAATGCATTGCTTTAATATGAAATAGGAAGATTAGTTTGTGCAATTATTAATGTAACCATGTCTAAAAGGGTCTTATTTATCCTCTTTGTAACATTATTTTGTTAAAGAGCCTTAGGAATATTTTGCTATTTGGCTATCTCTTTCTCATCACATAGTTCTTTAAACTATTTCAATAGATATTTACTGCCACGACTAATTCTAAGTGCTTTAATGCTCTTGTCTAATTGACCTTAACTAATCTTAAGCAATGTCTGAAGCGGTCTAATGCTTTTGATTGATGAGAGATCAAATAAATGTGTCTATAGCGTGTAAAATCATCTATGAAAGTAATAAAATGTAAAGCAGAATGCCTCACCCTCACATTCTTTAAACCACAAATATCTAAATGGTTTTTAAGTTGCTTTCCCTGCTAAACAATGTTTACAAATAGATAAGTCAATTTTGACAAGTTGGCCTAAAAGACTCTCTTAAGCTAATCTATTCACTATTTTTTATCCAATGTAACCTAGTCTGGCATATGATAACCTACAATTATTAGAGAAAGCAATACTAGATTCATGATTATATAAATCATTAATGGTGTTTAACACCATAAAAACATTTAACATCTAGCCTGGTACATACTTTTTAGATACATTTTAATGCAACCTTTAGCAAACATAATTTTAAAAAACAAAGTTGATAAGGACAAGAAAAAGATCAAATTTTGACAGATATCGGATATATAAGATACATCATGAAGATATAAGATGTGTCCACCTTATAATATAAGCTAGCAAGTTTCAATGCCCTTGACTTTTTCATTGCGATTATTCCCCATATAAATTCATCTGCACTCTACCAAAATTCGATGAAATTCTATAAAAAAGTTTGATCATTTGCTATGTGGTCTGTTGTTGCTAAGTCATCACTTTAAAGCATTCTCAAGCGAAATGATTAAATTGATCACAGCAACAATAAGTTATCTTTATCTTATCTTTCTTGCTTTTGTACAATTTTCTTTTGCACTTAGCTATCTTGGGAGCCAATATAGTTTTTCTATCATTCTTGGTTTTCTTAGCTCTAACTCTCTTATACCTAGGACTCGAAGCTTTGTGCAACCTAAATTTTGCTAGAGAAATTTGATAGAAAGCCTTATCAATAAGAAAGCAATCCTTCTCAAGATCCATATGATGGGCCACATAATCAAAAGTTTTAATATTATCATTATGAGTGAGATTAACCCTTATTGTTATCGTAAACTCAATAGAAATCAAATAACAACCTAAAAATAAAATAAAAAATAAAAAATAATATTAAGAATTTACCTTTGCCTTCTTTCTATTGGACAAAGATAAAAAAATATAAAAAATTTACCCTTTCCCACTATAAAAAGATAAAAAGTAAAGATAGAAAAATAAAAAAAAATTAATAGTTTGATGTAAAACAAAAGTCATGCACATTTGGTAAACTAACTATAGCCAATTACATAAGAGAGTGTTATGATATCATTATACTAAATGAGCTTGTGGGATAATTTATAGAAAGAACAAAACTCTTTATATTTAACTATATTGTACTAAATGATATCAACAACTCCAGATTTAAGGTTAAGAAAAACTCTTGATATTTAATGTAGATTTAAACGCAGCATGAGAGGAACAAAAATCTAGGGTCTCTAAATTTTACTATATTATCAATTATATATATTAAATTAGATTTATTTATATTTATATTTATATATTTTTATTTTTTCAGTGATGGCTTGGGAACGTGAGCGAGGCTTGTTTACATCCGACTCGCGCGAGCCACGCGATTGTGGAGTTCCTGGCTCGATTCTCTTCATTCGCTTTCCGGACGGCTCCGACCCAACCAAGCTCTTAAACCCTAGGACCCTGGAGACCTACCCACAAAATCTAACGCCCCGCAGGCCGCCGTCTACAAGCTCGAAGGGTATTCGAGACAACCCGATCGGTCTCCAGTTCTGCGTCGAGCAGTCTCGTCACGACTTCCAAGCCCTCATCTCCCTCGCCACGGTGAGCGTGGGGGTTTACTTCTACCGCCTTGCTTTTTTTTTTTTTTTTTGCGTTTTACTTGAGGATCTGGATTTCTGTAGTCTTTTTGCTCATTCGTGGTTTCTGTTCATCTGACATTAGCATAGATAGACAAAGATTTCGTGGTTGGATTTATAATCATGTTTCGAAGTGATCGGCTGACAAGATTTTTTTTTTCCCCAAAATTTAATCTCATAAAAGTACTGTGTTGCTGTGTTGAAGGGCAACCGCTGGGAACAATCACGACAACCTTGATGGGATTTTCTTGCCCTTCGTTGGAGATACAATTTCAGGGGAAAACCTAGGGGTTGGATTTCTGGAGTTCTTGCCAGTAGGTTGGTGAACTGTTCTCGGCTCGTCATCTTTTTTTTTTATGATCTTCTTAAAATTTAATACTCCATTGCTATCCGACATATGAAAGCCGATGCAGTCATCAAACAGCAATCTTTTTGTTGTGGGAACTGGAATAGGAAATGCTACGCGACACAGAAGCAGGAATTCAGTGATTGAAAGTTTCAAAAGTGGGAAGCATTTGACTGTGATGCGCCAAGGCAAGACACAAGGAAAATAGACGAAAACATGGGAGAGTTAGTTACTTCATCATGTTTCACCAATGATGCCTTGGTGAAAGCCAATTAAATTGGTCATCTGAATGGGGTTTCTGGGAGATGCTTTGTTGCAATTAGAAATATCCCTTTCCCCTCACAAATATGCTTTCTGCTGCCAGATTACAGTTTAGATTTTTTTTTAAAAGAGAATCACTCTCTATTTCCAAAAAATTATCCTAATCTAAGATAGCAAAAGAGTCACAATTTTGATATTTTTCTATTCGAATTATTTTTTTTAGTTTTTGTAGAAAAAAACTTAATTCAAGTTTATCTGACTATATGTTACACGAGGCATTTTATCCCTAGCATTTTAGCTTGTTGGCAGTCCATGCATGAGGGCACATACAAACTGACTTTCTATAGCCAGAACTTATCTTCTTTAGTGACTAACGTTAGTTTTTCAACAGAATTAGTCGGTTTTTCGTGATGTATGTTTCCTCTTATGTTGACTACTATGTTTTCTTTTTGTATTTGAAACAGAGGAAGTTCATATCTTATCTTTTTGTTATCTCTCCCTCTCAAAGGATATGATGGCTAAGTAAAAGGTCTGAGTAAGAAAACTTCTTGGTGGTGACTAGATCAAAGTTGGGACAAAGGAAGAGGGCCCTTGCCCTTGCTCAAGTTGTAGCATTGTGGCTTTCGCAACCTCTTCTACAACAATTAGTTCATGCATATGCATGAGGCTGGGTTGAAAGAAAAGGCGTGGGTTGCATTCTAAGCTTGAATGCTGGCCTAGACTTCTCCCAACATTTCTTTTACAGTCCCAGCGACCATCTAATCATTGTCATGTTTTCTTCACTGATAAATCCATTTATCTGATCCTTTCAGTCTACAATATTTTGTGTTCTTTGCCATCTTAGTTTTCTTTTATTAAACTTTTGTATCTATGTTGGATTCAGAAATTAAATCTGGTTTTGATTTTGATATTATTATTGAATATATCATTTTCCCACGGTCAGTAGATGTACTGGACGACCTTTGAAACATAATTTTTCTGCGAACGTGATTAGTGGGTTTCCATCTTCAGAGAAACAATGCATGTCTTTTATAACATGTGTCTTATTGCTAGGATGCTAGAAACTTCAAGCATTGTGAAAGTTGTTAATATGTTTTTTTACTGTACATTTATTAGACCACATTAATAGTGTAACAGCTTGAAGCATAAACATGAGAACATTGTAGTTAAGGCATGAGTTGAGAAAAGAATGGTTAGTCTTTGAATGTTTGGTAGGATTGCTGCTGATGAAAACTGATGCAAGCAAATTGTTTGGCATATATTTTGTCCAATATTAATTAGCCATTTTATAATTTAAGCCCTTCTTCTGGTTCGCATGAGTTTGCTCAACATATATAAAGTCTTCCTGCCACCCTGAAATGCCTGTGCATTAATGGTGCAAATGTTGCTATGCTAAATCGTGATCTTGCACAACCATCTCTCTAAATACTACTTGTTGACATATTGTACCTCTACCTCTTGACTCCAAATATTTTTGTCTAATTTTTTATTTGATTTAATATTTATTCCCTTTCTTTCCTAATATTATACATGCTTCTTGGCTAAGAGGCTCACTGCACAAATATATTACCGAGACTGATGATAGTAAATTTACTTGGAATGCCATTAGTTTTCTGCTTATATCATATTTTCTCCAAGATGAATGTTCATGGCCCTTTGAATTTGGAAGCCGTCTTATGGTAATAAAGCCAAATGGGGAGCACAAGGAGCATTGGTATGTTGTCCATTCAATATATCGCATCTAGTACTCCAAGAAAGCATTTGAAGTTTTGTATCAGAGGTACATCAGACATTGTTTGCATGCTAAGCTATCCAAAATGAAGCAATTGTTCACCTTCATGGGGACAGAAACAAACTCTTGGGAACTAATCAGTTGACCACCTTAAACCTTTACTTCCAGGCTTTTTATTAGGATTTCCATATCAATCAAACTGTAAAACAGTGTCTTTTTTCAGTGCAACAGTGTGAAGATGCACCACTAAATCCTTCCATCTTCAATTTGTGCCTTTCTCAAAACCTTTCTTGTTAATAATGGTATATCTGTATTATATTAATGTGATCCGAACTTTCTAATTCCAATGTGTTCATTTTATTAACACCATTTAGTGTTTCATCCTCCGTGTAGTGGTATAAATTTTTGAAGCACTATGTTTACTTAATTGCTGTGTTTTGGATCAAGTTTTCAGTGTGCCTGCTTTTGAAAATCAGGTTTTTGTTGTCTTCAATTCGGATGTATCAATCTTTAGCACACATTTTGAGTACTTGCCATTGAATTTTTTTTTTTCATTTCATAATTCAGTATTGCTTATGAGTAATGTGATTGGAGCTAATGCCAATGTCGTGTCTCCATCTATTCTTGCTTTGTTCAAGGTCAGCGCTGATTAAGTGGCACTATTTATTTTTATGGTAAGGATAGAGATAGAGATAGATCTAAACTAACATGAACAAAAATAATAATTATTTGTAATTTAAATATAAACTATCCTAAATAGAGCAGAGTGGAGGAAGCAGATTCATATAGCCAACCCCATGTAGTTGGAAAAAGGCTTAGATGAGTTGAGTTGGGATTGCAGGGATTTTCTCCCACTTGATGTGCAAAGGATTTGAACTACAATTGATTAAATTGGTGATTCCTTCAAAAGAGTCCGATGAAAGCCCTCCAATTATCTGAAGGAATGCTGTTTGTTTATGGCTTGCATGACTTCCTTAGCACTGGTCCTGTTTACTATGGTAAGAATGGCAAGCGGTATTATTTCTTAAAAGGAATTTACATAGACGATTGCATGGTTTATCGATTCTGAACTCCAGATCAACCGTTTTGTGGGTAGGGTGATTACAGGGGTGGAATTGGTTGGGCCTGTTATTGCATTTTAGTGGCAACAGTTCTTTTGAGCCAGGACCAAGATTGAACGTGCCTTCACGAGTTAAGCATGTATGCATGTCTAAACGAGCTTTGGAGTAGGGGTGGAACCTTTAGACTATGAGCTGGATCGTTAAATTTGTACCATTGTTGCGGAATTTATGATGAACTTCAATTCTTTTTAAAGGTTAGACTATTTAAGGTTGGTCATTTCCAGAGAGGGGCTCGCTATTGGTCACCTTTTTGTAAACTAATCGCATGCATGTCAGTGTTTGCATATAAGGGCCAATGGTCCTCCAAATTTTCAGTTTTGAGGCTGAAGAAGGACCAGAGCTGTTGACGTAGACGGTGTTCCTTGATACGCCCTTTTAGACGTTGGTTTGCAAATATACTGGAGAAGAGTGTGGTTTGGTTCCAAAACGAAACATGCTAAAACGTTTGCAACAAGAGTACCGAACTCATGGCAGAAGCTTCCTTCTCAAAAAAAGGTTTTAAGCACGAATCTGAGAGCCTTAGTGTGAGTCTTAATTCGTAGGTTTATCCAAATCAAACTTCTTGCTATAGCAAAGAAATTCCAGGAGCTTCTATTTGGCCCACGACTATTGCTGAGGAGCCCCTATTTTATTATTATTATTATTTTTTACTAAGTACTCCAAAAATTACTAAGTAGCCCCCTTAAAATGATAAAATACTTAAACTACCTCTTCCTCCTTCAACCCTTTCCGTGCCGCCTCTTCCTCAATCTCCCTCCTCCCAAATTGCTGAGTGTCCCCCTCTCCCCACCCCACCCTCCCCTCCCCTTCCGACCGTGCTCGCTCGCTCACTCTTGCTCACGGTGCTTTTCCGGCGGCGGGCTTTCCGGCAAGTAAGTTCTTCTCCCCTCTCTCCCTTGATCCGCTCTCGTTCATAGGGCTTTTGATTTTTTTTTAAAGCCAACCTCCCCTTCCTTCCCGGTGTCCATCTCTCTCATAGCTCCATCCCTCCGCCACCTGTTTCCCTCCGTCTTTGGACTCCCGATCTCTATTCGGCCCTGATTGACCCAGAGATCCTCTGTTCAGCCCACCATGGCCGAACAGATTAAAATGTGTTCGGCCGATGTAGTGAACAACCTATGGTTTTCTCGGATCACGCATCTAGCTGTTCACCCTCCGGGGAGCCGATCCAGTATCTATTCCTGATCACGTTCCGATGATGCTGATGCTGACGTGCTAGGCCGGCGTATTGCAGATGCACTTGGCCTTTGCACTGGCATACTTGATATGAATCGGGAGGAGGCTGCTGCGTCACAGGGGACGCACATGTACGATGTCATATCGCAGAAGGCTCATGTATTGCAGGGTCAGCATATTTCTATGGTGCAGCCTATTCAGCCTGATGTTTCTAACCCTAGTCATGCATCGCCATAGCAATATGGCGTCGATGGGGATCCATGGTGTACCTCATGTATTTTGTATCTTTTAGCACATAGTGCATCCTTTTGTAAAAGACATTAAAATTTGAATGAAAATTCACTTCCTTTCGGCTCAATTTGAATAAAAATCTTTTGAATTAATATAAATATGTCATACATTATACAAAATTGATTGTTGCAAGCAAAAGAACATCTACAACTCAATAGTCTCACTAATAATGACATCCGACGAGATCGTTCGTCTGAACTGATGAATCCTAGATTCATATGAAGAAGCACATCCGGAAGCACAGAAACACCTGCAAAATATAGAAATTAGTAAACATAATGAATTATTAGTCGTGTAAGCATGATTAAGAGTTGTTCAATTAATACCTCAACAAAATGATTGCCATTAACGAACGCCACTGCAATATCTTTGCGGGATAAAAGAGGAAGAGGCACCGATCGTAGAGGTAGGAATGTAAGATATTGTTGCAAGGAGAGGTGGTATAGGACAACGTTATAGCGGGACGCTATAACGTGCCCCATATTCGGCATAGTCATCCACTGGTCAAAAGGTGGATCATTATCAAAATATGATAATGCATGCTCAATCTCCTCAAACCTCCGTTCGACAGCAAATAAAGCACGATAGTGCTCTGAATTACATTGCAACTCATTCAATAAATCCTTCCTAATACGGAGCCAATCCTCCTCTCTAAATCCCAGCAAGTCAGCTATTGCTCTAAATCCGCAGTTGTCGTCAGCTTTAACATCCTTGATATGTTGGATGAACGACCTCAACCCATCTTGAATTTGATCAATATAGATTGTTGGCATATTATATGACCGGGTTCGCTGACGAGAAACCTGCAAACCATTAACGAATAAATTAGATGACAACAGAAACAATCACTTTGTAATAACAAATGGCACATACCGGCACCTACCGGCACACATTCGGCACGGGGTCCGGCACAAACCGGCATGGGGTCCGGAAGTTGCCGGCATGTGCCGGCACGTACCGGCACGCGTTCGGAATATATCGGCACGGGGTTCGAAAGTTGCCGGCATGTGCCGGCACGTACCGGCACACGACCGGCACGGGGTTCGGAAGTTGCCGGCACGTACCAGCACACGACCGGCACGGGGTCCGAAAGTTGCCGGCATGTGCCGGCACGTACCGGCACGCGTCCAGCACATATCGGCACGCGTCCGGCACATACCGGCATGCGTCCCTTACTTAGTGAAAGAAATGCTTCGTACATTCTTCCTTGGCTGCCTCTTTGACACTTGTGTCATTGGTGGAGTGCTTGTACCAGGAGAATAACTATCTTGTCCTGAAAGAATCAATTCAAAGGCAGAAGTATCACGGCGGGTAGATGTATCAACCTTCAATGAAGCACGGCCGTGAGCAACTGAACGAGTAATCCTTTTGGCAGGTTCTTCAAGAGAAGTACTTTCTGGGCTAGTAATCTCTCTCAATTTTCTTAACATTTGCAATTGCGAAGACCCATCTAACTGTTTGAATTTCCGAGCAATTATATCCAACTCTAGTTCACAGCTCAACTGAATACTTTGCACATTTGAAGCCGGCATCATATCAAGTTTTCTCCAATGAGGATTTATGCAATCCAAGGGAATTGGCCGACCTTCCATCCTGAACCGTGCAATCTCGTGGCCGCATGGTAAACCATGTGTGCGCCGAATAGCACACCCACACTTCTTAGTGCCATTGGCCCTGGTCTTTGATCCCTTTTTCTTAATGTGTTTACTTTTGCAAGTATTGCTCCTCTCCTCTCACAAGAAAAAATAATTCTTGGTTTCTTAACATTGCTGCCCGAATCGGATTTTTTAATAATAATGACAAATCCATTCCTCTTTCCGACTTCCCGACACCAATTGCACATTTCTTCTCTACTTTTGAATATCTATAAAATAAATAGTTTTATGTTGGTAGACAATTTTAAACATTGCTCAGTCAAATAATACGAAAATAAATGCAATTAAATTTTACCTCGTAAGTTGTAAATTCATTTGTGTAATCCATTACATAATCGGAGCCAATCACACTGCATTCGGTCGAAGCATCGTCCTGCACGATCAAATAATAAATTTTAATCCTAATCATAATTAATCAAAACAAAAAAAAGAATAAACACTTTGTTCAGCAACACAGGGCCGAACAAAAGAATTCCTTCATCCGAAAGAATTCTTCTGTTCGATACTAGTGGGCCAAACATATTTAAGTTGTTCGGCCCAGTGTGGCCGAACAGAGCTAACCTGTTCGGCCACACAGGGCCGAACAACGTACGAATTGGGAAAAAAAAAAATGAAGACGGAGATATAAACTAACCTTTGCGACCGTAGCACCTTCATAAATTATTAATTACTTGTTCCTTGCTTGATTTAAGGTTAAAATTGCTTCAATCGATGATCCAATAATAATTCGGAGTGAGGGAGGCGGGAGAACGATCGCATGGGCTCTGGGGGGCTCAAGGGGGCTGTTTGGGGGGAGGGATATTTTGATCATGAAATTTTAGAGATAAAAATGCCATTTTTTTAATATGACATGGGGGGCTCTTCAGTAAAAAAACGCGGGTTAAATAGAACGATCCAAAAATTCGGTGGAAGAGCCAGCAACTAGCCACTTCTCCCATGAGATAGGCTAACGGTTGAAATGTAAAAGCCAATAGCAACGAAAAAGGGCAGTCCTATAACCTTTTTTGTAAGAGAAGATCCCTAGTTGCAACTTTCATGGCCTTTATCACAATGGTAGAAGCTTTTTTCTTCCCTCATTATGAAGCTAATACACACCAATTGTGTGGATGTTATAATTTCCCAAAGTATATACGAAAACGGATTAATGAGAACACCACATTGCGGAGTCCAACCAGTGGTAGCATAACGTCACTACCAAGTTGAGCTAATGAGTATTGTGCTTGTTCTTTCGTATGACAAGCATTAAGTAAATATGAAGCAACTAGTTACCTACGTTTATTTGTCCATGCAGTGGCATGCGTACAAGCCAGTGAACAAAGGCGATGTAGGTTTCCACTTCAAACTAAACCTACAGTCACGGCATTTCATGTGGCAAATATGTAGAAATAAATGTTAGAATTTATCAGTTCAAAAAGTATATAGAGGAATTATAATGATCCGGGCCCATGGGCCGTTTCGTTACAAGAAAGTAAGACGGATAAGGTTCACACCAACTTGGGCCATCACAGCCCAAAAAGGGATCCAATTGGTGCCTTGTCCTTCTTGCTTAACCGGTTATAAATCACTCAACCAATTCCTAATTTCCGAATATGGGGCTATTGGAAGGGGCATCACAATCTACCTTCTTACAAAGGCAACATCCTCGTCTACCCCCTTACAAAGACGACATCCTCGTCGTCAGAGGCAATTGATCACAACCACCAGACATGCAGAATTCTAGAGGTGGCTCCCACAGGCACTTAGCTCCTGCACTTCCGACTGGTGCATGGCTCTGATACCATATTGTAACGATCCGGGTCTATGGGTCCGTTTCGTTATAAGAAAGTAAGATGAACAAGGTCCACACCAACTTGGGTCACCACAATCCAAAAAGGGATCCAATTAGTGCCTTGTCCTTCTTGCTTAACCGATTATATACTCAATCAATTCCTAATTTCTCAATATGAAACTATTGGGAGGAGCATCACAGGAATACTGCTATACTGAAACTTATCTACGAGAACTCTGAAAAAACGTGTTGCTGCTGCTTATCTATTCTGTAACAGCTGAGTCATTGCGTAAATTGATCGATATTTATTTATTTTTTTAATGAAAGTATGGTTTTGAAATTTTCAACCTTGGATAACGTCAAGGAAACAAATTCAAGCCGCTCTAAAAGAGATCTGCCCTTTCAATCTTTACCCCACCAATCATCGATTTTCAATGCAACAACTTAAGAATTTGCACTAAAAAAAAAAAAAGAAACCTAAGATTTCATTAAAAAATTATTAATTTGAAGTTATTATTTGAGTTTCTTTATCTTATATAAGTATTTAAAATCTTTTCAATATGTAGATGATATGAGACTAAATATTCGTCATTATGGACTTTCACATGTTTTCTATGTTTCAGGTTTCGCTAGTCCAAGAATTTATATCCAAAACTACGTCCAAATTGTATATAAATATATAACTTATATGCAATACCTCTTAGTTCACATGAACATATGTTTTAATATTATTTTATAATAACTCACGATTTTATTTAAAAAGATAGTTAGAAGGAGTTATTGAAAGTCTTCCATTCTATATAAATTTAAATTTTTTTAATATATAATTAAAATAAAACTAAATATTTATCAATATAGATTCTTACATCATATATATATATATATATAATTTACGACTTTGGCTTACTGTAACGGTGGCCGCCTGGCCGGTGTTGCTACGTATCTTCCGAAAGGCAACGGACGCAGAGGAAAGTAGCTGGGATAAGACATGGGTCCGAAAAAAGAATATCATAACACAGATGGCATGATCCTCGTTCCTAGGCTGGTAGCATCAAAAGAAAGCACGATAAAGTTTGTGGCCATTCTTTTCCTCGGGGAAAAGATTTTGTATATCGTATCCGATGTAGTAAGTTCTATATGAATTACATTATTCTTTCTTATTGATCGATATCTATTAAAAAATGTTAAGATAACTTTACAACATTCCAAAAAAAATATTACAACACCCCAATTTTAAACTTACGATACGGTAGTTATAAAGTTAAGACACACATTTAGAAAGCAAAAAAAATTACGATACCCCAGTTTTAAACTTACTATACCATAGTTATAAAATTAAGACACCCATTTAGAAAGCAAAAAAAAATCACGACATCCTAGTTTTAAACTTACGATACCCTATTTTTAAACTTAAGACATTCATTCAGAAAGGTGTCTGTACACAAATTAAAAAAAAAAAACTATCTCACGTGCATTAATATCCTAGCTTTTTTTAGAATTTGTGAACGGATGCTATCTGACGTACATTAATATCCTAGTTTTTTTTTGGAATTTGTGTAGACATGTTTTCTGAACGAATGTCTTAAATTTAAAAATAGGGTGTCGTAAGTTTAAAACTGGGGTATTGTAATTTTTTTTTGGTTTTACGGGTATCGTAAGTTTAAAATTTGGGTGTCATCTTAAATTTTGACGTAGCATGCATTAATACTCGTTCAGCTTTTTTTTTTTGAAATTTGTGTACATACACATTTTTTGAATGGGTGTCGTAATTTTATAGCTAAGGTGTCGTAAGTTTACAGCTAGGGTGTCGTAATTTTGTTTTTTTTGCTTTCTAAACGGATGTCGTAAGTTTAAAACTGGGATGTCACGAGTTTAAAACTGAGATGTCATAAATTTTTTTCTCTGGATATCATAAAGGTGTCTTAATATTTTTAATAGATATCGTATCCATGCGGATCAATAAAAAGGAACGATGTAATTCATATAGAACTTGCTACACCGAATAGGGTGTACAAAGTCTTTTCCTTCCCTTGCATCTTCCCTCGCATCTCTTCTGTTTGTTTTTTTTTTTTTAGCCTTACCGTATCCCACCCCAACATAGATGATGGGCCTTGTAGAAGAAAAAAAATCATTAGGGTGCGTTTGAACGAAGGGTTTTGAGAAAAAAAAAAGTATTTGAACTATAATTTTAAAATTTAAAAATTAAAATTTTTTGTTTGTCTATTTTTAAAAGAGAATTTATAAAATTTTATGAACTTTATAAATTTTTTAAACTGATAATTTATAAATTTTACTTTTAGAGGTATTATTTACAAATTTTTCTTAAAAATCTATTTAAAAGTAATCAAAACATTTAATTTTATTATTTATTTATGAAATAAGTGTTTACCATTGGCTTCAAATATTTAGTGTTTACTTCCATCTAGTTTTTTTTTTACTCCTTACATGTTTTTATTTATTGTGAATTTCTTTTTTTAAAAAAAAGGTTATAATGCTAGCTAACGAATGACTTTTTGGCTTGGACATTCATGTTAATCTAACGATAGAAAATGTGACATGATTTGGATTTCACTATATACAAATATAGCCAAATCTAACTCTCTTTATATGTGTGTGTGTATATATATATATGTGTATATGTATGTATGTATGTATGCATGTATGCGTGTATGCACCTATATATACACACACATGCACACATACATATACATACATACATATATATACACATATACATACATATATGTACATACATACATATGTGTATATATATATATATATATATATATATATATATATATGACATGATTGGACTTCACTATATACAAATATAGTCAAATTACACATATAAAGAGAATTAGATTTGACTATATTTGTATATAGTGAAGTCCAAATCATATCATATATATATATATATATATATATATATATATATATATATATATATATATATATATATACTACGTACGTATGTATACATACGTACGTACGTATGTATACATACATACGTACGTACGTATGTATACATACATACATACGTACGTACGTATGTATACATACATACATACGTACGTACGTATGTATACATACATATATGTATACATGTATACATGTATACATACATATATATGTATACATGTATACATATATATATATATATATATATATATATATATATATATATATATATATATATATATATATATATATATATATATATATACACTGTATGTATGTATACATACATACATGTATGTATATATGTATGTGTGTGTAGCTTTAACATTTATAGTTATATTTGCTTAATAGAATTAGATATGGATACTAATTTAATGATATTTAAATCATTCCACTTTAACATTGATGTTGTCGGAACATGAAGACTAAAAATTTATCCCTCTTCATTTCATATGGCATTGATTCTATTATCTCTTTTGATAAGAAAAAGAACTGCACAAATAAGAATTTGCCCAGACTTGCAGCACTTAACCTTGAGAAAAAAAGAGCTGTGACTTTCTTGTTTTCTTTTTTGAATCTATTTGACATTCATTAAATGAATAGCTTTTCATATTAGTCCATTCAAATTTTAAAGCAGAAGACAGGTTATTAGGATTATCTATGTGAAAGAACATCTAGCATCCTTTTCGCATAAAAGATCTAACTTGAACCCCATGTGGATCTTATAATTAAGGTTGTAAAACGATAGTCATTCTAGTGCTGGAGGGAGAAACATTGGAGATCCTAGGGAGGAGAGGGTTTCGGAGAGGTAGTGGTTGAAGACTAATAGATGCACAGGGATATTTAGACGATGTTACAAGTGATTTGGAACTAAGTTCAAGTAGAAACCCACTTAATAATTTCACTAGGGATGAAAATGGGCCATGCCTTTGTCCGAGCCCAAGTTGAATTTTTTTTGGGTTTTAGGTTGAGCTAGGGTTTGATAAAAACTTACAAAATATAGGCTTGGCACAGCCTGAAGCTTAATTATTGGGATGATTGTTTTTTTTTTTTTTTTTTTTGAGTGCTCCATCTTCAATGCCTGCCCCTTTTCCTCCCCCTACAACAGCTATCACCTCATGAAACTCACCTTCTTGCTACACCACCTCTAGCTGAACTATCACTACCTTCGACAATGCCACCGACACCCACACTCGAGGAGGAATGCATGAACAAGGGTAAAGAGGCGAGGGGCAGCATCGTGCTAGTTATTGCTACTACCATTAATATAGTTAATCATTCAGTGGGCATCGTTTTTGCAAAAGGTACGCCTTCACCTTATTATTCAATGAGTCAGTCATCCTCGTTGCTGCTACTACCATTAGCATAGCCGATCATTCAGTGGGCATTGTCTTCACAAAAGGTAAGTCTTTATCTTGTTGTTCAATGAGTCAATCATCTTCTTTGCCTAGATGAATACCACCATCAACTAATTGTAGGATAGTAAAGACATAGGAAGGGCCTTCTATGGTTATTAGGCCGAGTTTGGGCCTAGATCTAAGTCAATTTTGTTATGATTAAGGGGCAAAATATCTAACCTTCTTCGGACTTGGTCTTTAGGCTAGGTCAGGCCAAGTCAATTAAGGATTCAAGATAAGGCTAAATTTTTTTATGACTCAAATATTATGTCCAATTTTGATTCAAATGAGCTTGGGCCTAGTTCATGGTTTAATAGGTCATCAGACAAATCGAGCCTATTTCGAGCACTGATTAACATAACCTTGCCCTTCTAAGAGAACAAAGATATAAATTTGTTACTGAAACTTTGTCCATACTAATTGGCTTGACATTCTTGCTATTTATAACTAATGAAACTATATATAATCAATTCAAAAACCCAATTATCATTTAGATACAAGCCTTTGCTATGAATTGCTGATTAATTTTTATTTCAAAATATACAAATAAATTCGATAGGTTAGTATGTTAGCTTAATGTTCAAGAATTTATGCATCAATTGGTTCCTAAATCAATTTCTATCCCATATTTAATTCATTAACGTATAGCCATAGTAATGGTCTTGACAACATTATTGTGATCCTTCCTCTCTTATTTCTAAGATTCTTTTTGGAAAGAAAAAAAATCAGTGATGTGGGATCCATCCTTCAACTACCCCACTAGATATTTGGATAGTGCACGACCCATTGCTTTAAGGTTAGGATTTTGTAATCTAGGATAATTCTTAGGAAAGGCAGTTAAAGTTTTTGAAAGAGAAACTTACCTCAAGACTGAAAACACTTGATATCTTCCTTAAAAGTGAGAAGAAAAACTATAGAGTTAATGTTTTGAGTAACCTCTCTGAGGTATGACATAGTTACATTTGTATTCCTTTTGATTCAAAATTACAGACTTATTCTCCAAACAACGATGAGACTTATGATGTTAACTTAAGATGTGCTCAATTTCACTTATACCCATTTAAATTTTATAAATAAATTACATGCACCTTTGTGCAGCATACTTGATATCTCCTTTGAAATTGAGAAGGAAAACTATAGAGTTAATATTTAGAGTAAATCATGTCCACCGTATATAAGCTTTGGCATAATTATACCTGTATTTCCACTCGAGTTAAAAATTACAAACTTTTTCTCTATACTAACAATAAGGCTTATGAAGTTAAAATAAAATGTACTATTATACTTATGTACATCTAAATTTTTTGAGTAAATTATATTTATCTCTATTGAGGTATAACATAATTATATTTGGATGTCATCTTGATTCAAAAATTATATTAAATTACATTTATATTAAAAAATTATATTAAATTACATTCATATTAAATCTAGCTTTATTATATTAGAATTAAGAGTAGCTCTGAATATAATTATATCGCACCTTAAAAGAGGTAAATATATAAAAAAATAATTTTGGATTTAAATTTAGCCTTATCCTGCATGACATTATCTTTCTATCTACATTTCAATACCAACTTAATCAAAAGGATTATTTGTTAGTCTTATTTTTGAATTAAAAAAAAAGGATGTAGATGTAATTATGTTATGCCTTAAAAAAGATGGATAAAATTTACTCTAATGCTTATGCACCTCCTACCGGTTACCTGTTTTGTAATAAAAAGGAGAAATCACATGCATTATCCTATATTAAATATATATATATATATATTTCTCAGCAAAGAGATCCTAAAACTTTTTACATAAGAAATAAATAATTTCTCATTATCCTAATTTGTGAAGCGATAGATATATATAGGGCACCAAGCAACACCTCCCTGCCCCCTACCCACACTCAATCATCAATTTTGCTGTTCATAAAGCATGTCATCATGAACGCCAGTCCACCACCTCTGCCATGTGGTATGAACGTAACATGGTTACCATGGCGACAAACTCCGGAGCATTGGGATGGTCAAATTTACAGCGATGAAAGTCACCAACATTTTCAAATATACGGCGATGGTGAAAGTCACCAACATTTTCTTTGTGGAAAACCCTAGCTTGGCCAGTATTTACGGCTAATCCCAGAAGGATAAAAAATATAATAATAGAGGGGAATAAAAAACTTTACCTCCTCTTCGGTTGGTGGAGCCACGGAGCTTTCGGGAGGAAACGGGACCGAGCTGTCCAATTGGACGGCTGGCATCGGTGGAGCGCCCATTAGTGGCCACCCCCCACCACTTATCCCCGTCCATCCAACGGCTCTAGCGCCTGGCCCTCCCTATCGACTCACCGTCCCTTTCTGCAATGCAGACACGTAACCTTCAACCACACTCGCCCGCAGAATTATTCTCGTACTCAAATATTACGTCCACCAATGAATTAAAAAAAAGATCGATAAATCCCTGGCTGATCAATTACCGTCCAGCGGAGCAGACGCTTTCGTACACTGCCAAAACAACACCCTATCTGACCGTTAAATCTCCACCCTTCGTCTCTTATCAGGACACTCCGCCCCCCTTCTCACTCCTTCTCGCTTCTTCCCCTCTATTTTGCTACCCCATCTCCTCCCTTGTATATCTCCAATGGCGACCACCTCTCCTCTTATTAGCCTCGCCCGTGCATAAAATCTTTTACTCTTTGTCGACGCGTTGAAGGCAGCCTCTGTCTTGTGGTAAGCGTACGTGCCATGAGTTCCTTGGGATTTCCATTCTTCCCTGTTCTCAGTGTTTCTCTAATTCTTTTCTGAGATTAGAAATCTTGTTATCCAACTAGTAGAGCTTCGTTTTCAGTCTCTTTTATTATATATATATATATATAATAAGTCTATGTAGTTTATGTGATGGAGGAATTGCTGCACCTGTGTTTCAGATAAGCGGCAGCGAGCACGGGAAATGGCACCGAAGGGTGGCCGAGGGAAGGCCAAGGGCGAGAAGAAGAAGAAAGATGAGAAAAGTAAGCAAACAAAATTTAATGCTGTTTTTTTTTTTTCTGAATGATAAAAGATATATCTTTTATGCTTCATGGTATTAGATTTGATTGACCGATTGCTAACTTTTGGCTTGTTTCATTTTAGTTCTCCCTGTGGCCATCGACATCACCATAAACCTCCCTGATGAGTCCCATGTCGTTCTAAAGGTATAATTCTCTCCAGGCTCTCCCTCTATCGATCCTCCTCTCTATTTCTCTTCATCCACCGTGAAACATTGCATAGCTTGCGGATCATGTAACGAAGTCACAAATCACTGGAATTGGAATTGGAGATAATGTTATGAGATTAAAAACGAAGGGCTCAGAACAGTCACGTGAGAAATACGGAACGCCAGAATAGTACGAGGAAAGGTTACCGGGCTCATATTTTATTTTATTTTAATAAAAAAAAGGAATATTAAAAGAGAAAAACAAAAGGGTTGCATCCACGAAACCGGAACGGAGTCGTACCTCGAGGAGGCCATGTTTTCCCCGCGAGCTCACCTCCTCCTGTCACCGCCGGTCAGGCTTCTTAAAGGCCATGTTTTCCGTCGATCCCTCCTTAACTAATCACAGCCATTGGCTTGTAATCAGACATTTCTCTCTCTTTCTAACCTTTCTATTATTGGACGTGGGAACCGGCCAGGGGATATCGACGGACCGGATCATAGATGTGCGGCGGCTGCTGTGCGTGAATACCGTCGCTTGTGGCATCACGTGCTACTCTCTCTGTCACGAGGTACACAACCCTGCCTCCTCCATTGTTTCATGTTCAAGATTTTGTTTTTATTTATACTTTTTTTTGACTTTCGAGTTTAACGGGGAAAAACGGAAGGCACTATCGTTGATGGATCGATTGATTTTTTTTTTTTTTCCTCCCTTTGAATGAAAGTGGGTGTGGGTCGGTGCGCTGGCGGTGTTGTTGCCTTGTTGGGTTGGCTGTGAGATTCTTCGAACGAAAAGTAATTGTTTAATAATATTGGGGTTTTCAGGAGGCTGGAGGCTTTACAGGGAAAATGTTTAATAATGCTTGCAGGATTGCTGCGTTGAAATGAGTTTGCTCTGTGATCCCTGACTATTGATGGTGACGTATAACAAATAAAAAAAATGAACGGTTAATATTTCTCCATTGTTTGCAAGTTCTATAATAATGTGCTCCCGTAGCAATCGTGGTTCATCGAAATGGTGTAGCACATGTCATCTAGTGAACATTTATATCCAGATTTTCTATGCACTTTCTAGAGGAATTAATGCTAGCTAGCTGGACTTTGGGATTGTCAAGCAGAAGGTTTATGACATAAGATCGTGGATATGTCTCACTTTTCGACTATTTTGATACGGCCTCATTCAATTTTATAATAAGATTTCTATTTTATAGATATTAATTGCCATACATGCGATTCTTTATATATTTATAATCAAGTGGATACTTTTATTTGACCAAGGTCACAATTCAGCTGCTTTAATGTTTTCTACCAAGAAAAGAAGCAGATTTACGAGTGGAATTACGTGTAGAGGCCGAGAAAGCTTCTGTGTTTTTTTTTCCACAATACCACGGTATTGTGTAGAAAAATGTTTTGTGCACTTTGCATGTGGTGGAGAAATATATGCATGATGTATGATGATTAATTTATGTATGTTGATGGGGCCAGCAAACCCCATGGACAATGATGATGTACTCAGGTTGGACTTCTAGTTAGTCATCTGAGTCGGCTCTCTTTCGGCTAGCTTCAACCTCGGTCAGCTTCAGTCTCGACCAACATACCTCGGTCAGCTTCAGCCTCGGCCAGTCGACCTCAACAACCATCCAAGCAGTTCCCAGCAGTCACATTGTGAGGTCCACATGTCTGGCTCCATCGCTGTCCGCACAGGATAATAGACGTATGACGTAGGGAACACATATGGCAAGCACCGTAACGGCCGCCCCACGTCCTACAAGCCTGCAACAATCATCCAAATTAAGTGGCCATCCACTTTGACGGAACTTGACCCACCAACTATGCAGCCAATCACTTTTGATGGGACGTGGCCTGCACATCTGACAAATCACATGGAGGCCAACCTCACTGTACTACCCCCATCATCAATGCTCTGACAAGTGATCATGCTCCAAGGCTAGCATGCTCTAAGCACCAATAAAATGGGTAGAGGGACCCCCGACCAGGTAACTCCAAGAATAAACCACAATACACTCCCAAATGCTCATTCTTGCTCACAAAGAGCACGGCTCTAAGCCTCTCTCTTCTTCTCTTTCGAGCTTTCTCAAGCTCACGGCTATTGCCCAAAGCACTGATTTGAGCATTGGAGGGTCCCCGCCGGAATCTCTGGTCTTAGGGACTTGTTTTCAGGCGCCCAAGCCCGAGGAGCTCGCAAGAGAATCCCGGGCTCGTTGGAGGAGGCGATCGAACGCTTGCGGACGTTCGAGGATGATGATTTGGTGTCAACAGATTAGCGCACCATGTAGGGGGCAGAGCACGGATCATCAACAATGCTAGCTTGCGGATCCTCGTCCCCTTTAGATTAGCATGGTGGATCAAAACGATGGTGATGATAAGAGCCCGAAGAGCTTCTGCCAGTCATGCTGGGGGCACCCTCAATGAGCTGAGCAACAGAGCCAACTGCTTCACTCCACCATCGCCACTACTTCAGGCCACATCAAGCCAAATAGTATGCCACCCTTGCCCTGCAAATTTGAGCATTAATGGAAGCTGTCCAAAAGCTCCATGAGAGGTATTTCACGGCTGCACAGTAGCCAGCAAGAGCTTCTGCTCCCTCTTTAGTTGCTGCTCAGGCCAACCATCATCCATCCCGCAGGAGATCTTCCAGTAAGAGGCTTACCGCCATCAAGCTCATCAGCATAAGCATCTTCAAGCTCAAAAGCAGGAACTCACTAGCAAGAGCGCCACCGCTCGCCGTCTAAACGACCTCCTCTCCTATGGACGGCGATGCGAGGGGAAGCCCGAGTAAGGGCAGCGATACCCCCACTCCAATCAACTTAGTTTCCTGGTTCCCTGGAGGGCACAACACCAGCAGGCTGATGTATCCAAATCAACAGAAGAAGACAAATTCCTCCAAACACACTTCACAATGACAGCCTCTTCTACTTGGACAGTCGTAGTCCACAAGAGGTGAGCAATCATGGGGCTATCTTTGGCCAACAGGGAGCTAATTAGCACTCCTTCTTAGCTGCTTTTTCTCCCTCCGAACCATCTGCATCAAGTGCCACATCATCATCATCACCTGGCACATCTTTCCGGCCGAGTTCTCTCCAAGAAGTAAGGTCATAGCCTAGCTGCGCGAGGTGGGGAGGATGTGGTCCAAGTCCCAACCCAGTGCCATGCCATGCAAACTTAAATAAACAAGATTTAATGCATGAGGGGAAGGAAGCTTGGTGTCAGCAAGAGAACAAAGAGAGGACATTGGGTAGAGGGGTCATTATGGCCTTCCTTGTACTCGGATGTCAAGGCTCCATTAATGCCAAAAGAGACCAACAATGCTGGTGCTCCTCTGCTCTCAAATGGTCTTCTTCGCTTTCGTAAAATACCCCGATCCAGCACCAGAAAGAGCTAGGGAAAGCTCTCTGTCCCAATTCCATGCCGACCCCCAGCGTCATCGAACACGACGCAAAGGCCAAAAAGCTACAAAAACTAAGTACACTATGCTCAGACAGTCTTTTTTCATTGATACTTGAAAATGTCATGCAGAAAAATTGACTCCAGCATCGACACTTAAGCCCGAGACCAGCTCGGCACCAAAGACCGACTCCAGCATCGCCACCTAAGCCCAAGGCCAGCTCGGCAATAAGACTGACTCCAGCGTGGGCAACAAAGACTGACTCCAGCGTCGGCAATAAAGACTGACTCCAGCGTCATCAACAAAGATCATCAGCACAAAGAAAAAAGGCATCTGAGCCTGGTCTACGTACCCTCAGGTCATCCTTCAGGGTTTAAAAGGTACCTGAACCTGGTCCACGCACCCTCAGGTCATCCTTCGGGGCTAAAAGGCATTTGACGACTCTCAACTCTTAGGTCATCCTCCGGAGTTAAAAGACATCCGACGACTCTCAACTCTGAGGTCACCTTTTGGGGTTAAAAGGCATCTGACGACTCTCAACTCTCAAGTCATCCTCCGAGGTTAAAAGGCACCTGACGACTCTCAACTCTCAGGTCACCCTCCGGAGTTAAAAGGCACCTGATGACTCTCAACTCTCAGGTTACCCTCCGGGGTTAAAAGGTACCTGACGACTCTCAACTCTCAGGTCACCCTCTGGGGTTAAAAGGCACCTGACAACTTTTAACTCTCAGGTCACCCTTCGGGGTTAAAAGACACCTGACGACTCTCAACTCTCAGGTCACCCTCTGGGGTTAAAAGGCACATGACGACTCTTAACTCTCAGGTCACCCTTCGGGGTTAAAAGGTATTTGACGACTCTCAACTCTCAGGTCACCCTCTGGGGTTAAAAGGCATCTGACGACTCTCAACTCTCAGATCACCCTTCGGGGTTAAAAGACATTCTTTCAACTCTCAGGTCACCCTTCGGGGTTAAAAGGCATCTGACAACTCTCAACTCTCATGTCACCCTTTGGGGTTAAAAGACACCTGACGACTCTCAACTCTCAAGTCATCCTTCGGGATTAAAAGGCATCTGATGACTCTCAACTCTCAGGTCGCCCTTAGGGGTTAAAAGGCATCTGACGACTCTCAACTCTCAGGTCACCCTTCGGGTTCAAAAGGCACCTGAGCCTGGTCCAAGCACCCTCAGGTCACCCTTCAGGGTTAAAGGCTCCTGAGCATAGTCCCATCACAATGACTCTCGGGTCACCCTTCGGGGTTCAAAAGCTCTCGACGGCCTCAACTTTGCCTTAGCGGCTTTGTCATAGCCTCAACAGCATCATCACAGTCTCAACGGCTTCATTTCAGTCTCGGCGATTTCAACTCTATCTCAGCGGCCAGTGGCCAACCGGGTAATACCTTTGTTTAAATTATACACTTGCAACATATTGCTAGTCACTTTCAGCCATCCAAGAAGAAGTCCTAAGATAACTCATAGTTGAAAGAGGCCAACTCCCCAACTAATAGTTGGCGGGCATCCACTTCCAGACTCTGCGTCGGAAGACGATTGATGGCTGCCCTCGGCTAGCCAACGGTAATCAACTTACCTTCAATATTGCTTAAAGTTTTTTGAGCAGGCAAATGCACAGCTTTAGAGAGCATGCAGATGTCCACATAAGGCAGACAAAAATTATCCAAAGCAAGGCAATAAAAAAAGAAAAAAAGAAGAAGATCTCTCCATTAGGAAGGAATCAAAATTGAAGAAAGCATGAAAAGACAAATGCAAAGATGAAGAGCTCTACACTCCTTTCGCTTGGCGGACGCAAGGCACGCGGTCGCACAAGCTCAGGAGTGTAGGGGGGATCTAATGGGGCCAGTAAACCCCATAGGAACTGGTGACGCACTCAGGTCAGACTCCCAGTTAGCCACCTGAGTTGGCCCTCTTTCAACCAGCTTCAGCCTCGGCCAGCTTCAGCCTCGGCCAACATACCTCGGCCAGCTTCAGCCTCAGCCAGCTTTAGCCTCGGCTAGCTTCAGCCTCGGCCAATATACCTCGGCCAGCTTTAGTCGAGGCCAGCTTCAGCCGAGGCCAGCTTCAGCCTCGGCCAACATACCTCGGCCAGCTTCAGCCTCGGCCAACATACTCGCCAGCTTCAGCCTCGACCAGCTTAGCCTTGGCCAGCTTCAGCCTTGGCCAACATACCTTGGCCAGCTTCAGCCTTGATCAGCCTCGGTCAGCCTCGGCCAGCTTCAGCCTCGGCCAATATATCTCAGCCAGCTTCAGCCTCGGCCAGTCTCAGCCTTGGCCAGCTTCAGCTTCGGCCAGCTTCAGCCTCGCCAGCTACCTCAGCCAACTTCAACCTCGGCCAGTCAGCCTCAGCAACCACTAAAGCAGTTCCTCAGCAGCCACATTGTGGGGTCCACGTGCCTAGCTTCATCACTGTCCGCACAGGACAATAGACGTACGACGTGGGGGGACATATTGGTAAGCATTGTAACGACCGCCTATGCCCTGCAAGCCTGCAATAGCCTGCAGCAACCATCCAAATCAAGTGGCCACCCACTCTGACGGAACTTGACCCACCAACTATGCAGCCACCCATATTTGATGGGACATGACCTGCACCTCTAACAATCACATGGAGGCCAGTCCCACTGTGCTGCCCCCATCATCAATGCTCTGACAAATGATCATGCCCCAAGGCTAGCCGACTCTAAGCACCAATAAAATGGGTAAGAGGAACTCCCGACCAGGTAACTCTAAGAACAAACCACAACTACACTCCCAAACTCTCATTCTTGCTCATAGAGAGCACAGCTCTAAGCCTCTCTTTTCTTCTCTCTTTCGAGCTTTCTCAAGCTCACTGGCTTGAGCGTCGAAGGGTTTTCGTCGAAATCTTCAGTCTCCGAAACTTGTTTGCAGGAGCCCAAGCGCGAGGAGCTCGTCGAAGAATCCCGAGCTCGCTGGAGGAGACGACCGGACGCTTGCGGATATTCGAGGATGATGATTTGGTGTCAACATATGTGTATATATGCATATAGCCGTATATGTGATGTAAAAGGATAAAAATATTTTTATTGCATGCATACATGGATCAATCATCGTGTATAATGCATGCATCCGGTATCGCACGCGATGCATAATAAATTTTTTTTTGAAGTGTAACTTCGCATGTTGATTCCTGGCCCGCCATGGCTCTGTTGAGGTTTGTAGTGCCAAGAACAACTAATTTCAATCATGATGCAACTTCTATAGTTTTTAAAATTGAGTTAATAGTTCAAAGCAAATATGAATACTTTGAAGATGGTGTGAAGGGCTATGAAAAGTGGGATGAAAGATTATATGAGTTGGTGGCATTACAAGAGTTGTATGATGCAGAAAATTCTTTGTGACATCACGTGGTTGCATGTATTATTAGTGTGACAATAATCACTATTAATATTATCATGACATGAATCTAACTGAATTTAAAATCTAATTAGCCAATCTTAGTCCATGTCAAAACCAAGTCCCATGCTTAATTGTCTCTCCAACTTTCAAAAAATCTTCTTATGTTTCCAATAATTTAAATTTCTGGTTAACCAAAATAATTCTGTCTTGTTTATAGTTATCATTTTGCAATGGAGAAATAATTTCATTAGAGAGATAAACTTTAAATTTAGATAAATATTATTTTTTAATAAAATATCAGGTATTAAAATAAACAGATAAAAATTTTATCCTTATAACTTTTTCGAAATGATTATAGAATTAAGATTTTAGTGTCAAAAAAATTAATTCTTCATTATCAACTTTGCCCTATATGATTTAAAAATATTAGTATTATTTTTACTTAGAATATATAAAATATTTTAGATAAAAAATAAAAAATATCATAAAGACGGTAATAGATGTTCAAGCTTTTGTAGTATTTTTTAAGTAAATTGGAAATGATTTTTACCTACTAATGTGAACTAATTTGATGAGTCTTGTGGTTAAGATTTTTTTTTAATTTTATATCTTATTTATTTTTTTCTACCGTACACATAACTCAGTTTTTTTTTTTTTTAAAAAAATACTAGTGTCTCATCACTTCATTTCATTTCAGGTCCGAGGGCCGAGATTGAAGAACTCCGTGGACGTGGCTGCTTTAAAGCCGTGCATTCTTACCCTAATTGAAGGTAATTCCAATCCTACCCTCACTCTCCTTGCTGATTTTTCCAAAATTAATAATTAATAATATCGAAATCCGAAAGAGGAAGCTTCCGGCGTTTCCCGTATAAACGGCAGGTGAGAATACCGTATACGGAGGAGCACGGTATCTCCGTACTGCGCTCGATCAAACCAACTTTAGAAAGGGTAGAAAAGTATTTACAACATTTATTTATTGATGCGTGACATGCGTCGCTTGCGCTGGTGCGAATTGGAGCAGAGGACTACGACGAGGAGAGCGCTGTCGCGCACGTGAGAAGGCTTCTTGACATCGTCGCCTGCACGTCTTGCTTCGGCGCCTCGCCCGCCAAGGACTCCGCCGGCAAGGATGCCAAGCGGAGCGCCACCGGAGGCGGTGGTGGTTCGTCCCTCAAGTATCCTCCGTCGCCGACGTCTCCGCCGCCCAAGGAGGCGCCGGCGGACGGCGAGGTGGAGATGAGCGGCGCGTGTCCCAGGTTGGGGTCCTTCTACGAGTTCTTCTCCCTCTCCCATCTGACCCCTCCCGTCCAGTGTATGCTTCTCTCCTCTTCTTCTTCGTTTCTTTGTTTTCTGATGCAAGAATTTAGAAGTGCTCATTCTATTTTCGAGAATTAAGAAGTATTCTTCTCTCTCCCCCCTTTCTCGATTCGAGAATCAAGAACTGTTCTTTATTTTTTCCCCCTTTCTCTTGCAGTTATAAGGCGAGCAGAGAAAACTCGGCAAGACGAATCTCTCTCTGACGACCATCTCTTCTTCCTTGAAGTATTTTTTTTTTCTCTTTCAAGTTCTAAAATAACTATGCGTTGTCTTCTAATTCTGATGCAAAGTTGGATTTCAAATTGGAAAGGTGAAGCTTTGCAACGGGAAACTTCTTGTTGTCGAGGCTTGCGCCAAGGGGTTCTACAGCCTGGGGAAGCAGCGATTGCTGTGTCATGATCTCGTTGATCTGCTGAGACAACTCAGCAGAGGTTTCGACAATGTTAGACATCTTCTTCCCTTCATTTATGTTTTATTTACTTCTTGCATTGTTTTTAAAATGTTTAGCTTAACAACGCTTCGGTGATGTAGTGCTCTTGGAATTCTAGCATTGTGATTAGGTTGCCTTGTTACACAACATTAGCAGAATCGAAATCCTATGCAAACTTTGACACTGAATTTTTCTGTGCTGACAGGCTTATGAAGATCTCATGAAGGCTTTCTTGGAACGCAATAAGGTCCGTATGTTGTCTAGATCGTCTGATTGTTTCTTGTCTTTGTAAAAGGCTTGTGCTGGATTGATGCTAAATTTGCTTCTTGGTCTATATTCTTATTCTTGAAGTTGAATGCATTTCTATGTAGATAAAAATTCCAATGATGTTACTTGACATGGAAACCTGCTTGTGAGCTTAAAAATTGTTAGCATTGTCTACGTTTGTAGGAAAGACTGATTTCAACCTATGTAATGAAGAATCTGATGTAAAATTTGACATAATCACTTTTTTTTTCATAGAATCTTATCTCTGTAGTTGTGTTGTCCTTAGCTTCTATAATTTTTTTTTTTTGGCACCCTACCCTCCACTGTCATATCCTTAGGAGAAAAAAAGGGTTCTTTGTTTGTAAAATGCTAGATGGGTAAATTATTGTTTATAATTGTCTTGACGAGTTTCTGGAATCATTCGAAGATTTGCAGTTGGTATACATTTTATCATAATACTTTCAAATGACCTATGATATTCTGAAGGATTGTGCACCATCTTAATTATATTCCTCTTCATCCACATTGTTGTCATAACCAGAAATCTTTTTGTTTATTTGTGTCAATTCCATGACATATCTATCATCTCTTTGCTAATTGGATAAATGCAATTTATCAGTTGTAAATTAAGAATTTACAATTTATCTCTCTCTTTTTGCAGTTTGGGAACCTTCCTTACGGATTTCGGGCAAACACATGGCTTGTTCCTCCAATTGCTGCTCAGTCACCATCATCATTTCCTTCCCTTCCGGCAGAGGATGAAACATGGGGAGGCAATGGGGGTGGTTGCGGAAGAGAAGGAAAAAGTGACATGTTGCCTTGGGCTAAGGAGTTTCTGTTTCTCACAACTATGCCTTGCAAAACAGCAGAGGAGAGACAAATCCGTGACAGGAGAGCTTTCCTGCTTCACAGCTTATTTGTGGATGTTGCAATCTTCAGAGCCATTGCAGCTGTACAACATGTTATGAGGAGAAAACATGTCACACCTTTGCCAGATGTAGATGGAGTTTTGCACTTTGAGACAGTAGGGGATTTTAGCATCACTGTCACTACAGATACTTCAGATGCAAGCTGTAAGGTGGATACTAAGATTGATGGGAATAAAACAACTGGGATGGACTTTAAACATCTTGTCGAGAGAAACCTACTGAAAGGAATCACCGCAGATGAAAATACAGCGGCCCATGTATGACACGTTCTTCACTTTATTTTTTTAGAGTAAAATATAGATTACCATCCTATGGTTTAATCATTATCAAATTGTACTAATATGCTTTGAAACGTTATGTTTAACTATCACGTGTCTTAAGTTCTATCAAATTATGCCCATGCTATCAAATTATACTCATGCGGTTTGACTTATTATAATTAACTATTCATGTATTTTAGACTTATTCAAAGCTTTATTTAATGTACCCAAACTTTCATATGAATGCAATTTGATAGCATTTAAAACAGATAATAGTTAACTGTAACATGTTAAATCACATCAGAGTAATTTGATAGTTCTTAAAAATACATGATAGTCAAGTGTAACATTTCAAATCGTATGGGTTCAATTTGATAGTGCTTAAATCACAGGATAGTAATCTATATTTTACCCTTTTCTTAAAAGCCATTTTCTCATCATCATGTACATTAGTGCCAAAGGATAAACTTGTGAGCTATCAAATGCAGGATATTACTACATTAGGTGTTGTCAACATGAGATACTGTGGTTATATTGCAGCCGTGAAAGTCAACCATCATGATAAAAGCAAAGCCGATTTCTCTTTTCAATCTGTTGATATCGAGGATCAACCTGAAGGGGGAGCTAATGCTCTGAACAACAACAGGTATACATAATTATTTTTTCTTTCTGTTATAAAGAATATTTGGCATGGCTTTATTTTGTGATTATTGGTTATTTCAGTTTGAGAATGCTTCTTCACAAAAACCATATACCGGGAGACAAAAGAATGTTAATTCAGTCACAAAGTTCAAAGCAAGAGGAACTCACTGCAGCACAAGCTTTTGTAGAGAAATTGCTGGAGGAGAGCCTAGTAAAACTTGAGGAAGAGAAAGCTAACTCCAATATATTCATGAGATGGGAACTTGGAGCCTGCTGGATACAGCATTTGCAAGATCAAAACAATGCAGAGAAAGACAAGAAACTGCCTGGTGAAAAAGATAAGAAGCAAAGCGGTGAAAAGGCTAAAAGTGAGACAAGGGTTGAAGGCCTTGGGAAGCCACTTAAGATTCTTAAGAATCTGAAGAAGAAAACAGATTTAAGTGAACAAGTATCTTCATATGTTGACAAGAAACCATCTAATGAATTAGTTGGTGGGGAAAGCCAAAATGCCAATTTGCCTCAGGGAGAAGGCGAAGCAAGTGAAATGGATGCACACTTAAAGATCTATTACCTGATCCTGCATTTACACGACTAAAGGAATCTGAAACAGGACTTCATCTGAAGGTAAGAATATCAATGAGGAAGTAGCTTCCTTGTCTTTTCTTGCAACTAGTAACTTTTGTATTTTTACTTCTGATGCGATGGAAATAGAAATAGCATGATATGCTCTAATAACAGAGGGGAAAAAACATTTCTACTTCTGAAAAGATACTGCTTTTCAGATTTATAATGAAAACATGATGCAGTGCAATACTTATATGATCTTTGGAAGCTGTATTATTGACAACAAGTATTTCATGTTCAATATCTGATGTCAAATTCTGGGCTTCTGTTCTAATTTAGTAATTAGGCCTTTAATTTACACATCAAAGGTTTGATGCTATTCTCATATCAAACATTTTAGAGGATCCAAGGAAGGTTTTCCTGGTTTTGATCGATGAGTTTAGATTTCTTGCTAATAATTAAGTCACCTACTTACCAATTGGTTCTTTTGGTCTATAGTTGGCCCTTCTGGTCCCACAGGTGCTTAGTTTACAAATTTGGAATCAGTTGATGAAGGCTTAATATTAGGTGGAAAATCAACGTGAAATGCTCTCAAACTTTAGCGTATTACCATACAGATGGTTAAGATTGCTCTTATTTTTTTCCTTTCTTTTGATGTTTAATTGATTTCAGTTCTCTAATTGTAGCCAATTGCAGCCAATGCTTTATTCTAATAAACTCTTCCTAAACTGATTACCATGAAGTTCTGAAATTTGGACATGGTCACATGCCAACTGTGCACTAATTTCTTGCTATTGTCTTATACGTTGATAATTATTTGGTTTCACATTAAGCATGCAAGTCACCTTTTGTTTTTCTCCTTATAATCAAAATCCTAATTATTATGTATGTAGAGAGAGAACCATGTTTCTGTGTGTTTAATTATTGTATGATGTTTGGCTATACCTAGCATCTGTTGTGGTCATCTTTTCTCAAACAGTAAATTGCAAGTGCTCGTGGAATGTGGGTCATAACCATTTATGTATCAGCTAGATTTAAAAATTTCTGATGTAACATCAATGTGAAAATGATAAAATAATCTCTTGAAATCAACAGTCTCCACAGGAATTAACTGAGATGGCTCTGAGATATTATGATGAAGTTGCTCTTCCAAAGTTGGTAAGCTTCAATATATGGTTTGGCTGGTATATATTCTTTATGTACTTATTTTGCAAAGGCATGATGATTCTATATCCAGTTAATTGTTCCATGTCATGTGTTTCAGGTGGCAGATTTTGGCTCCTTGGAACTTTCACCTGTTGATGGTAGGACTCTGACTGATTTCATGCATACTAGAGGCCTACAAATGCGCTCTCTAGGGCGAGTTGTAAGTTAATTATTTATAAACTGCATTTTTACCTTGGAGGTCTGACTTTACATATCTTTATATCCTACTAATTATTCTTTATATCATGTATAATGATTAATTTTATTAGGTCAAGCTTTCGGAGAAGCTGTCACATGTGCAGTCCCTCTGTATCCATGAGATGATCGTCAGAGCTTTCAAGCATATTCTCCGAGCTGTTTTTGCTGCTGTTTCTGATATTGGAAAGTTGGCTATATCAATTGCTGCAGCACTGAATTTACTCCTTGGGATTCCTAATTCCAGAGTTTCAAATTGTGCCACCGGTGGACATCCACTTGTGTGGAGATGGCTGGTAGCATTTCTGAAAAAGAGATATGAATGGGAACTTACAGTTACAAACTATTGTGAAGTGAGGAAATATGCTATTCTGAGAGGACTATGCCATAAGGTGACACTTTCTTGTGTTTTTCTAAAACTTGTGGATGACCTGTAATTAGCCACTGGTTTCACATGTTCCTTTTTCTTTAGGTGGGTCTTGAACTGGCACCCAGAGACTTTAACATGGATCATGCATTTCCCTTTCATAAATCAGATATTATCAGCATTGTGCCTGTACATAAGGTAGGACACAAAAATTTTGTTACGATTTTTGCTCTATTATTTGAAGTCAATTACACTGTAAATGTGAACCACAGCTTGCTGCTTTTGGATCATTTGCAGCAAGTTTCATGCTCGTCTGCAGATGGACGACAACTTTTGGAATCATCAAAAACAGCTCTTGACAAGGGCAAACTTGAAGATGCAGTCAACTATGGGACAAAGGTAGTTTTGTAGTCAAATATCAATGTAGATGATGCTGCTTTGCCGCAGTTGTCCAGTTTTTTCTTCATTTTGTATGTTAAGTTTTATGGGAATGCAGGCTCTAGGAAAGCTAATAACAGTGTGTGGTCCTTACCATCGGATGACCGCTGGAGCCTACAGCCTTTTAGCTGTTGTTCTATACCATACTGGAGACTTCAATCAGGCATGTTTTTATTCTTCACTGCTAACTAGCAGCAAAATTCTTCTTAATCATTTTCTAGCATCTTTACAAAAACCTGGCAAGGTTGGGAGGTCATATTTGATAGTTCTTAGGTTAGCATTAATGAGTAACTTTATAGTAGCCAAAATTTAGGCAAATTGTGATCTCGACCTGGAGGCAAGTTAGGTGTACCTTGGTAGTGCACTTTATTTGTATCTTAGGTGCTTTACTTTCACATCTTCCATCTTTATTTTCTCTCCTTGAACGTGTTTCAGTTTGCACATGCTGGAAGACAATCAATATAAGAGAAAAGAAGAAAACTATTCAATTCATTATAGGGATAGGAAAAAACCTTGGTTACATTCTTCCAAAATCATAAAAATTTTGCACGATAGTTCCCTTCTACAGGCATGTGCATGAAGTTCATGAAATATAATACCAGTATCATTCTTCATGATAAATGTAGCATGCATCTCTTGAATCCAGATTCTAGGCCATTGTTGTTGATTAAATATTACAAGTTACTTTGCTTTTGTACATTGCATATTACAAGCCACCATGTTTAAGCGTTTATTTCAATAAATTGGTTTCCTTTTATAGCTTGCTATATCTGTAGAAGTAAAACTACGTGGTCCATGCCAATTTTTGCCTGTGTAGAGCAGATTAATTTCTTAATTTGAAACTTTAACCCGGTATAATTGTAATGTTTGCAGGCCACAATTTATCAGCAAAAGGCATTAGACATAAATGAGAGGGAACTTGGGCTGGATCATCCAGATACAATGAAGAGTTATGGGGACCTTGCTGTGTTCTATTACAGACTTCAGCATACAGAATTGGCTCTAAAGTGAGATTCCATATTTTTCTGAG
The DNA here is from genome assembly GCA_900491605.1 of Calamus simplicifolius. Lineage (NCBI taxonomy): Eukaryota > Viridiplantae > Streptophyta > Magnoliopsida > Arecales > Arecaceae > Calamus > Calamus simplicifolius. The sequence continues at coordinate 741,810 of UESW01004411.1, forward strand.
AATCAAAGTTCATCTAGCATGGGCTTGTTTTGATGTTAACATGATCAATTACCTTCTGGTTAAAGTGCCTTTCTAATTTTCTCTATCATTGCCCTTCATATTATTATCATGTAATAAAATGGTAAAGTTAGAATTCTTTTATTATTTTTATGAGATAAGTAACTCCATTTCTTTTTAATTGGCTTGAAAAATTTTCATATCTTAGTTTTTATGAAATTTATTGCACTCGTGCTTCAGGCTGTATAATCTCTTAGTGCCCTTAGGGGATACATTTATTGTGTAAATAAGGTTGATGCAGTCGAAAGCTTATCTGTTTAATTTTTATATTATTGTAATCATAGTTTGCATAGAGCTAGTAATGTTGAAAAAATATTTTTCAAGTCATCCTCTCATAAGTGCAAATATTGAAGAAAATGCAGTAATATATAATACATTAGTAATGTATTTCTTTTGCTAAAGGGAGTAGGACAAAGTTGTGAAATATAAGACTTTGTGAAGAAGCGGAACTCAGTTTAGAAGAATAAGGTGCAAAGATTATCCAGATAAGGACATAATTTTAAACAGGAGGACAATGTCTCTCACCCTCATTGGTGATTTATTTAGTGTGTAAATACTTGGTGCTGGTCAAGGGCCAGTATAATATTTTCTGTTTTGTCTAGTACTTACCGCTGGGAAATCATCAATACATGATTTTGCCAAGGCATCAAATTTAATCAAGCTTGGCTTCTCTTTTTTCTAAGCATCCCTTGTTAACCATATGTTGGTTTCTTTTGGATGCTTGAACTTGCCCTGAACTCGGTCTTGGTTTTGTGGATGGAGCATGATTCTTTCCCAATCTAACCAAGCTACTCAAGCAAGGCAGCATTTGTTTCTAATGGTTAGTTTTTAATAAGATTTACTTGATATTAGGCACCAAGTTAATTAGCATCATTAGGTTCTAGGAGAATCAAGGGATAGGACTATTAGGATAAGAAATTTTATGGTAGAACGAGGAAGTTCAAGCTGCCATCAAGCTTAAAAGGACAAACTACAAAATTTAGCAAGAGAGGAATGAAGGAAGTTTTGAAAAATATAGGGATGCAAAGAAAGAAGCTAAAAAGGTGGTAAGTCATGCCAAGTTTAAAGTTTATGATGATTTATATAATAGACTAGATACGAAAGAAGGTGAAAAGATTGTATATAAACTAGCAAAACTAAGAGAAATGAAAACAAAAGATCTTGACTATATTAAATGTATTAAAGATAAAGATGAAAGAGTCTTAGCAAAAAAAGAAAAGATAAGAGAACGATGAAAAATTTATTTTAAAAAATTATTAAATAAAATAATTTAATAAATTTAAGGATAGAAGGACATGATAACTTAGGAGTAACAAATAAAAATAAATTTTTTATAGATTTAGCAAAAAATGCTTTGAGTAAAATGAAAAATGCAAAGGCAGTAGGGCAGATGCGATTCCTATTAAGGTTGGGAAAGGCTTAGAAGAAATTGAAGTCATGTGGTTAACCAATTTATTTAGCAGGATTGTAGCAACTAAAAGAATGCTGGATGATTGAAGAAAAAGCATATTAATACTCATATACAAAAATAAAGGAGACATTCAAAACCGTGCAAATTATAGAGGAACTAAGTTGGAGTCATAAATGAAATTATGAGAGAGAGTAATAGAAATCGAATAAGAATTAAAATTTTGGTGTCAAATAATTAATTTGGATTTATGCTTCGAAGATCGATTATAGAAGCTATTTATCTATTAAGAAGATTGATGGAGAGGTATAGAGAAAAGAAAAAAAGATCTTCATATGGTCTTTATTGATTTAGAGAAAGCATATGATAAAGTACCTAGAGAAATAATATGGTGGATTTTAGAGAAAAAAAGAAGTTACTAAAAGGTACATAGAATTGATAAAACATATATATGATTGAGTAATAACTATTGTTAAAATAACAATAGGAGAAACTAGTGGGTTTTCAATTACTGTATATTTACATCAAGGATCTGCCTTAAGTCCGTATCTTTTTGCTTTAGTTATGGATAAATTAACCAAACATATTCAAGATGATATCCTATGGTGTATATTATTTGCAGATGATATGTGTTGATTGATGTAACTAAATATGGAGTGAATGCTAAACTAGAGATTTGGAGTGAGACTTTAGAATCTAAAGGTTTCAAGATTTAGTAGAATTAAAACAGAATACATGAAATATAATTTTAGTGAAAGTAGAAATGCAAATGAAGAGAGTAAAGATTGCAAGCCAAAAGATATCAAGGAGCAAAAAAATTAGGTATTTGGGATCAATTATTCAGCAAGGTGAAATAAGTGAAGATGTGAATCATAAAGTTAATGCAAGATGGATTAAGTGGAGTACTTCGGGAGTATTGTATGATCGACGCATTCCATTAAAATTGAAAAAAATTTATAAAACTGTTATTAAGCCGGTTATGCTATATGGAATAAAGTGTTGGGCAATACTAAAACAACATGTGAATAAATTAACTGTAACAGAAATGCGTATATTAAGATATGTCGTAAAACCTTAAAAAGATAGAATTAGAAATACACATATACGATAAATAATAGGAATAGCCCCAATTGAAGGTTGAATGAGAGAAAACTGATTACGGTGGTTTGGACATATACAACGGAGACCTTTAGATGCTTCAGTTAGAAAGAGTGATCTTTTAACAGTCCATAGTAATGATAGAGGTAGAGTAGACCTAAATTAATATGGATAGATATAATTAAGAGAGATATAACTATTTGTAATTTGAGTGTTGACTTGTCCTGAGTAGAGCAAAGTGAAGGAAGTGGATTCATGTAGCTGACCCCATGTAGTTGGGAAAAGGCTTAGGTGAGTTGAGCTGAGGTTTTGAAATATGAAAAGGTATGTCATTACCCTTAACTGTAGTGTGATGCTGTCAGAGGCCCAGTCAGCAATGACTTTATGTTTCCATTATTCAGTTTGTGTTTTTCCCCTGGTAGCTGGAATCTCTATCTAGGTTTGACACACTTTGAAATCTGCCCGATATCTTGAATCAGCATGGCTTCCTAAGCACTTCCTTAGTAGAAATGTTTCTAAATTATCTGCTTCCCTGCACCCACAACCACACATCCATGCCCACATTTGCCTCCAGCTTTATGAACTAAGATTTCAACCTCATCCATGAAGCCACTTAAATATGACATTGTTTCACAAGGTCAATTAATCTGGTTGTTTTCTGTAACTTGATTTTAAGGGACAAACATATTTCTTTTGTTAAGAAGGTATGAACATATCTAAAGGCTACAAAGTTAAAAATGAATAATTTTCAGGATTCCTATAAGTGGATGCTAGTACCTCTTGTTTTAAAAAAAAATTGTGATAATTTTTGGTTGTTTATGTTATCTGAAATTTAGCAAGGCAGTGCCACTTTTTCATAAGATGCTAATTATTGTTGTACTTTTTTTTTTTGATGTTTAACAGGTATGTTAAGCGTGCATTATATCTTTTACATCTTACTTGTGGGCCATCTCATCCCAACACAGCCGCTACATATATCAATGTGGCCATGATGGAGGAAGGCCTTGGAAATGTTCATGTGGCACTTAGATATCTCCATAAGGCTTTAAAGTGCAACCAGAGATTACTTGGCCCTGACCATATTCAGGTATCCTGTTCTTCTCAATCTTTAAGTTCTAGGAGGCATGGATACTTCAAATCACATGCCGTATCTATATCATATCTGTATTAGACAGCAATACTTGTTGGATACTTGGCAAGTAGATGTCCAGTAATTGTTGAATGTCCTATTTTTCAAAATTAAAAAAAGATTCCAGATACTTCTTGGATTCACTTTAGATACATCTCTGATACCTCCAAAAATAAAGAGGAAGGTCAATTTTATATTTATGATATTACTTTAAAATATGGAGTGTTAATTATGGTCTATGTAATAATGACTACATGATAAGTTTGTAAAAATTGATACCACTGTATAAAGGATGGATTTTGATATGTATGGACCTATTATGCCCTATGGATACTTTTTTTACATGTACATATGTATATGTATGTATACATGTGTGCATAAAATACATGCAGGCATACATGCATATACATATGTGAATAAATTCACATACATACATTGATACATATGATGTGCATGCATTAATTGATACATATATAAATGCACATATTCATATATAGATACATACAAACGCATGTACATATGGACGTACCTATGTATCTTTTATGTATTTATGCTATTTTTTTAAGATTTATTGTGTTGACATGTATCTCTATTATATCGTTTCAGTATCTGGAATCTGTGTCCATGCTTCATAGCTTAAAATTCTTGGACTTTTCTGTTCCCCTGTACCCATATATCTTGAATTAGCAAAGAGCCTTTTTGGTAAGAAGCATGCTTGTGGGAGTTCATTGTGCATGTTTTCACACTGTTGGACTTGATGGTAACCATCAATAAGAAAGTGGTTGTAATAAAAGGGTTAGGTCAAGCTTCCTTGGCAGTTTTTGAGTGAAATCCTTCTGGGTTCTTCTTATAGCAGCCTGTAGGTTTTTGATGTATTCTTTTTGTATAAAGTTTCACGTTGGTACCTTATATTAACGTACTCATGTTACCATGAATGTCCAGACTGCAGCTAGTTACCATGCCATAGCAATAGCACTCTCCTTGATGGAAGCTTATCCTTTGAGTGTTCAACATGAACAAACTACCTTGCAAATTCTTCGAGCAAAGCTTGGTCCTGATGACTTGCGAACCCAGGTACCTTGCTTTCATCTTCGCATTTTTCTTCTCCTGCCCTCTTCTTCTGTATTTCATAATTGTCTTGTCTCTGGAATTTTTCTTGGTGAGTTTTGCAGGATGCTGCTGCATGGCTTGAGTACTTTGAGTCAAAGGCATTTGAGCAGCAAGAAGCTGCTCGCAATGGTACCCGAAAGCCTGATGCAACTATCGCCAGCAAAGGCCACCTAAGGTACAAAAGTTTGTAACTAGTTTAATTGGCTAGTCCTGACGTTCTTCTCTTGTGAGACCCTACAAAGTTGGGTACCCCCTAGTCTCTACACCAAATTGTGGGCAACTAGCAGATTCTGTTGATATTCTGCTAAATTTTAGTGCAGACTCATACAGAAAAGCTAGTATTGTAATTCGCTGGATATACTAGGTTGAGTTTATTTCCTGTTTTCCAGTGACTTGTTCGTATGAGGAAATTCTAAATTTATGGTCATTCTGCTTGGCAGTGTGTCTGATCTCCTTGATTACATAAATCCCAACCAAGATACCAGAGGAAGAGATGGTGAGTCAGCTAAGAGGAGAAACATGGGTTTAAAGGTGTGTTGCTAAATAGGATTCTTATTTTTATGCTTTCCTTTTTGATAAGTCCCTAGAAGAATCATGAAGCTTACTTTTGGTAGGAAAACTAGCTAGGCTTGGGTAGTAATAATAGAACAAACAAAGTTCATGCTAATCTTTAGGGAAAATCAAACAAAGAGCACTACTATGATATGTTAAGAAAAACTCTAGATGTCTGGAAACGAGGTAGAAGACAATTCATAATATTATCTACGGTCCATATAGAGTATGCTCTTGTTACCCACTGTTAACATTAATTGCTTAATGGTTGGTACGATTCAAATGCTCCTATTCCCTTGCTTATTTGATTCTAATGTTTGCAAGAAATGGGAACGTGCGAACTGACGTCAGACTTGTCTACAAGGTTTTGGAAAGAAGGTTGATGCATCTGAACCCACAAAGCACTACTAGAATTTTCATGTTGATGTCTTCTTTCATGGTAGCTGGATAAGCACTACAATCTTCTTTATATAGCTGTGAAAACCCCTGCCTCTAGACTTACGGGAACCACCATCACACCTGACTGAGCTTTTGGGTTATATTCACTGGTAGTGATATGGCATACTCACTTAAATCCTTAATTTAGATATGTTCGCCACCATCTTTTCTCATCATCTTCATCTGAAATTATCTGCTGCAATTAGAGCCATATGAAACAGTGGACATTTGGTGGACTAAAATTACCAAGTGTTTATTTCAGTTCATTACTAGGTTGTCAAGTGCTGGCCCATGGTGGTATGTTTTTTGCAGGGCCAATATTTGTACCAGCATGGGTTGGGGCTGCACCAATCTTTTTTCCTAAATGTTTTAATCAAAAAAAGCATCCACTCCTTTTTAATTTTTTATTTGTTTCTCCATGGCATATGGAAAATGTGTTGGCGTGGCACAGCATGTGCTGGTTCTTTAATTCTTGGCATAATAAAAGATGATCATGAGCTTGGGATTTGGTGCAATTTCATAGGTGCAAATGAAGCATGCACTGTTCACTTTACTCAGTTTTACGTTTTCCAATATAGCTTTTTGTTTGTTTAAAGTTCTTTGATTTTCAGCTAAACAGTTTAATTTTGACACATTTTCTTGCACAATCTAAATCTGAAATTTGGTGGTACTTGTGAGTGATACTGTGATGGTACACTGCTGGGAGTACCAGATACTCAACTAATTTATTCAACCTGTCTAACTATAGTGTATTGGAAATTTGATTGCTCATTACTGTCATTTCCATTGGTTCCTTAAGATTTTATAATTCTGTATGCTGTTTATGAAACTAATTTGCTTTCTTTCTCAATCTAATGGCACGTCTATAAATTTTTGGCATGTATTTGTTAGAAAATGTCAATATGTTATTCCTAAATTATCCTTTCTTGCATGAAGATAAGCAAGAGTTGTTTTACAGATTCAGTTCAAAGGACGATCTGCTCAAAATGTGAATGTGGAAGGTCCTGATGCATCTTTCAAAGACTCAAATTCAGCAACTTCAGGTGAAGAAAAGAAAGCCAATGAACACAATTATAGCCAAGATGATACACAAACAAGCAGTCAACACGTTGAGCCTAAGCATGAAGAATCTGATGTTAAGGAGCTCCTAGCAGTTTCCCAACAACCTCAAGGACTAACTCAGGAGAATTTCACTTTTGCTAATGCAGTCTTGACAGAGATAAACACTGAAGCAGAAGATGGCTGGCAACCTGTTCAAAGGCCAAGGTCAGCTACTGGTTCCAGGCAGCGAGTTAAGAATTGGCGTGCAAATATAGGAAAAGCTTACAATTATCAGATGGATGAGGTTCCCACTGAAGCTTCTCAAACTAAGCCGAGGTTTAATTATCCAAATGGCCGTTACTATCTACTAAAGAAACGGACTGTAGTACCTGGAAGCTACACAGATCATCATAATCATATAAAAGTCCAGTCACCTGGTACCAAATTTGGTAGGAAAATATTCAGGACTGTGGTGTACAGGGTCAAGTCAGTACCTTCATCCAATAATACCAAAACAACGGATAACTCTAGGAATTTTGATGAGAAAATGATCACTCCATTAGAACCTCAGGCAACACATTCACCTATGGATAATTTTGTACTGAAAGGCCAAAGGAATGCTGTAGGTGAAGTTACTGAATCACACAGTAACTTAATTGTTAGTATTGGAAATTCGCCATCATACAAAGATGTAGCAGTAGCACCTCCTGGAACAATTGCTAAGATTCAGATCCAAAAGTCCAATGATGATATCTCATTGAACAGAGAACAGTTGGGTGGTAAAATTGGAACTGAGTCAAAGGAATCATTGATATTTGAGAATTATCCTGAGAATTTGACCGTGCTAACAGAGACAGATGGGTCAAAGCAAGAAGAGAGCTGTGTTCAGAACATCTGTTTGCCCTCACATAAGGAAATAGAAGCTGTTGAAAAGGAAGAAGAAAGCCAGAAAACTGGTGAAGGAGAAGGTCTATCCAAATTGTTATCTCAAAATACAGAAGTGGCTTTAGTTGGCAGTATGCCCACCAAGAGTAATTTGGATAGTCATGTTGTTGGTGATGAGGTTCAAGAAGTGCAACAAAATAACAACGATGATGATAAAAAATCTACAGATGCACCTGGCAACCTAGAGACTGAGCGTAATGAACCTGAAGGAGAATGTCTTAATGAAGTTTTATCTAGCAGCATTGAGCACCAGAACAATGCACACTTTAGTGCTCATCAAGAGGATCTTGAAAAGGTTGACAAGCCTGATAAAACTGGTGACAATGATCCAAGAACAAATTTGTCATTGAACACTGTTGACATAAGAGATGTCCCTGTAAAGAAGTTGTCTGCCTCTGCTACGCCATTTAGTCCATCTTCACCGGGTGTGCTTAGTCCTGTTGCTGTAAGTGTTGGCCTTTCCCCAGGTGGAGCTATTCCTGCAGTCACACCATGGCCTTTGAATGTCACTGTTCACCCTGGGTCCCCAGCTGTCATGCCAACAGCACCTCCCATATGCACCTCTCCTCACCACCCCTATCCATCTTCCCCACACTCTCCAAACATCGTACATTCTCTGCCATTTATCTATCCACCATATACCCAGCCTCAAGCAGTACCAAACAGCGCATTTCCTATGAATAGCAACATGTTTCACCCAAACCACTATGCATGGCCATGCAATATGAATCCTAATGCATCTGAGTTTGTGCCAGGATCAATATGGCCAAGCTGTCATCCGGTGGATTTTTCTGTCATGCAGCCTGTTGTCAGCCCAATAACTGAATCAGTGATGGTGTCAAATGTGCAGTCTGACATCACTAGTGTGAGCTTAGCCCATCCATCAGAGAGTAGCATTGGAGAAACAACCAAGAAAGAAGAGGGTGATGAGGTTTTGAACGAGATTTTAAAGGTCAATGGTCCCCCAGTGACTGAGAACTGGTCAGAAAATAAGCAAGAATCTGGAGAATCTCATAGAGATGAAGCAAAGAAAACTGAATTGAAACCTGAAATTGCTTTCACAGAAAGCAAGCATACTAGTAATGAAAGACGTAACTTGGGAAAGAGCACAAGGTATGAGGGTGAGGGGAGTTTCAGCATTTGCATAAAGGGTAGAAGTCGTCGGAAACAGACTCTTAGAATGCCTGTAAGTTTGCTTAATAGGCCATATGGATCACAGTCATTCAAAGTCATTTATAATAGAGTGATTAGAGGAAGTGATGTTTCAAGACCAACCAGTCTATCTTCCTGTGAAGATGCTGTAACCAGCAAGCACTAATCAAGTTATTGATGAGATTCAGCTAGTCTCAAAGACAATTTGAAGAATTCTAATTTATAGCCAGGAGGACCTGACAATCAATGCCTGGCTTTATCAGTGTTCAGTTTTACAGCTGTTTTTTGGCATGTCTCTCTTTTGCACAGTAAGTCAGCTATATGTAATTCCGACCAAGCTTTCAGAAAAAATCAGAGATGAGTCCTTATGCTATCCAAGCTAGGTAAACATGTTACTTTGCCAAAAAATCTGTGATGATATTCTGCTTACTGAATTTTTATCACCCCAGATAGATGTGATATGTTGAAACTTAATTACCAAAGTGTTTGATAATTACTGGAAATTGAATTTCAGGTAGAGGATTGGTTTCTTCTTTTATACTTATTATAACCTGTTTCCTTCTATCACAGCACACTTTAACATTTTTTTGGAGCATAAGTTTGGTGCCATAGACTTTAAAGGACGAAGAGTTGCTTGAAAATTGCCATATGTCTCTCAAGCCAAAAGGTTGTATCTGTTTTGATATGTAAATCAGAAAACAAAAATTTAGACCAATGAGATGTTAGGTGAAATCTGCCTCTTACAAAACATTTAATTGCTAGGTCTTTTGTGTACTATGGTGGATCTGCATTACTATAAAATGCTTATAGTGCACGCATAGAGGGGATCAAGGAGAATTGTAGGAATTCAAGAATACAAGATCCTATATGGGGGGAAGAAAAGATATCTAAGAAAAGAATGGTTGAAGAAGTTGAAGTTTAGCAATGCTAAATCTCATAGGACAGAGGAAAAACCTATATGTTTGTCTCTGAAAATTTAAAAAGAAACCATAGGACGATGATATAAGGGTTTGATTCCATGGAACTGTGGAAGCATGATATTAGAATTTTGTAGTGATTCGGTAATTCCCAATTACAAGTAGTTAAGGCCATCTTACGACTATACATGCAATATACATTTGCAACAAAAAAAAACCACAAATATGAAAATACATGACATTCAATAATGCACATATTTCTCACACTGTATATAGCCATTAACATGCCCCTTGCACTTTTCAATGCTTTATTATGTAGGAATATTCATCCTTTGCTTTGATCAAGACCTAAAAGCAAATTCATGATGGCTATTCAAGCCTATTGGAGTTTTACTTAGTATCCTTTAAAAGTGAAACTTGTGTTATTTTGACCCCTTCATATTTTCTACCTATTGAATTGTTGCATGTGCCCTCTCTTATGTTGCCCTGCATTAGTTTTAATTGTTGGCATGTCAGGTCTATCAATTGTGGTATCTCTTCCTATTTTAAAAGTTCTACATGAATTACAATGTGTTGCATACAAGTCATGGCTGCATCTTGATAATGAAATTTATCATATGCTATTCAATCAAATGTCCACTTGCTAGTTTTTAGTATTGTTTGGTGATGTACCACATTTTAGACCATTCGTGCTCCTTATCCATTACCTGATGATCTACTATGCATTTTCACCTTTTCACAACCATATATGGTTACATAGACTTGATAACCTGTTCCAATTGTTTGGTGATTTCCTCCTGCATATGGATATTGTCTCATTGTTGTATCCAAGAATGCAACCTTTGCTTATTTCATCAAACTATATGCACCTATCAGTTCTTTTGCATACTCAATATTGCAACCATAATCCACTAATTCCTTTTTTTTAAATGCAAATTGGATTTTATTTTATGCATGACCCGCTTGAGCCCTGCATTTTTTTACTTTTATTTGCTTTCTCAACTATGTCTGCTATTGTTCTGTCAAATGAGTAATGACTGGCTTTTTATGATGGTTGTTTAGGCCTACCTCTTTTTTGGTGGGTTTAGGTTTGTACCTGTTCGTCAATCCCTCTGATCAAATTTTATTATGGTTGAGTTTAGCCTTGTCATTTTTGTATCCTGGACCTATGCTGATTGGGCAGGTGTCATATTTGTCTTTTCGTTCTTACATCCAAATCTTGTGTGACTCTCACTTTCCATCGCAAAAGGCTTATTATTCTTCCACATGAGAACTTCTACCATTGAGTTTTGTGTAGCAAATGTGTCCTTTCCCACTTTAGTTTTTAGTCCCTTGTTCTTATTTAAACAATTCTTATTATTTCCCTATCAGTCAATCATGTGAGAAATTGTTCTATTAAGGTTGGTGGTAGGATACATACACATATGAAGTTCATTTGGAGGTTAATCTTTTTTCATATGTATGGTTTAGTGTGTTTGTGTGCATGCATGTGTATTGTATGTGGTTGCTTTGTTTAATTGTTCATAGTAATGCACAACTTAGATATGTGACCGTGAGGTGAGTCACGTGATAAATACTTAAAAATTTTGCTTTATTCTTTTCTAATTTGGATTTCTTTTTATGTGCCTTCCCATTTTATTTCAAGTGGCATCTTTGATCTTATATTTTTGTTTTCATCTATTTGATGTGTTTGTTGAGATTTGAGAACCTTAATAAGTTCCTAAATTATCTAGTGTCTTGTTGTAGCCTAGCCTTTCATTACATGATGATGCTAGGATAACTGGTGAGTAATTTGGTTTTTATTTTTAAAGCTATTCATAAGTTTTACTGACATGCATAGTTGTTTATGCAGGGGTCATAGCTAATCTATTGTCTGCATATTGCTGATGAGCCATGAAAGTGTCCGAGTTTAAATGAGGTATGTGTCATCAAGTATTCTGCCATTAAATTTTATGCTAGTATTGCTTTAAATTAACCTTGTATGCAAGGTTTATCACATTAGTGTATGCTGTCTTGTGCTGGGTGTATCATACCATACTGATACCAAACCAATACTGAGAATGAGAGAGTGAGCATACTAATTGTTGGTACGCTGAACCCACCCAAACCAACAATGTACTAACATGGTACTAGTATGAGCTCTGAAACTGGTATTAGGAACTTTGTCCAAGCTTTAGTTATTGCAAGGTGTGGATTGTTAGATCTGAACATACACTGACTACATGTATAAAATATTCACATATATTGCAAGGTGTGGATTGTTAGATCTGAAGATCCATTGAAAACATGTATAAAATATTCACATTTATTCAGTTTTCTTTGTGGTATTTTTATCATATTGGAGATTGCAACATGGTAAACTGGGAGCCATGCTTTGTGATTTTGACTTTTAATGAGATGTTTTATATTTCCTCGCTTGAGGATGTTGCAAATGAGAGATTGGGAAAAATTTGCTGAACTAATTTTTTTTTTTTTTTTGACAACTTAACTCTGCTAAACAAATATAAGGCTGCTTTCCTTTTGTACACACATAATCCTCTCAAACATGACAATCTGATCATGCTCAAGTGCTGAGATGTTCATCCTAATTCACAGTGCTCATGGGGGTTGGGAGCTTTTCCAAAGGGAGTTAGGTGCTACAGTTGAACTTTATAATGAACTTGTCCTTTTAAAATATATGATCAATCATCTCCTTTCCTATGAATAGAGTTGGAATCTTCCACCTCCAGCAGATCTATTGTAGCTGCTTGCTGGGCATCATCCATGCACCTTTACCTATTATTAGGTCTTCTCTGCGTCATGTATGCCTGATACATCCTCTCCTTTGATTGTTTAGGAAATTAGCAAATCTTTGATGATCATGCACTGACTGTAAGAACAATCATACCAAAAGCTGATGTGACTAGACCTCCAATCTAACTGCAACACAGCACAGATTGCACAACACAGTTTGAGAAGTTCAACTTTTCGATTCACTTTCTTCTTTTATTCATCTTTATTCATCTCTCTTTACCTTCTTTAAGGTTTTTTTGGTTGTTGCTTTCACTTTTCCTAAGTTCTTCAACTTTCCTATGCCGTTATTTGTTTTCTTGATATCATTTGGGATATTTTATATTTAAATTTATGTATTCTTGATCTTTTCTTTATTTTTTTCGTGTGGAAGGGGGGGGGGGGGGGTGTGGATTATGGGGGATTTTTTTCTTTGTAATAATTTTTTGGAAAAATTAATTTGCCTTTATCCCGTCACTTACATGGGGACCATGGTGTGAAGGTTGTGGGTGATTGACCATTTATCAATGGTCACAATTATGTTTTATGCGGTATATCAATGATGTTGCTCCCTAGCTTATGGCTTTTATTTTGCTACAGACATGTGAGACCGTCTGTGTGATGTAAATTGGAAAATAAGTGCTAGCTCACCTAATTGCCATGTGACTTATCAAGATGATTACCATTTAGGATTATATTTTTTAACCTGCTAGGTGACCACTTAGTGCAATATTGACTTGTAAGCCTGTATTCAACATGACATTTAGTTGCACCAATTGTAGAGTTACATGGTAGCAGTATCATTGAGGTCATAATAACTGTTTCGATATATGATTTTTTTCTGATATTGTGATTTACTTGGAATTTATGAACACATTCTTCATTACTCTCGACAGGTGAATCCAACCCCATTTTTGAGGAGACTTATCTATGCTTACAGTTTTTCTCCTAGAGAACTTAGTCGCACCATGGTGCTTGTGGCTCCAAAATATTCAAGTTGCAAATAGAGCACTTCTTGTTCTTCCTTTAACTCCTTTGGTTGAACCTTTCACCAATATTGTGGAATTGTCCGCCACATGATTGAATCTTATCGCTAGTTTACCAAGAAGCAATACATTCGAAAGTAGTATACCTCTGTTGTTTTGTTTACATCATCTCCACCTTGTGCCTCCTCTTCACACTTAGATTAAATCATTCCTTTGATTTTATCATCCTTGAGTTCACTACTCTTGGTGTTTAACTGCAATCCACCTTAATTACTGTAGGTGTTTAGCTACTCTTGATGTTTTTGGTGTTTAACTTGTTGATTAGCCTTCAACATTACCATAAAATATCTTTCCCACTCTAGCCTTAGTTATTTGTAATGCCTCATTGATTCATTTCACCCTCAGTTTTGCACCAAGTATTAGGATCTCTACATGAGCAACCCTTGTCTTCACTATTAAGACCTTGACGTAGCTTGAGAGTAGCTATTCCAACCACATACTCAATTTTCTAACACACCATGGTTGTTTTCAAATTTGCACAATAGTCTTGATATCATGAGATGCATGAAATGAGACTCAAAATCTTCATCAACGCACTTGGAATCATTAGATTTGATATTCTTTCTAACGATTTTAGAGGCAGTGTTTAATCTCAATTATTGGATTAGACATGCATAACTCATCGCCAATAGATTTGGTAGAAGGGTTTTGTAATCATGATGGTTTCTAGCAAAGTCTACATATCGGCCATATCATATTGTATTGGTAAAGGACCAATACAATACTGAAGTTCAATTTGGTACGAACTGAACCCAATCCGAACGGAGTAGAATCACCTAGTATTAAGCAATACATCTGGTTTCAAGTGGTATTATGATTAAGAAAAAAAAAAAATATTGATACCCTATCTTGGTACAGGGTGCACAGGCCAGATTCATATACAATTAAGGATAGAGGTAGAGGTAGACCTAAACTAATATGGACAAAAATAATTAAAAAATATATAACCATTTGTAATTTGAATGTCGACTTAGTCCTGAATAGAGCAAAATGGAGGAAGCAGATTTATGTAGCTGACCCCATATAGTTAGAAAAAGGCTTAGATGAGTTGAGTTGAGAGTTGGGGGAAATTGTACGACTGCCCTCTCTAACCAATGGTCTTGGTTCCGCCATTGGAACTAGTATAGTTTTTGATATGGTTCTTGGTATTGTTTTTGCAAACCTTAGTCTCTAGCCCTTATATTAAACATACACAAATCTGCCACCATTAGATTTGATGTTCTTATTGCAGGGCTATGAGATCCTAATTGATCTCAGCCATTAGATCCGACATGCATGAAGCTCTTGCAATTAAATTTGATACTATAGAATTAGAAATGATCTCAACCTTTAGATTCATTACAGAAGATATATAGTCATTAGATTTGATATGGCTTATTCTATAGCCTTTGGATGACTTGTGGAACTAATAAATTAAATCTAATTAAATCCCATCCATTGTTTCTATTATTTAACTTTATGTACCATCAGATAAATAACATGTTTATGAGTTCAAGGAAGTAATGGTTTTATTCTCATTCATTACTTTTGTTAGGCATGTTTAAGAGCCATCTTATTGACAAGATAGCTGTTTCCAATATTAATGGACATACTGAATCTGGTCTGGTATTATTGAAGCACAATTTTATGGACTGTTAGATTAGTATTGAACTTATTTTTTTTAGGATCAAATCTAGCAATTGATTTCTTTGCTAATTTCTTAGAGTTATTTGATGAACTGTTCATGGAATAAATCCTATTTGAATGACTATTAAATCCTGATGATATGTTAAGATACAAATAATCCATGAACTGTTGGATGAATGAGTTGTCTTGGAAATACTCAACTCAGCTAAGCCTTTTCCCAACTACATGGGGTCGGCTACATGAATCTTCTTCCTCCATTCTGCTCTATTCAAGACTAAGTTGACAATTAAATTATAAATAATTATATCTTTTTTAATTATTTATGTCCATATTAGTTTAGGCTCCATCTCTATCCTTACTATGGATTGTTAGATCACTCTTTCTAACTGGAGCATCTAAAGTTTGTGTTGTATATGTCTAAACCACCATAATCAATTCTCATTTTATCTTCAATTGGGGCTACTCCTATCATTTCTCTTATATATTTATTTATAATTCTATCTTTTAAAGTTTTACCATATATCCATCTTAACATACGCATTTCTGTTATACTTAATTTATTCAAATGTTGCTTCAGTATTACTCTACACTCTATTCCATATATCATAGCTGGCCTATTAGCAGTTTCATAGAATTTTTCTTTCAATTTTAATGGGATGTGTTGATCATACAATATTCTCGAAGCACTCCACTTAATTCATCCTGCTTTAACTTTATGATTCAGATTTTCACCTATATCACCTTCTTGCTGGATAATTGATCCTAAATACCTAAATTTTTGACTTTTTGGTATCTCTTAGCTTGCAATCTTCACTGTTTCTTCATTTGTATTTCTACAACTCAACTCATCTAAGCCTTTTTCCAACTATATGGGGTTGGCTACATGCATATGCTTCCTCCACTCTGCTCTATTAAGGACCAAGTCAACATTTAAATTACAAATAGTTATATATTTTTAATTATTTCTGCTCATGTTAGTTTAGGCCTATCTCTACTTCTATCGTTACCATGAATTGTTAAGAGATCACTCTTTCTAACTGGAGCATATAAAGGTCTACGTTGTATATGTCTAAACCACCGTAATCGATTTTTTCTCATTTTATCTTCAATTGGGGCTACTCCTATCATTTCTCTTATATGTTTATTTCTAATTCTATCTTTTAAAGTTTTACCGTATATCCATTTTAACATGCGCATTTTTGTTACATTTAATTTATTCACATATTTCAATATTGCTCAACACTTTATTCTATATAGCATAGCTGGCCTAATAGCAGTTATATAGAATTTTTCTTTCAATTTTAATGGGATACACCGATCATACAATACTCCTGAAGCACTTCTCTACTTAATCCATCCTGCTTTAACTCTATGATTCACATCTTGACCTATTTCACCTTCTTGCTGGATAATTGATCTCAAATACTTAAATTTTTTACTCCTTGATATCTTTTGGCTTGCAATCTTCACTGTTTCTTCATTTGTATTTCTATTCCCACTAAAATTATATTTTATATATTCAGTTTTAGTTCTACTAATCTTAAAACCTTTAGATTCTAAAGCCTCTCTCCAAATCTCTAGCTTAGCATTTACTCTAGATTTAGTTTCATCAATCAACACTATATCATCTGCAAATAACATACACCATGCGATATCATTTTGAATATGTTTGGTTAATTCATCCATAACTAATACAAAAAGATACGGATTTAAGACAGACCCTTGATGTAAACCTACAGTAATTGAAAACTCACTAGTTTATTCTATTGTTGTTTTAACAATAGTTATTGCTCTATCATACATATATTTTATCAATTCTATGTACCTTTTGGTAACTCCTTTTTTTTTAAAACCTATCATATTATTTCTCTAGGTATTCTATCATATGCTCTCTAAATTAATAAAAACATATGAAGGTCTTTTTTTTCTCTATATCTCTTCATCAATCTTCTTAATAAATAAATAGCTTCCATGGTCGATGTTTCAGGCATAAATCCAAATTGATTATTTGATACTAAAGTTTCAGCTCTTAATCGATTTTCTATTACTCTCTCCCATAATTTCATTGTATGACTCATTAGCTTATTCCCTCTATAATTTGTATCTTCTTTATTTTTGTATATGAGTATTAATATGCTTTTTCTTTAATCATCTGGCATTCTTTAATTGCTACAGTTCTGTTAAATAAATTGGTTAACCACATAACTTCAATTTCTTCTAAGTCTTTTCAAATCTCAATAGGGATAGCATCTGGTCCTAATGCCTTTGCATTTTTCATTTTAGTCAAAGTCTTTAATCTCAAGCATGCTAAGTCTACGAAAAAATTTATGCTCATTTGTTACTTCTAGGTTAACACATCCTTTTACCCTTAAATTTATCAAATTATTTTTACTTAATAATTTTTTAAAATAACTTTTTCATCGTTCCTTTATCTCTTTTTTTTTCTAAGACTCTTTCATCTTCACCCTTAATACATTTAATATAGTCAAGATCTTTATTTTTTTTCTCTTAGTTTTACTAATTTATATAGTCTTTTCACCTTTCATATCTAGTCTATTATAAATCATCATAGGCTTTAAGTTTGGCATTACTTACCGCTTTTTAGCTTCTTTCTTTGCATCTCTATACTTTTTAAGACCTTTTTCATTCCTAGCCTCTTGCTAAATTTTATAGTTTTTTCTTTTAAGCTTGATGACAACTTGAACTTCCTCGTTCCACCATCAAGTTTTCTTTCCTACTAGTCCTACTCCTTTTGATTCTCTTAGAATTTCTTTTGCTATATTTTTTATGCATTCAGTTGCTTTTTTCACATTAAGTTGGGATCACTATCTATATTTATAGTCATTACTCTTACTAACTTTTTTTAAATAATTCTAGTTTTTTTTTCTTTCAAATTTCACTATTTAAATTTTGAATTAATAGTTTTACGTTGTACTCTACATTTCATTTTTATCCATATGTCTGCTACCATTATCCTATATTGTGAAGTTAAACTTTCTCCTAGAATAACTTTACAGTTTTTGCATATTATTTTATCTATCTTTCTAGTTAAAAAAAAAATCTATTTGATTTTATTAATCCACTTTTAAATATTATTAATGCTTATCTCTCTTTTTGAAATAAGTATTTGCTATTGTTAGATCATACGCCACTGCAAAATTTAATAAGTTCATGCCAGCATCATTCCTATCTTCAAATTCATATTCTTCATGTACCGTTTCATATCCATCCCTCTATTTACCTACATGTCCATTAAAATCTTCTTCCAAATATATCTTTTTTTTATGATATTTCTTGCATTACTTCATCTATGTATTTTCAAAATGTGTCTTAGTTTGTTGGTCTAATCCTACTTGTGTGCATATGCATTAATTATGTTAATTATATTATTCTCAATTATAAGTTTTAGTGATATAATCCGATCTTCTTTCCTAGTTACCTTAACAACATATTCCTTAAAATTCTTATCTATAATTATTCATACTCCATTTTTATTTTTATATTTTTCAGTATAATATAATTTATATTCTGTATTCTTTATTTCTAGATCTTTCATCCATCCATTTAGTCTTTTGTAAGCATATTATATTTACTTTTTCCTAATCATAGTATCCACTATCTCCACAGTTTTACATGTTAGTGTTCCTATGTTTCATGTTGCTACTCTAAGCTGACTATCATGGACTAACTTTTTTACTTGCACTTGTCCGTAGTGCAGGAGACCTTTCTCACTTGTCACCGCACCCAGGCGCCGATGCGGCGCCCCTTGCCCATTTTTTGAAACATCCGGAGGCAAATGTAACACATCTCTTAACAGGGACATTCTAGCCCTTCGCATAGTTTGATTTACCAGATTTATGTTTTAAGGATTTTGATGGAGTTTTATGCTGGCTGTCAGCTACCTAACGTAACCCTCCTTTACCCGGGCTTGGGACCGGCCTTGGCGGAGTTCTTCATTGTATTTCTACTTTTACTAAAATTACATTTCATGTATTCAGTTTTAGTTATACTAATCTTAAAACCTTTAGATTGTAAAGCCTCTCTCAAATCTCTAGCTTAGCATTTCTAGATTTAGGTTTATCAATCAACACTATATTATCTGCAAATAATATACACCATGAGATATCATCTTGAATATGTTTGGTTAATTCATCCATAACTAATATAAAAGATACGGACTTAAGGTAAATACTGTTGCAAATCTGCAGTAATTGAAAAAATGAGTTGTCTTGGAAAATATACGGATTTATCATTGATCTTATTGATAACCATTCAGTTGGCTAGACATTTTAAATTATTGAGAAATTGAGTCAATCTTTTCAAGTAATATTTTAGATCTGGACCATATACCACGTATAGGATGACAGGAGGCTTATAAACCATTAGATGTGCTGAAATTTGGGAGATTGGGTATATCTGAAACATTTCAAACAGTATGATCATGATTTATCAACTCTGCACCTTAAACCACTTCTGTGTCAATATATCTAACATGGCATTCCTCCGTGCGCCTCCATCAATAGTACACAATGAACCCATCTTTCTCAATTTTTTTGTTTTACGATGTATCTTGGAGAGGTAAAAGGAGAAGAATGGATGTGGTCTTTATTTTTTGTTGAGTAGCATCTTATACGCATGTGCATCTTATGCTGATGCATTGTAATATCCTTTGTCTCCTCATCAGAATATTGCATCTAATTTGCATTTTCTCTAGCTTCATGCGCAACGTTCTCTGGATTATTGTCTGATACACGATTGCACGTCCTCATGCATTGCTCAGTCCAACTTTGTTACGGTCAGGTTATTCTATACCTTTCATGTACAAGCGTGTGGTTGAGGTTTTGTGCTTGTACATGTTTATGAATGCAGTCTGTTAGTGTAGATGCATTTTTGTGTTCGAATCCTTGTACTATCATAACCTTCTTGAATTCTTTCCAATTGTCATCCTTCGTAACTTCCATCATCTGGCATGTGACCATGGATGGTACACTGCCTTCTGCTAAGGATTGAAGTAGCATGCATTATTACTTTGGTAATGATCTCATTTTTGGCATATTTGTTGACAATAATTCTTTGGCAATTTAGAATGAACTTATTAGTGTCACTTTTGTGAGGTCGAACATCAATAATGCTATTTCTTTGTACGTGCCTCATGCTGCAATAAGTGTCTCTTGTTTATTTCTGAGGACCTTAACGCACAGTTTGTTTAATGGGTAGTGGTTATTTTCCTTTCTTGTGCAGGTACAAGTCGTTTTGTTGAGATCTAGGGATCTTAGAGAGCACCAGAGTTGGGTCACCATTTTGACAAAATTTGTTAGATTGTATTCGTTATCGTTCTCTCTGTTTCATTGGATAGACTGACACATGAGTTTTTTTTCTTTTCTTTGCTTTCCTTTTCTTTTTCTTTTTTTTTTTTTTTTTTTGGGGGGGGGTGTCTTGGGGAACTTTCTGTGATTTATGTTGCTGAAACAAAAAATAATGCAAGAATTGAGATCTTGTGAATCTAATTTCCCTGCACATTGAAATGTAATAATTATTTGTTTGGTCGATGGTTTGTACACAGTTTTTGTGGAAGCTTGAAACTATTATGTTTTTGTTAGAAAGGGAAATTTCCTATATTTGTTACGTCCAAAGGTTCTGTTCTGATTGATATTCTTCCTTCCGAGTACTGGTTTCCTACTTCCTGGTCCTCAGGTATGTTGTTAATTTCCCAATGTGATTGAATTCTTTATGATTTCTGACATGGAAATTGACGAACTTGGCTAGTAGGTTTTTTCAAGTTGAATTATGGGATGGGTAGGTGTCGGATGAACATTCAGACTGCACCAAACCTATAATTTCAGTTAGGCATGTTGTTGAGAGTTATGTAACAATTTCTTCGTCATCCCTTACCCCACTGTAAGTTCTCCAATGTTTAAATAGGGTTAGAAGCAGGTTAGGACTCACCTGCAGCCCATCAGATCAGCCTGAATTCGAATCATTCAAGCTAATTTAGCTTGGATTTAAATTTAAAGTTAGAATGCAAAAAAAAAAAAAAAAACAAATCAAGATAAGCACTCACTGTTGTTCGGCTTAACTCGGATTTGGTTCAAAGTTCAAGACTGAAGGTCTAAATCATTGTCTCACTTGTTTGAATCTTGCCTTGAGTTTTTTTTTTTTTTTTTGATAAAGACGAGCGATCACACTAGTCTAGTATGAGTCAGTTCAGATACATCAGATTGTAAAATTTATAATAACACAGGAGGACATAGTTTATCCATCGTCCATCTCCTATATCCTACATGCTGAGCCACGGCGTCGCTGCCCAGTCAGCAGTCGTGTTGGTTTCACGGAATACATGACAAATCTGGACAGTATCCATCTCCTGAAGCATGGTCCAGATATCTTTAAGATCGGATTGGTGGATACATCAGGAGCACTCTCTTTCCGCATCCACTGTATGACAGTCATAGAGTCTCCCTTAATAACAAGCCTCTAAGCTCGAAGAGTTTGCATCACATAAGAAATACCCATGCAGCGCAAAGCTCAGCCATGGGAACAGAGAAGTCCAGAGACCCAAATCCACCCGCCGCTATCATATTACCCTGTGGACCGCGTATGATGAAGGCCGAACCAGCTAGTCTACCGCGAATACTTCCATCAAAGTTGATTTTGACAAAACCTGGAGGAGGGGGCTCCCAGGAAATAAATACCATACGGTGGTTTGCTGCCGAAGCAGCAGGGGAACCCCAGAGGCCAGAGGTGTCAAAACCAATAGAATGAAGAGCACGGGCACAATCCGTGGACAATGATATGATTTTCCTCATTAGCTGATGTGAAGAAATACAATCCTCAGAAAAGATAATCTGGTTCCTTGATAGCCAAATCTGGTATGCCGTGATCGCCCAAAGATCACGTATGTGCTGAGGAGCCATCCGGAGATCCTGGAGAAAGATAGGACGAGGAGAACCGTAGACATCCACTCTATACTCATAGCCCATCAAATGCCAAATCCATCTAGCTCTAGGGCATTTGAATATAGCATGATCGGTAGTCTCGTCCTCCATACCGCACAAGGGACAGGTCGACTGGATAGGGAGACCCCTATGGGAGAGCATAGCACTCGTCGGTAGGCAGTCCTACAGAAGCTTCCAGATAAAAAGATGAACTCTAGGAAGAGTGGGAAGCTTCCATATCCACGCAGCATCCTTTGTATTCTGAGCCCGAGGCCTGAATATCTTGACAAGATCCCTGAGAGGGGCCCTAGGGAGGGAGGATCTCTGCCAAAGCCTCATATCTGCGGAGGGGCAAGAGATAAGAGGGATCGATAGAATCCGCTGAGATAGATCCTCGCCAAATAGACTAGTCACCATGGGGGTATTCCAGGAGGGGGGACTGATGAAATCAAATCCTTAACCCTCGTATCAGTAGGAATATCATGCTAAAGAATGAGGGCCATCGTGAGAGAGGAATATCCGAGAACCAAGTATCCTGAATAACATCTATAGATGATCCATCTCCCATCATACACGTAACATTACCCTGATAGCCTGACCAAATCTGCAAACTTCCTTCCAAAAGGAGGAGCAACCACGTGGAGGCCTGATATAAGAATCCGGCACCCAGCCACCATACCTAGAACGCATAATAGTACTCCATAGACAGTGCGGCTCCAGAAGGAATCTTGAAGCATGTCTGGCCAGGAGGGCATCCCTAACAATCAAGGACTGAATCCCAAGACCTCCATCTTGGATAGGCATGCAAATAGTTTCCCAAGATAAAAGATGCATTCCATGACCTTCTTGCGTAGAAGCCCATAGAAAATCACGGAAGCTTCTCTCAATCCTCTTAAGACAAGTAATAGGAATAATAGAATTAGATAGAAGATACATGGAAGGGAGGAGAGGACCGAAATGATAATATCCTGGCCATCATCGAGAGGCCAGTAACCTGCCACCCCTCCATACGCTGATGAATCCTCCTCTCAAGCTCGCAAAATCAGAACAACGGGGGCGCCTTCCTGTGATGGGAATCCCCAAATACATCAATCTGTCTGCCTGAGTAGAAATTCCTGATAAAGAAATAATGGCTTCCCTGATAGCTCTAGGAGTCTTCGGGCTGAAGCAGATAAAGTGGATTTAGAAAATTAACCTTCTGGCCTGAAGCCTGACAATATCTCTGGATAATAGAATAGAAAGACGACGCATTAACAATAGAAGCCTGGCCCAGAAGAATGCAGTCATCCGCAAACAGGAGATGAGATACTAAGGGGCCCTCCGCTCCAGCCAAATAAGGGACAATACTCCGTCTCTCTGCGCCTGATGGAAAGCCCGAGACAAATCATCCACAGCAAGAATAAACAGCAGAGGGGACAAAGGGCAGCCCTGCCGGATCCCCACGGTAGAGTGAAAGAACTCAGGTCGAACTGCCATTAATAATAATGGAGAAGGATGGCGTCTGAATGCATGCCATAATCCACTCAATAACAAGTCATCAATTCCAAACTCTATAAGAGAGCGACGCAAAAAGGCCCAATTCAGTCTGTCATAGGCTCTCTCCATATCAAGTTTAACAGCCATTAGACTCTCCTGGCCGAAGCTCTCTGTAAATCAAACATAAATTCCTGGGCAATGAGAATGTTATCAGAAATAGAACGCCCTCTAATAAACGCCCCTTGTTCCGCAGAAATCAGGCGAGGGATCACCATAGCAAGCCGACGAGCCAAAAGCCTAGCACAGACCTTATAGAGCGTAGTGCATAGACTGATGGGCCGAAAATGCTGAGGAAGGGAGGCATCAGGACGCTTAGGCACCAGAGAAATAAAGTCTGATTCCATTCCGCTGGAATTTGTTTAGCCAGGAACACAGACTGTATTGCCAAAACCACCTCCTGACCCACAATATCCCAATAATGACGATAAAAGAAAGGCGGAAATCCGTCAGGGCCAGGGGCCTTATTTGGGCCAAGGTCCCAAAGAGCCGCCTAATCTCATCCGCAGAAATAGATCTGGCCAACAAACTGTTATCTGCTGAAGAGACTTTCACAGAATTTGAAGCCGGAGTAACAGGCCCCCCGCCCAAATCAGTCCATCTGGACTGGAAAAAGTGAAGAATCTCCCTAATAGATTGGGAATCCTCCTGAGAGTTGCCCTCTTCATCAACTAATCTCCGAATCCTATTGGCAGCACGCCGCTTCAGGGTTGCCTGATGGAAAAATCTAGTATTACGATCACCATCACAAATCCACTGAGCCCTGGATCGCTGCCACCAATAAACCTCCTGCTGACGAAGAAGAGAATGATGCTGAGCAAGCTTATCCCGAAGAGAAGAGAGGTCCGAGGCCTGCAGACCACCATCCAGATCTTCCTTAGCCTGAAGAGCGCTAATATCACTTTCAGTCTGATCAATATGTCTGACCAAATCTCCCAACTCCACTCTACTCCATCTGGATAATCTATTCCTGGTCATCTTCAGACGGCGAGATAAACGATAAACCGCATTACCCCTGACCGGGAGATGCCAGATGTGATGAATAATAGCACGAGCAGCTGAGTGGGCAGACCAAAACTGCTCAAATCTGAACTGCTTTCGCTGATGCTGACCAATCTCCGTAGAAATCAGAATAGGGCAGTGATCAGAAGCAATTCGAGGGAGATGAGAGACAGTAACCGCAGGGAACAAATGAAGCCACTGAACTGAAGCCATTGCTCGATCCAGCCTTTCCCAAACACGAGCTGAACCCTGCCGATTATTACACCAGGTGAACTGGGGACCAGAGTATCCCAAATCCATCAATCCAGCAGAATCAATGAAAGATCTGAATTCATTTATGTCAGCAGAGGTAACTCGTCTGCCCCCTCGTTTCTCACTAGGCTCCGTAATGCAATTAAAGTCTCCAGCAATAACAGAAGGAATTCCTTGATCAAGAAGGGATCGAAAGTTCAGACCAAAGAGACCTCTCCCTATAGTCCGTACTGGCGTAGACTGCCGATAACAGCCAAGGCTCAGCAGCACCTTCAGAGACAATCATACTATCTGCTGATTACACTGATGGAAAGCATCAATCGTAACCGCAGTGGAACGCCAAAGAGCCAGCATACCTCCAGACAACCCTTCAGCCTCCACGGCATACGAGGACCATGATCGGGCCATTTGCTTACGAAACCGAGCCAACTCTCACCCGATAGTCTCGTTTCCAAAAGGACACATATATCAAACTTATGTAGCTGCACCAATCTACCAAAAGAGGAACGGAAAGAAGGCTTATTAGCTCCTCTAACATTCCAAATTAAGATCTTCATAGATTAACTGGAAATAGCTAGGACCACCTCCTGGTCCTCTACCATCTCACTGTCAGCAGTCTGAAGAGAGCTGTCCTGCAGGGCAATAGAATCTGCTCATTGAGACATGAACCCAGCCCATAAGGTTTACATCATTACCCTGACCCTCCTGGTCTGCAGGCCTATCAGGATTACTACGATGCAGCTCCTGATTCGGTTCCAAGCAGCAAAGAGGCTGGGGCAGTTTTTGTAGGCACGGATTGATTTCCACTCTACATTTGGCCAAATTTCCCTTATCTTTCCCTTTTTTCTTATCCGATTTGGAAATAGATCTGGGGGGCAGACCTTCAACAGTTCGCACCCGCTTAAGAGGCCCCGAACCCTTCACCCTATTTTCCACCTGGCCATCAACTTGAGGATCCAAAGCCAAGGAAGCAAAAGGATTAACTGATATTAGGGATTGGGAAGAAAAAGATTCAGAGAGGCTACTGTGATCCACTTTGATTTTTCCCTTAACTGATTCTATTGAAACGACACGTTGAAGGGAAACCGGCACGGCCACCAGAGGCATAGGATTCTGCTTCCCTCCCTTAGCCAGCGTCTTCTTCCTCTGAATATTGACATTAGAAACACCATTCGCCAGGGGAATTGGCACTACCACTGAAGCTGAAGCAGGGCAATCCGATTTCTCTCCCGGCTTACTACAAACAGGAGCCAAATTCCCTGATCCAGGAAAACTTCTTCGTCCCACCTTCAACGGGGTCTTCCAGCCATCCTTCACTCGTCTCCATAGAACCAGGCAGAGGAGAAGAGCGGGGACCAGAGGCTGCATACTGAGATTGAAGCAGGGGATCATCAGCTTGCCTCCATTGACGGACTGCAGCCAACCACGACCCGAAGACGAAGCTGCTGACAGAGACCTCCGAATCAGCCTTGGCCTCCAGCGCACAGGGACCCTCCAGATGCAAAGACCCACACTTAGGGCAGAAGCCTTCCAAGGATTCGAAGACGAAAGGCTGCCAGAAGGGACCTCTCAGCCCCTAAACCCTAGTCCCAGGACGGAGGGGACGACACAGGTTTACACGCAGCGCCACCCTAGCATACCCTCCCCTGTTCCTTGACGCCGTCGCAGCATCAACAAGCAGAAAGATCCAGCTTGCTCCGAGATGGACCTGAGGAATTCCTCCTTCCAGAACTCCATAGGGAGGCTAGGCAACCTCATCCAGACCAACGCTGAGGAGATGGATTGCTCGTTAGGGAAGAAATCCGGACGCCATGCTTCAGTACCAATAATCTGGCCATTTATCACCCACGGCCGATTAAGAACTAAATCAACAGCCTTTGGATCTTCAAACCGGAATAGGTGACAGCGGAACGCCAAGGAGACCGGGACGATGCCTCCTGCGATCCCAGCTCGCCTGAATTCCCGGATATACGCTTCAGCCGGCACCCATCGAGAGAAAGAACGGCCATGACTGCAAACTGCTTCCATCCCGCCGCCTCCTCTTCCAGCTGAGGAACCGGGATCTGAACAACCTCCGGAAAAATGGACTCCATCATCACCACCTCCGACGAAGAGGGAGAAGAAGAGACCCATTTGAAGCCGGAAACCGGAGCAGATCTCCGGGGAAAACGATCCTTCTCAGCCGAATCAGGAGCCATGGAAAGGAGGAGGAAGGCAAAACGACAGAAGGAGGGGAGGCTCGCACCCAGCCGACGGAGATCACCGGAGATCAAGGAAGAAGAAAGCCGGAGCACGAATCTAAAAGCAGCACTAGCGAGCGAACCAGGGAACCTCGCGCACGATTTTTAAAGCAAAATCAACAGTTTCTAATCATTTCTTGCCTTGAGTTCGGTTGTAATGTTTTGAAATATGAAATGCCTTTTAAATTTTATATTATATTTTTTATCAATTGGATAAAAATAACTAGTAGATTTTTTTTAATAATTAAGTGCAAGAATTTTGGTGTTCTTTGTTTTTATACAAATATTTAAAAAAATTAGAAATTAATTTTATTAGTTTAATTTGTGGATCAAATGAGTTGCCGTATATTGGTGCAGTTGAGTTTCAGGTCAGGCCTAGGCTCGGGTTAAGCTTCAGTAGGTCATGCTCAGGTAACATCAATATCTTGTGGCTAGTTGTTAAGTGGGTGTAGAATTCCTCTAATGTCAATATTTTGTCAAAAGAATATTTTTATCTCTCTTTTATGGGTGGTTCTTATCATCTGTCTGGTCCTCTCAAGCATATGACAATTTGCTGTCAGTTCCTAATATTTGTTCTTTTAAGAATACTGATTGATCATCTTTGATACCAAATGGCTGGAGTATGATGCCAAGAAAACATGTGGAAATAGAGGATGCTTTTGGGGCGCTCAGATTTAAGACCAGGTCACTTTTACTGTCAATTTTTGTTGTACTACTGCCCGGCAAGTGGAAGATTAATACAAGCAACGCTTGTTGTCATATTATATTATTTGTTATATAAAAAAAAAGGAAAAAAAGAACTTCTGATATCATGTTGGAGACACCCTGCCAGTCCGTTACGAGGACTGACTGAATAAAAATGTGAGGAAAGAATGATAAAAATTTAAAGAAGTTGAATCTTGGGGTAGAAATTGTTTTGTTCAACGACAGGAGGTTGGAAGTCCGAAATCTTTCCAGCGATCGAATTTGATGTTCGTTTGGAGGAAAATAAGTGCCACCTGATAAAGCAACAATGCATGCATGAACGGCGTATCTGAGTGCAATATTCGCTTTAATGAATACATGCTATACATCGAGACCAAACTTTCTTAGTCCTTTCTTTAGATATGAATACAATCATGCAGCAATCTAGTCTTATAGCCAAACTGCCAAACGGAATTCATGCGACACCTTGAAGTACAATACTTTGAAGTGCAAGCAAGCAACTTCTCACATTGACCGCAGCACTTATGCATACCTCATATGTCATATCTAGGCTCTACTTAAATGTATTCCGCATCTATGCATCAGAGTGCCAATTCACTACCTTGCCTTGTTGAGTACTACGATAATAAAACTATTTCCAATAAATAATCCTTGAGCCATGATATATCCATTATGTCAATGATCCAAATCCACCATGCCATCCTTTGGTTATCCACGGACCAAACTTATATGACACAGCCATGCAATGTCGCTACATTGCATGAGGCTCAAACAAATCTTTCTTTCAATGCTACTCAACCAAATCATCAAGTCAACATCCTCCCAGCTCTTGAAGCTATGGTTGACCATGCATGCCTAAGCTCTCCGGTCCTCGCTATCCATAACATCCTGGTATACTGCACGCCATGATCTTGGCTATGCAACCTTACTATGTCTACCTGTCATGGCCACATTGCATGGCAGTATTCATGACATGTTCACACATCATTGTGTACTACTTTGAATTCCTGTAAGCCATTATTCTTGCAATACTCATGAGACTTGCATATTTGGCTAGGCTATATCTTGCTCGATGAGACCTCAATCACCTCTATGCTCCACTACAAAGACCATGAACGCATGGGTTAATTTGGATAATCCTTGAGGTGCGACCTCGAGCCAAGGCCCTTTTATGCAATGTGGTTGGCTCATCTGAGCAACCATTACCTTGAACACCTCTATGCTATGACGAGCTCATGTCCTATGAGTCCTGGAGAGTCGGTGTCATGTGCAAGCCATGCCCATCCTCAAGACCTAAGGAATTCTCGAATATCCAAAGGTGTCATGTCATTTTACTGCCATGCCCAAATCAGGCTCTAAAGAGACCCCGTTACTATTGCCACGACCCATCTACAGCCAAGCTACCTTTCCCATCCTGGAAAAGTCTTTATACACCGCCCCGGTGCAGCAAGGCCTACGTGAGCTGCACCGGCTCTTCTGATTGGTCCACGTGGAGCCTACGTGGATGATGGTGCTGGACGGTATGACCCTGCTACGATGTAACGTTCTGAACGTTACGGACATTTAAAGCGCTTTGCTTTTTTTTTTTAAATTAGTATACAGACGAAAATGCCCTTTCCCTCTATTCAATCGCCATTTTACATTGGATTTCATTTGTGCAAGAAAAAATCTTTCTTCCCCTCGCTCTGGCTTTCGGCACGATCCTACGCCCTCGCTCTAGCTTTCAGCACGATCCTAAGCCCTCGCTCTGACTTTTCGGTTGAAAGAAAAGATTTCAGCTTCGAGGCTGGAATACCTGGCTACTGGAGTTTTTGTACAAAAACTCCTAGAAGAAATGTCGTCCGTAGCACAAAGTAAAAAGTCGTTATGAGGTTGTTGTGGTTTATGAGCTTGACGATAGGGTTTTCTACTAGGGTGTCATGGGTTTTCAACTAATGTTTTGTCTTAAGGTTTTGAACTATAGTGTCGTGGGTTTTGAACTAGGGTGTAGTGGGTTTTTCTGCAAGGGTGTCGTGGGTTTTGAACTAATGCTGCTTGTCTTAACGTTTTGAACTAGGGTGTCGTGGGTTTTGAACTAGGGTATCATGGGTTTTGAGCATGGGTGTCGTGGGTTTTGAACTAGGGTGTCGTGGGTTTTGAACTAGGGTATCGTGGGTTTCAACAAGATAAGAGCGAATGGAAGCAAACACCCCAGGAGGAATTCGCCCTCCTCGTGAACAGAAACCATCAATGAAGAGAGTGTGGGGAAGCCAAATACTGCGATACCCTAGTACCAATGCTACGATACCCGTGCTTAAAACTAACCACGGAGAGAATCCCCGCGAGACACCCCCTGGTGGAATTCGATCAAAATCCTTTGCGACACCCCAGTTGAAATCTCACGACACCCTAGCTTAGGGCGACGATACCCGTGGTTACAAATGACCACGGAGAGAATCCCCGCGACACCCCTGTGGAATTCGGCTGAAAATCATTCGCGACACCCCAGTTGAAATCTCACGACACCCTAGCTTTAGGGCGACGACACCCGTGCTTACAAATGACCACGGAGAGAATCCCAGCGACACCCCTGGTGGAATTCGGCCGAAAATCCTTCGTGACACCCCAGTTGAAATCTCACGACACCCTAGCTTTAGGGTGACGATACCCATGCTTACAAATGACCACGGAGAGAATCCCAACGACACCCCTATGGAATTCGGCCGAAAATCATTCGCGACACTCCAGTTGAAATCTCACGACACCCTAGCTTTAGGACAACAACACCCGTACTTACAAATGACTACGAAGAGAATCCCAGCGACACCCCCTGGTAAAATTCGGCCGAAAATCATTCGCGACACCCCAGTTGAAATCTCACGACACCTTAGCTTAGGGCGACAACACCCGTGCTTACAAATGACCACGGAGAGAATCCCCGTGACACCCCCTGGTGGAATTCAACCAAAAATCCTTCGCGACACCCCAGTTGAAATCTCACGACACCCTAGCTTTAAGGCGACGACAACCGTGCCTAAAACCGACCATGGAGAGAATCCCCGCGACCCCCCTGGTGGAATTCGGCCGAGAATCATTCGCGACACCCAGTTGAAATCTCACGACACCCTAGCTTTAAAGAGATGACACCCATGCTTAAAACTAACCACGGAGAGAATCCCCGCGACACCCTAGTTCGAATTTGGCCGAAAATCCTTCGCGACACCCCAGATGTAATCTCACGACACCCTAGCTCTAAGGCGACGACACCCGTGCTTAAAACTGACCACGGAGAGAATCCCAGCGACACCCTAGTTCGAATTCGGCCGAAAATCCTTTGCGACACCCCAGTTGAAATATCATGATACCCTAGCTTTAAGGAAACGACACCCTTACTTAAAACTGACCACATAGAGAATCCCCGCGATACCCTAGTTCAAATTCGGCCGCAAATTTTTTGCGACACCCCAGTTGAAATCTCACGATACCCTAACTTTAAGGCGACGACACCCTTACTTAAAACTGACCACATAGAGAATCCCCGCGACACCCTAGTTCGAATTTGGCCGTAAATCCTTCGCGACACCCCAGTTGAAATCTCACAATACCCTAGCTTTAAAGCGACGACACCCATGCTTGAACAAGGTGGAATTTTGATGTCACCCTAGTACTAATTCGACGATACCCTAGTAACTCAGCTATGCCATCTTTTCGAGAAAAGTTGCAAAACGTGGGCAGTTCCTATGGGTTTGCGGGTTAGTGTGATGTGATCGTGGCGATCCTAGTGTCCTTTCGTATTTCTCTGAGGTCGGCATAAACCCTAGAGGTCCTTCGTCTGTTGCTCGAGAAGCCATTCTTTTGCTCGAGAAGCCATCCTTCGTTTCTTGCTCGAGAAGCCACTGGTCTCCTAAATTTCTTCCATAGTTCATTCTTCCGTATACTTCATCCATGGAGATGAGTGCTTTCATTTGTGGACGAAGACCGCGAACAAGGAAGAACCAGACGGAGAAAATGGCGGAACAATGCAAGGACATGGTTCTTCGTTCGAATGAGGATGCGGCTCCTTCAGGTATGTTTATCACTATGTTAAAATATTATGACATCCTCTCTTAAAATTTCATGACAAGTATGTCTTATGTCTTACCCCCTATTTTAGTTGACATGAAAATTGTTCCAGTCCCCCCAGTGAAGGCTTCCCAGCTGTTTAAGAATAGTTGCAGGCTGGCCGTATACGTTCAGAAGGTTTGGAAGATGGGGTTCACTAGACGGCATACAAAACTTATTCGAAGGACCCCATTTGGTGCCTTCGTCGACATGCAGACATTCACAGTCGACGGGCGACTGCTAGCAGACATCATAAGATGTCACAATGGAGGTGATGAGTTCATTTTCTGCGGAAAGCCATTTCTATTCAGTGCCGATGAAGTCGCACTCATTCTGAGACTTCCAGCTCATGGGAAGAAGATCGACACGTCCAGCCAATTGTTCAACGGAAGGTTGTTCAGACGGTTTGGCCAGGGTTTAGATCTTCACCAAGAAGGTTTGAAGAAGTTAATATTTCAACTCCGATCATCTAAGGCATAGGAGGATGTCGAGGACACCATCCGACTTTGGATCGCATACATGTTGGCCATGTTTTTGGTTCCAAAGTCTAATCAGAGATGTCCACGGTATCTCATCCAGCACTTGGATGACTTAAGTCAACTGGATAGCATCGACTGGGCTTCGACATTGAAGGAGTTGATTGTTCTGGCTCTCCCAGAAATAGCTGCTTGCTTGCGTTCCGAGGAGCCGGTCCACTCAAAGAATGCAAAAAAAGTTAGGAGGCAGTCTACCCTGTTCGGATGCTCGGCAGCACTGTTGGTAAGGATTATTGAGACGCAGAAGTAGTGTTATTAGTATAATTTTTTTTGTTAATATTACATTATTTAATATCCAAAAAATATCATGTTCAGGCGTGGTTCCTCGAGCATACATCAAGGCGAGCTCGAGCATACATCAATGCAAGAACTAGCATACCCTGATAAACTGCCCCGGCTGTTGAAGTGGTATGACCACCAAATGAAGATTCAGTCGGTTCGGGTTGCCGACTTGCAGCCTCACGACTTGGTAAGCTAGTACATTGCTCCATTGCTCTGACCATATTTTTTAACTTAATGCGTCAATATGTTCACTTAATATTAATTTGTTATAATCTTGCGTTGCAGATGGAGGGAGCTACTGTACCTCTGTTAGAAGAGCGCTGGCTTCTCACTTAGCAGAATGTAGCATCCCCTCAACCAACAGATACCTGCGTCCCTCAACCAACGGATAGCTGCGCAGGATGTACCGAGTTGAGGACTGAATTGGAGTGCGTTAAGGATCAACTCGACGATGTCAGGCACAGGCTGTCCATTGCTGAGAGCCTACTCAGTTCACTGCTCAGAAAGGAAAGTAATGCAATAAATGAGGAGGACAAGGGAGACGGGAAAACGGAGAAGGTGCATTCCCTGGAGTTGGTCGTCGCAAGCCTGGTAATGGAAATAGTGAGGAGAAGAAGATGGAGGAGGACCATTCATCCGAGTGTCCAATTGAGACGGGGAATGCAAAAGCAGAGGAGAAGAGATTGGAGGGGATTCATTGGATGATAAAACAGAGCATGAGAATGAAAATAAAGATGAGTCCATATCCGATAATAAACTTGGCACCCCTGTGCCAAAGGGTGATAATATGGACATAGAAATCGTTGGAGTGCCTTCGCTTATTAGGAGGGTTAAAAAAGAGCCGAGGAAGCGTAAGGCATCCACGGTCGTCGGAGAATGTTATGAGACAACCCGTCCTAAAAAGTCGGCGAAGACAGTGGGCACGTTAAAGCCCAACACAATGGTCGAAGATGACCAAATTATTATTCAAAATTTTTTGAGCGAACGACTAACTGACGAGATCGTCTACACCAATATGTTTTCTGGCATTGTAACAAGGAAAAATCTTCAAGATCTCATTAACAATGAAATGATAATAGATGATGTAAGTATATCAAGAAACCTGTTCTAGTTGTTGATTTTAGAATTATATTAATCGGTTTACATTGCATTGGCAGATAATTGATGCCGGCTAGGAGTTTTTGATGCACAACTGGACAGAGCATCCGGACCGATACCATAAGTGCATATTTGCATCAGTTTTCATCTCCGCTCTGTGTCTGACATCTTCATCACCTGCTCATGAACTCGCTGGAACATCAGGGGCCTCGATATTTGACAATGTATCCGATGAAGATAAGGCCCAATTCTGGTTTCTTTTCACCATAATAAACTCGATAACTCGCACTGGCATTTGGTTGCTGTCGACATGGAAAGAAAGGTTTTCATGCACCTAATTCAATGAAACGCAACCCAAGTACAAGGCCAATGCAAGGAAATGACATACAATTCTTGGCCACATATTCCATATCTAATGCGATAAGAAGGAAGCGATGACTTGGCCGATGGAAGAGATTTCGGATTGCCCAAGCCAACCGATCGGATCGTTGGATTAAGGCCTATACTGTCTGAGATACATGGAATGTCTTGCTCAATGGGACAATCCTGATATGAAGATGGATTTCATGGATGAGGAAGTCAGAGATTACCGGTGACACTTAGCTGCGACGATATTGAGAGAGGGCCTGAACAAAAAGATTAGCGACATTGTCGAAAAATGTTCTTAATTTTTTAATTCTTCTTTGAATGAAAATTGAATGTAATTTATTCATATTAATATGATTCAGATTTAATGCAAATGCATAAATTTTATATTTAGAACAGGGGTGTCCTCGATTTATTCATATGTTTGCCTTCGTAGGTTTTCGCTTTCGGGTGTCGCCGCGCTAGAGCTAGGGAGTCGTTAGGCCGAAGCTGGGGTGTCGTCGCGCTAAAATCTTCGATGTCCTTTTGCAAGTACTGCGATGTCATGGGTTTTCTCCTTTCGGGTGTCGCCGCGCAAGAGCTAGGGAGTTGTTAGCCAAGAGCTGGGGTGTTGTCGCGCTAAAAGCTTTGATGTCCGTTCGCGAGTACTAGGATGTTCATAGATTTAGTTGTCAATATATCCATAGATTTAGTTGTCAATATATCCTGACAAAGGATTAGGACACGAAGGTTAAAACAATACGACACGAAGGGCCTAACGACACGAAGGGCCTAATGAAACCATCCCCGACTCATGCTGTTACCGACACCGCAGTTCTCATCTGATGACACCCTAGCTTTAAGGCGATGACACCCGTGCGTTGACTGTTAAGGCGGGTTGGTCGTCGCCTTAAAGCAATAAGCACGAGTGTCGTAGCATTGGTGCTAGGGTATCGTGAGGTTTCAACTGGATGTCGCGAAGGATTTTTGGCTGAATTCCATAGGGGTGTCGCTGGGATTCTCTTCGTGGTCATTTGTAAGCATGGGTGTTGTTTTCTTAAAGCTAGGGTATCGTGAGATTTCAACTGGGGTGTCGCGAAGGATTTTCGGCCAAATTCCACAGGGGTATCGCTGGGATTCTCTTCGTGGTTAGTTTTAAGCACGGGTGTCGTAGCCTTAAAGCTAGGGTGTCGTGAGGTTTCAACTGGGGTGTCGCGAATGATTTTCGGCTAAATTCCACATGGGTGTTGCTGGGATTCTCTCGTGGTTATTTGTAAGCACGGGTATCGTCGCCCTAAAGCTAGGGTGTCGTGAGATTTCAACTGGGGTGTCGCAAAGGATTTTCGACCGAATTCCACCAGGGGGTGTCTCGCGGGGATTCTCTCTGTGGTCCGTTTCAAGCACGGGTGTCGTCGCCTTAAAGCTAGGGTCATGAGATTTCAACTGGGGTGTCGCGATGGATTTTTGGCTGAATTCCACCAGGGGGTGTCGCGGGATTTTCTCCGTGGTCAGTTTTAAGCATGAGTGTCATCTCCTTAAAGCTAGGGTGTCGTAGATTTTAACTGTGGTGTCACGAATGATTTTTGGCCGAATTCCACAAGGGGTGTCATGGGGAATCTCACCGTGGTTAGTTTTAAGAACGGGTGTCGTCACCTTAAAGCTAGGGTGTCGTGAGATTTTAAACTGGGGTGTCACGAATGATTTTCTGCTGAATTCCACCAGGGGTGTGCGGGGATTCTCTCCATGGTTAGTTTTAAGCACGGGTGTCATCGCCTTAGAGCTAGGGTGTCGTAAGATTACAACTGGGTGTCGCGAAGGATTTTTGGCTGAATTTGAACTAGGGTGTCGCGAGGATTCTCTCCATGGTCAGTTTTAAGCAAGGGTGTCATCTCCTTAAAGCTAGGGTGTCGTGAGATTTCAACTGGGGTGTCACAATGATTTTTGGCCGAATTCCACAAGGGGTGTCGCGGGGATTCTCTCCGTGGTTAATTTTAAGCATGGGTGTCGTCGCCTTAAAGCTAGGGTGTCATGAGATTTCAACTGGGGTGTCGCGAAGGATTTTCGACCGAATTCCACAAGGGGTGTCGCGGGATTCTCTCGTGGTTAGTTTTAAGCACGGGTGTCGTCGCCTTAAAGCTAGGGTGTCGTGAGATTTCAACTGAGGTATTGCGAAGGATTTTCGGCCGAATTCCACCAGGAGCGTCGCGGGTTTTCTCTCCATGGTCAGTTTTAAGCACGGGTATCGCAGCATTGGTACTAGGGTGTCGCAGTATTTGGCTTCCCCACACTCTCTTCATTCTTCATTAATGGTTTCTATTCACGAGGGGGGCGAATTTCTCCTGGTTGCTGCCATTCGCTCTTATCTTGTTGAAACCCACAACACCCTAGTTCAAAACCCATTCGTTTCCTTTGACCGCCCACTGAGATGTGGCACGTGGCGAGTTTCCACGATAGGGGCGCCGGAGCTGATAGCTCGGGCAATCAAACACCCGCTAGGAGTACCTTAAATATGGATGGGGGAATGCGATCGTTAATCACCTTTTCAGCTGATCTTCCAAATTTTTGGATACTGAGATGGCTTCTAGAGGCGAGGGGCGATCTACTGGCACCCATGGGAGCCGCCGCACAACGGTAACCGTCGATGCGGAGGTCTTTGCGCAGTCGCTCGCAAACAGCGAGCGACTCCACAGGGCGGCCGAGCAATACCTGGCCGTTTCAACGAGAGAGATCGAGGTCATGCGTTGGGCCAACTGCCAACTGGAGGGGCAAGTAGCGTCCCTCCAGCGCCAGATCGCCGAGTTTGCCCTGCAGCATAGGGGGAGCTCGGCAGTGCCGGAGAAAATGAAAAGCCCCAGTGAGGGCTCCTGTACTTTTTTCTTCTCTTTTCTTCTTGTCTTTATTTGTGTGATGAATAAAAAGAAATTTTAGTAACTTTTGTGTTTGATGCCAGATCGAAGGATAAGGGAGCTTGGATGTCGTAACTGTTTTCCGATTTCATCCTGGGATGTGCTAAAGTTTTCTCCTAAGCGTGAACGGGTGTCTTAGGTTTGTAACTTGGGTGTCGCGGGCCTTCTCTCCATGGTCAGTTATAAGCATGGGTGTCGTAGAATTGGTGCTAGGGTGTCGTCAGGTTTCAACTGGGGTGTCGCAACGATGACATCACCGACTCAGGCTATTTACGACACCCAGTTTATCTGACGATACCCAAGCTTTAAGGCGACGATACCGATGATGTCACTGTTAAAGCGGGATGTCGCGGATTGTTCTCCATACGGGGTGTCGTAGTGTTGATGCTTGGGTATCTTAATGTTTCACCTACGACGTCGTAGATCTTTTTTTGGGTGAACATAACTTGGGTGTTGCGGCCTGCTCTCTAGGGTCAGTTTTAAGCACGACACACCTTTAGCATTTAAAGACACCCATATAAACGCTACGACACCCCGAAAGCAACATACGAAGAACGCGAAGGTTATAAGCATGGGTGTCGTAGCGTTAACGCTAGGGTGTCATAATGTTTCAACTGCGGTGTCACCAATATTTTTAGGCTGAATTCTCCTTGAGTGTCGTCAGGTTATAAGCATGGGTGTCATAGCATTGTCCTAGGGTGTCGTGATGTTTGAACTATGGTGTCGCGAAGGAATTCGGCCGAGCATGACGACACTAGAGCTATATGGATAGGAAATAACGAGGAATATAGGCCGAAATACTCTGACACACCGCAATTCATGAGGTATAACACTCTAGTTAAAAGAGTATGAATTTGTGCTTACAAAACAGTAAACTCTAAACAGTTATGACTGCCAAAATGTCATAACTATTTTTTCTAAGGAAGTTACCCGTACATTAAACGGTTTGGTCACGCATTAACTACCTCTAACGAGAAAAAACATTTGGTGTAATAAAGGAGCATTACAAAGAATAGGGAAGAAGGACTTTTTACTTTGTGCTGCGGATGACATTTCTTCCAGGAATTTTTGTACAAAAACTCCAGTAGCCAGGTATTCCAGCCTCGAAGCTGAAATATTTTCTTTCGACCGGAAAGTCAGAGCGAGGGCTTAGGATCGTGCCGAAAGCCAAGCGAGAGGGAAGAAAGATTTTTTCTTGCACAGATGAAATCCAACGTAAAATGGTGATTGAATGGAGGGAAAGGGCATTTTCGTTGCACGCTAATTTTAAAAAAAAGCAAAGCGCTTTAAATGCCCGTCATGTTCAGAACGTTACATCGTAGCAGGGCCATACTGCCCAGCACCGTCATCCACGTAGGCTCCACATGGACCAATCAGAAGAGCCGGTGCAGCCCACGTAGGCCTTGCTGCACCGGGGACGGTGTACAAAGACTTTTCCTTTAAGGTATCGAGAAGCATTGCACAGTTGACCCATGCCAAAACCTCTGTAGTCTACACCATGCCCATGTTGGCACCTCTTGCAATAAGTCGGGAACTATAGCCGTGATGATTCACCCCCACTCAAGTCATCAATGCCACTGTCAATGTCCAAGCACTTTCTCAATGTGTTAGTCGTTCAACCCATCTTCACTAGTGCTATTGCAAATGATGCCCCACTGCTTTATTTGCCATGACTAGATTTGAGCATCAATAATTCCTCAAGTCAAAGCCCCATGGCCTCATTGTCCTTGACTCTTTCTTCCGATTGCTGTAATCTAAGAATCCATTATCCACATCCCTAAACTAAATGTTTATTACGAAGTCTTCATCCCAATGCTACCTTTTCTAATGCTTAGTGTTGATGCCAAGTCGCCTTCCTTCAATGCCGGGGAACAGAGATCTTCCTTTGCGGCAAACTCCTGCAAAAAAGTCCCTGGAGACCGGTTGCTCCGGTAGAAACCCTTCGATACTCAAGTCAGTGACTCGGAACATACAAGAATTAACTAGCAGAAAAGGACTAGAGAACTAGAGTTCAGGATCCTTCCCTCGTCGTGAGTGTGGGCCTTTATACTTGTTCGAAGGTCTCTTTTTTTCGTTTTCAGAAGGTTGCTGATTTCGAGGTGCCTTTGTCTAGTAACAGACGGAAGGCAAGGCTGATAGTGACGGGTCGCAACCGATACTGGGTATGTCAGAGGTGTTCTGTCTTGCCTGCCACCTGCCGAGTGCGGCACTGCGGGTGGCAGGCGGACCTGGCTGCTTCAGGCATGCGCCATTACGGGGTATGGCCACGCGCTGTTGCAAGCGAGTGATGGACCATGTGGCCGTTGCAGGCGGTTGGTGGGCTACGTGGGTGTATCAGGTGGCTCGAGGCAGAAGCTCGAGGCCGAGGCCGAGGTTGACGCTCGAGGTCAAGGCCGAGGCATAAGCTCGAGGCCGAGGCCGAGGTTGACGCTCGAGGTCGAGGCCGAGGCAGATGCTTGAGGTCGAGGCCGAGGCAGAAGCTCGAGGCCGAGGCCGAGGAAGAAGCTCAGGCCGAGGCTGACGCTCGAGGCCGAGGCCGAGGCAGAAGCTCGAGGCCAGGGCTGACGCTCAAGGCTGAGGGGACCTCGGAGACCGAGGGGCCTCGGAGGCCGAGGCCATCCCACGAGGCGAGGTGGGGCTTCGTCAGTTTCCTTTACTGTTAACTCTGACGACGCTGGATCAGCCACATCAGATGCCCCCTCGCCCCTGAGACGAAGCGAGCCCACCTCCACAAGGCGAAAGGGGTGTCACTTCCCGAGGGGTTGATCCCCATCCGCTGCTAACCACCCTTGGACACGTGTCTTTGGGCGCTGTGATAACTTAGCACGGGCGACCTGGGGGATGTGAAGGGGAAGTCACTGCCGTTCGTCCGATTTGCAGCGATCGTCCTCGAGGTGAGGGTGTCCTCTCGAAATCCATGAAAAGCTGCCGCCATCGTCACCACCATGATGCTGACGTCAGCGGCGTCTTGTCATTGGCCGGAGACCGATCGTCTCACGTGCTGGGCGCTTTCCAAGGCGACCCAGCTATAGCGAGAGTCCGCATGGCCGGCTAAACGAGGTGAGATGATTTGAAACTTGATAAAAACCGGACGGGGGCTGAATCTCGCCACTTTGCTTCAACCATCATCGTCTTCCCCTGGCTCTTGACCTCCCCTACAACCCGAGAACCAGCCTCCGCCATTTTTGTTTCAGGTTAGCTCCTTGACCCTTTTGAGCCTTCTTTCCTCTCCGAAACCCCTGCTATGGCCTCCTCCCCATCCTGGTCCTCGTCGGTTGATCTCGAGGACCAAATCTCTCCTTCGAGGCTTTGTGCCTCCCCTTCTCCTGCCCTCTCGTGGTCCTTCAATCTGGAGGACCGCATTCCTATCCAACCACGGCGAGCTGCCCGCAGGGCTCTGGCGCGGAGGCACCGGGCGGCCGCTGGCACCTCACAGAGGGTGGGGGCGGAATTTCCAACGGGGACTGCCTCCACGGTAACAGGCCAGGACCTGGCTAATATCAGGGCATGTTACCAAATCTCCTGAGATATCGGGCTCTTCCTCCTGACTCCCGACGATAGGGTGGTCTCCTCCCGGCCCGGTAGAGTGGCCATTTACGAACTGTCTGCGCCTTCATCATCCTATGCCATCTCCACTCTATCACACCCAGAATCTCCCTTTTTCGATCCTTCTACACCCTTCGGCCGCAGGCGGGTTGGTGGCTGTTCCAGCCCTGACCCAGCCGTGTCCTCAAGCTGCTCCTCCCCTCTTTCGTCAAGGGATGGAAGTCCTGGTTCTTTTTTGCTATATTGACCAAGTCAAAATCGGGTGGAGGGACCTAGACCTCAGGCCCAACTCAAACTCGACCGTACTCCTAGGGGACAAGGAGGCACTAGGGCGACTCTTGACCGCCGACATCCCCAGGTACAACCTACTCCTATCGAAGGACAACCTCCGGATGGCGGGCATCACCACCCGAAGCGGTGAGTAGTAGACGTCCCTGTACTTAACCAAATTTCTTCTTCCTTATTTTATTTTATTTTTTTTACTAACTCTGACCGATGTCATGCAGTGATGAAGCTTTCGACCCTCAAACACAAGAGGGTTGATGCTAAGAGGATGAGGGCCCAGGAAGGGCCGAGCGAGGGGTAGCAGGCCCCGGTACCCAAATGTCTGACGGTGCAGGTCTCCCCGCCTCCCGAGCACCAAGAGCCTCCGACCGCGCCGGTGGACCTGACAGCCGACACCCCACCGGAGGGGGTGAGGGTCGAGGGGGCGATAGAGGAGCCCCAGGTGCCCACCGAGCCAGCTCCAGCGGAGGCAGAGCAGGGCCCAAGCATGGGGCCATCAGTGGCGGCGAGCCCGACCCTAGAAGAAATGCCGGCGGGCAGCCCCCGCATACCGAGCCCGAGCGCACCGAGGCCGCCGAGGGGAGCAGGGTCGGACCGACCCCTCACGGATTCTCCATGATGAATGATGGGCGTCGAGCAGAGCGGCTCATGTCCCAGGCTATCCTGCCTGAGTTCCAGGAGGAGCTCAGGCATCTGGGGGCGTCCAGGTTCTTCAGGGAATCTTTTGCAGCCCTCGTCCGGGTAAGCGACCTTCTTTGCCCTTTGCTTCAAATACCCAACAGTTGGCATGGATGACTTTTGAATGCAGGTGACAAACTCCCTGAGAGCCACCGGGGATGTAATAAATGAAGGAGAGGTTATTATCCGCCAGGCCGGCGGATGCCGAGGAGGCCCAGGCCTGAGCTGAGGTGGCAGAAAGGGCCCTGGAATCAGCAAGGACTGACCGAGCCGACGAATTAAGGAAGGCCGAGAGCAGAGCGGAGACCGAAGCTCAGTCAGCTTGCGGAGGCCGAGAGCACCATCGAGGCCCGAACCTTCACATCACCAAGCTAAACTCGGCCATCCAGGTGGCCGAAGATAAGGCAAGGCGTGCTGAGGAGGAGGCGGAGCACGCTAAAGAGGCAGATAGGGCGGCGGCCTCTCTGGTCGCAGAGAAGGAGGCCCGGGTTGTGGAGGTGGAGGCCACCACCGAGGCTAGGGCCGCAAGGGCCGTGGAAGAGTTCCGGGCGTCCGAACGCTATGCGGATGAACTAGCCGAGACTTCAGCGGACGCCTACCTCCAGGGATTCCAATGTGGGAAGGAAAAGGTAGCTCGGGACCTGAACCTTCCTCAGGCCTTAGAGGTCGAGTCAGAGCGCCTCTTTGCAGTGGCCTTATCCGACAACGAGCCCGCGACGGCCGACCCATGAACTTGTAATTTTCTTCAAATTTTTGTATCAAGTCGACTCAGTCAGCATTTTGTAAACACTTTAGCATTAATGAAACTATTTTTGGCTAACTGCAACGTGTTGCATTTGAATCCTTGGATTGCCGACGTGGGACCCCTGGGGACTTCATCGGCACCGAAGGGCAGCTTTTACCCATTCGCGAGCGACTTCAATTTAGCTAAGTAGGGCCAGAACCCCAGGAAGGCCAAGCCAGGGACCATGCTGGCCCCGTGCCACCAGGCATCGATGGGGCAGCGATCCTGTGCCGATGGGAAACTCTATTCCATTGGAGCATCAGCCTTCGGACGCCGTGGCTGACTCGGGCCTCTGGGGACTGATGGAACATCGGCCTTAGGATGCCGAGGAAGACTCAAGCTTCTGGGGACTGATGGAACATCGGCTTTGGGATGCCGAGGAAGACTCGGGCTTCTGGGGACCGATGGAACATTGGCCTTGGGACGCTGAGGAAGACTCGGGCTTCTGGGGATCGATGGAACATCGGCCTTGAGACGCCGAGGAAGACTTGGGCTTCTGGGGACTGATAGAACATCAGCCTTCGGTGCCAATGGTACATTGGACTTTCTGTGCCA
Organism: Calamus simplicifolius; assembly: GCA_900491605.1. Taxonomy (NCBI): domain Eukaryota; kingdom Viridiplantae; phylum Streptophyta; class Magnoliopsida; order Arecales; family Arecaceae; genus Calamus; species Calamus simplicifolius. Next base: position 784,860 of record UESW01004411.1, read on the forward strand.
AGCTGGCCTCGAGCTTTTTGGGAGCCGATGGTACACCGATCTTTGGTGCCGATGGTACATCGGTCTCGAGGTGCCGAGCTGGCCTCGGGCTTTTGGGAGCCGGTAGTACACCAGTCTTCGGTGCCGATGGTACATCGAACTTTCTGTGCCGAGCTGGCCTCAGAATTTTTTGGAGCTGATGGTGATAGGAAATTATGTATACAAGATATGAATCTAATTCCTATAAACATTGCGGAATGTATAAAATAAAATTCCCAGATGCCTAGGATCCTTAGGAACAGATTCATTAAATCTCAAATAAAATCTAATTTTATTCATACCCGAGTCCTTTATCGATGTAGATGAGGATGAAGCCGGTTAATCCTTTGCCACTAGCCGTCCACATGTTCGGCCTCTAACGGTGATCCAAGCAGAGAAGAAGGGATGAAGACCTCCAAGGTATGAAGATGACACCACGGGAGAAAGAGAGGGGTGCTAGCGCCTCTTGAATCCCCTTACAGAAGATATCTTTGAAGAAAAGTCTAATCTTTTTTTCTCATGCTCTCATTTCTTGGTAGGAAGGAACTATATTTATAGGTTGAAAATGAGACATTCCAAAGAGGAAGAGACCTCTCTTTATGGTAAGAAACTTCCATCATTATGGTAAGAAACTCCTTCCATCTTCATGGTAAGAAACTCCCATCTTCATGGTAAGATTAATCCAAGTGTCACAATCTCAGCCTTTGAAATTAGGAGTTAGTTATCCCATAACTACATGCCCTAATTTGTACGTGTTCATCATCGAACTGTAGAGATTCATCATGCCTCTTCCCATGGGCATGATTCCATCTTCACATGGATGAGATTAAACATCCATACCTGAATAATCAGAGCCATCCATCACATGGATCAAGTCATATTTGGGTATCCAATTATTTATTCGTCATATGCACAAATAATTTCTCCTTAACATTCCTTCTACTATAATAGATCATATCCATTATTATTATATCTTCTTCAAATTGGGTCTCACCCAATTATTTAATTGATCATCTTATCTGAATTAAATCTAATTTAATTCTCATTTTAATTCATCCAAAATTCTCCTTAATGCGTGTGACCCATTAGGCCCTTTAACATGTTGGCAATAATCATGTCCTAATCATAGACCCTAGGAATGATTGGACAACTCTTTGTCCAAGTCAACAACATGATTATAGATCATAAAAGGCCTCTAGCAAAGCATCATGACCACCCAATTACCAAAAGTTTTGTTGATGTGACCATCAATACCTATCCATGAACGGTTACCGTATGATCAAATCCTTTCATCCCATATCCCAGATCAATCAGTGGTATGGAATGTGTCAACCCTGTAATTGATCTTTGTTTACTTGATTTAGGAAAAATTGACTCATATGAATTAGAACTTCGAAACCATTTCAAATTCTAACTCAACCTTGCAAGGATTTAACAATCAATTTAATCCATCAAGTGGCCATGGGATATAACCCTTTCTATCAAGGAGATGAATCCTGTCTTGATCAAACACCATCTTCATGTGATTCATGTCCTACCCAATTGATACCATATTTGCCACCCATGGCTTGAGCGACGTTTGGATGCCATCAAAGCATGACATTCAATACATGAGATGCAATGAAGATCTCAAGTCAAAGGATCACTCACACCACTGTCATTTAGAGATCAACCATGACACTATATAGAATATCCATATGGGATCTCTATACGGGTCATCCAATGCATCGTTACAATAACGAGCATCCACACACCTATCCAAGTATCTTCATACTTCAGCTTATGAAATCAGCTGCTCACCCAAGGGTAAGGATATGCAATGTGTGCTAGTCTCACGATGTTTGATGGTGTCCAGTCCCATCTACACATCGACTAGGAAAGTTTAAAGAATCGAACCATAACGTGCAATTTAAATCTCACAATTTGTAATCTCTATTACAAATTTTATATGCACAGTTTACATTCTTTTGGACTTTATCTCACAGACAAATATATCAAATAAAAGACATCTGGATAGATAAAGAAACTATTTTATTTGATTTGTATTCATAGAATGTATACAGCATTCAATCCAATTGGATTTAGGGCATACACTAACAATCTCCCACTTGCACTAGAGCCTTTCACCCATGTATTTAATACCGAGTGACTTAACATGATTATCATGCTTCTGCTGTGGCAGGGCTTTAGTGAGCTGATCAGCTACATTATCCTCAGTGGGGACTCATTCTATTTTTACATTATTTCTACCAATAATCTCTTTAATTACATGGTATCTTCTGAGTACATGTTTGGACCTCTGATGAGACCTTGGCTCCTTAGCTTGCGCAATAGCTCCATTGTTGTCACAATACAAGTGTACTGGATCAGCAATGCTTGGAACCACACCAAGTTCAGTGATGAACTTTTTGATCTAAACTGCTTTTTTGGCTGCATCTGATGCTGCGATGTATTTGGCTTCGGTCGTAGAGTCGGCAGTCGTATCCTGCTTGAAATTTTTCCAGCTGACTGCACCGCCATTGAGTGTAAAGACATAGCATGATTAAGATTTATAATCATCTTTATCAGATTGAAAACTAGAATCTGTATAACCCTGAACTATGAGTTTGGGTCCTCCATAAACCAAGAACATATCCTTAGTCATTCGTAAGTACTTAAGGATATTCTTGACGGCCATCCAATGTTTCTCACTAGGGTTTGCCTGGTATCTACTAGTGATACTCAATGCATAAGAAACATCAGGTCTCGTACATAGCATCGCATACATGATGGATCCGATTGCTGAGGTATATGAATCCTATTCATGTTCTCTCTCTCCATTTGGGTCTTAGGACTCATGTCCTTGGAGAGATGTATCCCAGCGATACCGACAAGAATCCCTTCTTGGATTTCTCCATGCTAAACTGTTTTAGCACTTTATCTATGTACATTGATTGAGACAATCCAAGCAACCTCCTAAATCTATCTCTATAGATCTTAATACCCACTATGTAGGCTGCTTCTCCCAAATTTTTCATGGAGAACTTGCTAGACAACCATTCCTTTACTTCTTGCAGCAAGGATACATTGTTTCCTATCAATAATATGTCATTTGCATATAATATCAGGAAAACAATAACACTCCCACTAACCTTCTTGTACACACATGGATCATCCTTATTTTTAATAAAATCAAAAATTTTGATTGTTTCATCAAAACGGATGTTCCAACTTCTAGAGGCTTGCTTAAGTCCATAAATGGACCTTTACAGCTTGCATACCTTTTGAGAATCAATGGACTCAAAACCCTCAGGTTGTATCATATACACATCCTCCACTAAATCACCATTTAGGAAGGTGGTCTTGACATCCATTTGTCATATCTCATAATCATAATAGGCTGCAATCGCAAGCAAAATCCTTATAGACTTAAGCATGGCTACGGACGAAAAGGTTTCATCAAAGTCAACACCTTGCCTTTGCTTGTAACCTTTTGCAACTAGCCTCGCCTTATAGGTAATCACATTACCATCCATGTATGTCTTCTTTTTGAAGACCCATTTGCACCCAATGGTTTTATTCTTTTAGGTGGATCAACCAAAGTCCATACTTGGTTGTCGTACATGGAGTCCATTTCAGACTTCATGGCTTCAAGCCATCTCTTGGAGTTAATTCCACATATTGCTTCCTCGTAGTTAGTAGGCTCATCATCTTCTATAAGAAATCCATATCTCTCAAGAATATGATGTGTTCTACTAGACCTACGTAGATGATGTGTACTTGGAACTACTTGGAGCTACCTGTGGCTCCACCATTTCTGATAGAGGCTCACGTAAATGTTGCCTGAATGTGAGTTGAGTCTCCTGCTCAACTCCCACTGCATTTGACATTTGCTCCATGTCATCTAATTGGTCTGTGTCAATTTGTGGTTCTTGAGTTTCACTAATCTCAATATTTCTTCCACTGCCATTTCTTAGAAAAAATCTCATTCTCTAGGAATATGGCATGCCTTGAGACAAAAACCTTTTACTCGAGTGGATGGTAGAAGTAGTATCTTTTTGTTTCTTTAGGATATCCCACAAAATTACACTTGTCGGATCTAGCTCCCAGCTTGTCTGACTCATTACGCTTTACATATGCGTAGCAACCCGAAATCCTTAGATGACTAAGGGTTGGTTTCTTTCACACCATATCTCATAGGGAGTGGAACTGACCGACTTAGATGGAACTCGGTTTAGAGTGTATTCGGCTGTGTGTAGGGAATAACCCCAAAACATTTTTGGAAGATTTGCAAGGCTCATCATTGATCGCACCATATCTAATAATGTGCGATTTCTCCTTTCTGATACACCATTATGCTGTGGTGTACCAGGAGGAGTCCACTAAGAGAGAATCTCATTCTCCTTCAAATATTCTAAGAACTCATGGCTTAAGTATTCCCCACCTCGATCTGATTGAAGTATCTTAATACTTTTGCCACTTTGTTTTTCTACCTCGGATCTGAATTCTTTGAACTTTTCAAAAGCTTCAGATTTGTGCTTCATCAGATATACATAACCATACCTGCTATGGTCATCTATAAATGTGATGAAGTAAGAAAAACCTTCTATTGCCTGAATATTATAGGACCACATATATCCGAATGTACTAGTCCTAAACATTCAGTTGCTCACTCACCTTTTTAGTAAAGGATGACTTAGTCATTTTGCCACGTAAGCATGACTCACATTCCTCAAACGATTCCCAATCGAATGAGCCCAAGTAGCCATCCTTATGTAACTTGGTTAAACGTGTTTCATTTACATGTCCTAAACGATAGTGCCATAGGAATGAGTTCTTAGAATTATTTGATTTTAATTTCTTATTTTCTACATTGAGAATAGGGCATTGTAAATTCAAAACATAAATCCCGTTGAACATTTCAGCAGAACCAAAGAACATTTTATTTTTAAAAATTAAAATTCCTTTATTTCCAATTTCAAATGTATATCCATCATTTACAAGACATGAAACAGAAATAATGTTCTTTGTTATGTTTGGAACATAGTAACAATTATTAAGCTCCATTACAAGCCTAGTGGGCAAAGACAAAGAACAAGATCCTATAACTAAAGCAGCAACCTTTGCTCCATTTCCCATACGCAGGATCACTTCATCTTTTTTCAGCTTTCTACTACTTCTTATCATCTGCATATTAATATAAATATGAGATCCACAACCGGTATCCAATACCCAAGTGGAATAAGAAGTAATATAAGAAAATATCTCAATCATAAATATACCTGAAGTAGAAGCATCTGTATGTTTCTTTTCTTTCAGGCTAGCCAGATAAGCCTTGTAGTTTTGCTTCCAGTGCCCTTCCTTGCCACAGAAGTGACATTTCCCCTTGGCTACTTTGTTTTTCTTGATACCCTTATTTGGTTTAGTTGCCTTGGCCTTTTGGACCTTATTCTTCTTTGGCTGCTTCTTACGAGCGCCAGAAGACTCCATGACCATAACCTGCCTCTTTTCTTTCTTAATGTTGGGCTCGGCATTTGTCAGCATATTCGCGAGCTCAAGTAGAGATGTCTCTAGCTTGTTCATGTTGAAATTAAGAACAAACTGTGAATAGCTGGGAGGTAATGACTGTAAAACCAAGTCAATACTTAGTTCATGATCCATCACAAAACCCAAACGTGCCAACTTCTCAATCAGATTGATCATTTTTAGTACGTGGGCACCCACTGATGAATCGTTAGTCATTTTGCACTAAAACAGCTCTTTAGAAGTTTGAAACCTCTCATATCGAGATTGTGCACCAAACAACTCTTGCAAGTGCATCAAAATCTCCTGAGCATTCATATGCTCATGCTGTTTCTGAAGATCAGGTGATATCGAGGCCAACATCAAACATGTGGCCATGTCTTTAGCATCTTTATACCGGTTGTATGCCACATGAACCTCAGTCGGAGCATCCGCTGGTGAGACCTCTAGTGCAACCTCATCTAGGATAAAAATAATTTTCTCATATCGAAGAATGATCCTTACATTCCTTAGCCAATCAGGAAAGTTGAGTCCAATCAATTTGTTGGATTCTAAAATATTCCTAAGGTTGATGTTTACACTCATGGTTTCTCTGATAACCTACATAAAATTAGAACAAGTCAATTATTATGAATACTAATCACCAACTTAATATGGTAATTCTAGATTTTTAATTAAGTTAGTTTCTTCCACTATTTTATCAAGGTTAATAGCCCTCTCTATTAATCTCGAGAAATTGGAATTCAATTTCCTTAGTGGGCTAAGATCCTCATTTGAATTACCTTGACCTTGGCTTTGGCACAACAAATCTCGGTAAGCCAAATTTGGTAGATTATCATCAATCACATTAATGTGACTCCTAGATCATTTAGGGGACATTGCCTTGTCAATCATATCCATATGTGATCACCTAAAGTTTGCCTCTAGATTAGACTGACCCTGACTTTGGCCAATTATGCCAGCTAGTCTAGTTAAGTCAACCCATTGTTCCACAATCAACTCCTCATAGGTACACTCGACCTCGGCTTTGGCATGACAAATCTCATGACTTAATAATTTTGTATCATGTGAACAATGGAAGGCTTATGACTTAATATTCGTGGAGGGATTTAGCGCATATAGGTCCCATCTACATCTACAACATTTGTACTATGCTAGGTTACATATCCTATACGTAGATTTTAGATTAATCTCAATTAACCTTAATTTCATAAGATCCAATCTATGATTGGGACTCCTAATCAAATTAGGATCCTGATCACTATCTAATTTAGGAACCCTAATTATGTGACCAAATCAATTGCTACCATCCTGATCAACCTTAATTGATTTAATCAATTAAGAGCTTTCCTTAACAATGGCCAGATCAGTTGATCAATGGGGTCCTATTTAGCATACCCTTCGATCCCATTGAATGGTTTTTCCCAGGCAGCGAACGGAGCAATTAAAAATCATGATCAAACCTTTCTAGACACCAATGTAGTTAAGCTCAATTGATTAGATCAATTATGGGATCATAGGATCAAACAATGACATGGTTAAGTCAAAGTTTCCTAAATCTTTATCATCTATTAAATTTTATGATAACTATAGAGAGTGATCTAGCTAGGGTGTTATGATAAGAGTTCTTAATTCAAATTTTAAATTTTCTTATCATTTAATTACATGTTATGACATGTCGGTTTCACATCCCATGTAAATCCTAATGTATCTAACAAATCCTAAAGTTTTTAATGTTCATTATCATAAGAATATCATATCTTAATCATATCAATCATCATGCTAAAATTAAATCCTAAACATGATTTCTAGGATTTCAACATATAGTATCTATCATGCATAAATAATAATTGCTATTTTAACATGACACATATATGATTAAATCTAAATGAATTATTATTATCATATAATAAATCTTTATCTCTGATATCACATATCAAAGTACTCTATTTTAACATGATAATGAATATGCATAAATCTAATCAAATAATAAACATTTTTATTATATTTTAGATTTATTATCAGCATATGAAAACTCTTCATGATTTTAAGCATAATAAATAATCATATTATCAATCATATTGACTCAAGTATCCTATCAGATTAATGAATCTGTAGCCTAAGGGGGCTCTAAGACCACTGTTGGGAATTATGTATACAAGATATGAATCTAATTCATATAAACATTGCGGAATGATAAAATAAAATTCCCAGATGCTCAGGATCCTTAGGAACAGATTCATTAAATCTCAAATAAAATCTAATCTTATTCATAACTAAGTCCTTTATCGATGTAGATGAGGATGAAGCCGGTTAATCCTTTGCCACTAGCCGTCCACTTGTCCGGCCTCTAACGGTGATTCACGCAGAGAAGAAGGGATGAAGACCTCCAAGGTATGAAGATGACACCACGGGAGAGAGAAAGGGTGCTAGCGCCTCTTGAATCCCTTTACAGAAGATATCTTTGAAGAAAATTCTAATATTTTCTTCTCATGCTCTCATTTCTTGGTAGGAAGGAACTATATTTATAGGTTAAAAATGAGACGTTCCAAAGAGAAAGAAACCTCTCTTCATGGTAAGAAACTCCCATCATTATGGTAAGAAACTCCATCTTCATGGTAAGAAACTCCTTCCATCTTCATAGTAAGAAACTCCATGGTAAGAAACTCCCATCTTTATGGTAAAAAACTCCCATCTTCATGGTAAGATTAATCCAAGTGTCACAATCTCAGCCTTTGAAATTAGGAGTTGGTTATCCCATAACTACATGCCCTAATTTGTACGTGTTCATCATCGAACTGTAGAGATTCATCATGCCTCTTCCCATGGGCATGATTCCATCTTCACATGGATGAGATTGAACATCCATACCTGAATAATCAGAGCCATCCATCACATGGATCAAGTCATATTTGGGTATCCAATTATTTGTTCGTCATATGCACAAATAATTTCTCCTTAACATTCCTTCTACTATAATGGATCATATCCATTATTATTATATCTTCTTTAAATTGGGTCTCACCCAATTATTTAATTGATCATCTTATCTGAATTAAATCTAATTTAATTCTCATTTTAATTCATCCAAAATTCTTCTTAATGCGTGTGACCCTTTAGGCCCTTTAACATGTTGGCAATAATCATGTCCTAATCATGACCCTAGGAATGATTGGACAACTCTTTGTCCAAGTCAACAACATATTATAGATCATGAAAGGCCTCTAGAAAAGCATCATGACCACCCAACTGCCAAAGTTTTGTTGACGTGACCATCAACACCTATCCATGAACGGTTATCGTATGATCAATCCTTTCGTCACATATCCCAGATCAATCAGTGGTATGGAATGTGTCAACCCTGTAATTGATCTTTGTTTACTTGATCTCAGGAAAAATTGACTCATATGAATTAGAACTTTGAAACCATTTCGAATTCTAACTCAACCTTGCAAGGATTTAACAATCAATTTAATCCATCAAGTGGCCATGGGATATAACCCTTTCTATCAAGGAGACGAATCTTGTTTGATCAAACACCATCTTCATGTGATTCATGTCTTACCTAATCGACACCATATTTGCCATCGTGGCTAGAGCGACGTTTGGATGTCGTTAAAGCATGACATTCAACACATGAGATGCAATGAAGATCTCAAGTCAAAGGATCACTCACACCACCATCATTTAGAGATCAACCATCGACACTATATAGAATATCCATATGGGATCTCTGTACGGGTCATCCAATGCATCGTTACAATAATGAGCATCCATACACCTATCGAACTATCTTCATACTTCAGCTTGTGAAATCAGCTGCTCACCCCAAGGGTGAGGATATGCAATGTGTGTTAGTCTCACGGTGTTCAATGGTGTCCAGTCCCATCTACACATCGACTAGGGAAGTTTAAAGAATCAAACCATAACGTGTAATTTAAATCTCACAATTTGTAATCTCTATTACAAATTCCATATGCACGGTTCACATTCTTTTGGACTTTATCTCACAGACAAATATATCAAATAAAAGACATCTGGATAGATAAAGAAATCATTTTATTTAATTTGTATTCATAGAATGTATACAACATTCAATCCAATTGGATCTAGGGCATACACTAACAGGTCGTACACTGGTCTTTGGTGTCGATGGTACATCAGTCTTCAGTGCCAATGGTACATTGGACTTTCTGTGCCGAGCTGGCCTCGAACTTTTTGGGAGCCGATGGTACATCAGTCTTTGGTACCGATGGTACATCGGTCTTGAGGTGCTGAGCTGGCCTAGGGCTTTTAGGAGCCGGTGGTACACCGATCTTCGGTGCTGATGGTACATCGGTATTCGGTGCCAATGGTACATTAGACTTTCTGTGCTGAGCTGGCCTCGGCTTTTTGAGAGCCGGTGGTACACCGATCTTTGGTGTCGATGGTACATCGATCTTGAGGTGCCGAGCTAGCCTCGGGCTTTTGGGAGCTATTGGTACACCGGTCTTTGGTGCCGATGGTATATCAGACTTTCTGTGCTAAGCTAGCCTCGGGCTTTTTGGGAGCCGGTGATACACCAGTCTTCGGTACCAATGGTACATCAGACTTTCTGTGCCGAGCTAGCCTTGGGCTTTTTGATGAAAAGCTGGGATACTTGAACTCATGTTTATTAATATCAAGTGTGGGGTGAGAGCCCAGAAGAATGCAAGCATAAAATTTAATGTAAAAAGAGAGTACACTACTGATAATACCGACGGTGGTTGTCAGCGTTCACATTCATGGGAGTGCTTTCCATCCAACCCTTCAATTTTGTACGCTCCGTGGTGGAGTGCCTCAGTGACTCGATAAGGTCCTTCTCAGTTCAGCGCTAACTTGCCTCCTTCCGTTGGTTTTGAAACTTCAGCTCACCGAAGGACTAAGTCCCCGACAAAAAGGTCTTAGGGCGGATGCGAGCGTTGTAATACCTGGCCGCTCGCTGTCGGTAGGTTGCCATTCGGAGTCGTGCTCGGTTCGTACCTCCTCCATGAGGTCAAGGTTGACCTGCAACTAGTTTGGATTATCTTCCTCGCTGTATGCCTCCACCCTAGGGCTTGGGAAGCCAATCTCCATAGGAATGACGGCTTTAGACCCGAAAACGAGACTGAAGGGAGTCTCTCCAGTGGGGGCTCATGGCGTGGTGTGGTAGGCCCATAGTACATTGAAGAGCTCCTCCACCCATCGTCCTTCATAGTCATCTAGCCAGGCTCTTAGTCCTTGGAGAATAATATGGTTTGTCACCTCGGCCGCTCCATTGGTCTGAGGATGCTCAACGGAGATGAACCGCTGATGGATGCCTAGCTCGGTGCAGAATCCTTGGAAGGGTGCATTGTCAATCTGTCGGCCATTTTTGGTGACCAGGGTATGTGGTAGACCGAACCGGCATATTACAGACTTCCAGAAGAAGGACCTTATCTTGCTCTCGGTGATCTTGGCGAGTGCTTCAGCCTCAACCCATTTGGTGAAGTGGCCAACAGCCACCAACAGGAATTTGCGCTGACCGAAGGCTGGAGGGAAAGGTCCCAAAATGTCCATACCCCACTGGGCGAAGGGCCAAGGTGCCGCCAGGGAGGTTAGCTGGGACGTTGGCTGCCGCTGGATGTTGGCATGGCACTGGCAGTTATCACACTTCTTGATGAGCTCGGCCGCGTCCTCCCTCATGGTCAGCCAGTAGTACCCCTACCGCAGGGCTTTGTATGCCAGGACTCTGCCCCCCAGATGACTTCCACAGATGCCCTTATGAATTTCTTGCAGGATGTAATCAGCTTCCGTGGGGGCGATGCACTTGAGGACTGGGTACAAGAATGACTTTCGATAGAGCCTCCCATCTATTATCAGAAACTTTGGGGCCCACCGCCTGAGCAGCCTGGCCTCAGCTGGGTCTTCAGGGAGGGCGCCATCAGTCAGGTATTGGACGTAGGCATCTATCCAAGAGGGCTCCTGCCCGACTGGCAGAGCCTCCTTCGCTACCTCAATGCTTAGGACTTGTAGGTGCTCCACGTACGTCCTTCCCAAGATTCTGTCGGCCAAAGTGGCCAAGCGAGATAGTGCATCAGCCCTGGCATTCTTCGCTCGGGGAATGTAGCTGACGTGGAAGTAGAAAAACAGAGAGCCTGGGATTGCACTTTGCTCAGGTAATGGGACATAGGGGGTCTTTGGCCTCGTACTCCCCAGCGACCTGTCTAGAGACAAGCTGAGAGTCTGTGAAGGCCCTCAGACGCTCCGCACCGAGTTCCTTGGCTAGCTTCATCCCTACCAGCAAGGCTTCATACTTCGTCTGGTTATTGGTGGTTGGAAAAAGAAATCGGAGGGCATACTCCACCACCTCCCTCTCGGGGGTCGCAAGAATGAGTCCAGCCCCACTCCCTTGAGAATTCGATGCTCCATCTACATGAAGGATCCAGTCTTCATTCCCTACTTCCTTAGCCCTAGGGGACTCCACATGCGCCTCCGGGTGCGACTCCTCCGAATGCTCCTCAGTCTAAGTGCACTCGACCAAGAAATCGGCTAATACCTAGGACTTCATTGCAGACCTCGGTCGAATGGACAAGTCGAACTCCCCCAACTTGATTGCCCACTTGGCCAACCGACCGAAGGTGTCAAGATGGGACAAGATAGTCCAGAGAGGCTGGTCCATGAGCACCACGATTGGATGAGCTTGAAAGTAGGGTCAGAAGCGTTGAGCGGAGACAACCAGGGAGAAGATGATCTTCTCGGTCTTGGAGTATCTTGTCTCAGCATCATGAAGTACTTTGCTGGTGTAGTAGACCAGCTTCTGCACTCCATCGGCATCCATGCGGACAAGCACGAAGCTGACAGCCTCGAGGGAGGCTGCAAGATATAGAAAGAGTTCCTCCCCGCCCCTCGGCTTAGACAGTAGCGGAGGAGTGGATAAAAATTTCTTTAGCTCCTCGAAGGCTTCCTAACATTCCTTCGTCCACTTGAAGCTATTGACCTTGCGCAGTGCCTTAAAGAAAGGCAGACACCTCTCTGCTGACCCTGACAGGAAGCGGCTCAAGGCTGCCACCCTTCCGGTCAGGCGCTGCACCTCCTTTTTGTTAGCCGGAGGCCTCATATCCAAGATGGCTCAGATCTTGTTGGGGTTGGCTTTGATTCCTCGCTGCGTCACCATGAAGCCCAGAAACTTGCATGCTGTAACCCCGAAGGCACACTTACGGGGGTTCAGCCTCATCTGGTATTGGCGGAGATTGCCGAAGGTCTCCGCAAGATCGACAACATGGTCGGCAGTATGGATGCTCTTGGTCAGCATGTCGTTTACGTACACCTTCATATTACGCTCGATATGGTCCTCAAAGACCTTGTTCATTAACCTCTGATAGGTGGCCCCCACATTCTTCAACCTGAACGACATCACCTTGTAGCAATATATCCCCTTCTCAGTTACAAAGGAGGTTGCCTCTTCATCAGCCGGGTCCATCCTGATCTGGTTGTACCCCGAGAATGCGTCCATCAAGCTGAGGGTCTCGTGGCCGGATGTAGCATCTACCAACTGGTTGATCTGAGACAGTGGGAAGCTGTCCTTAGGGCATGCTTTATTGAGATCAGTGAAGTCCATGCACATCCTCAACTTCCACTGGCTTTGCGGATCATTACAACATTTGCTAGCCAATCAGGATAGTGCACTTCACGAATGTGATCGGCCACCATCAATTTACGTACCTTCTCATCTATGGCCCTCTGTCTGTCGGGGGTGAAGCTCCTCTTCTTCTACCGGACGGGTCGGCACTCTGGCTTGATGTTGAGTTGGTGGGTAATTACCTCCTCCGGGATGCCTGGCATGTCGGACACCGACCAGGCAAAGATATCAGTATTGGCTCGCAGGAAGGTGAGGAGCTAGCCGCAGGCTTCCTCTGGAAGCAGGGCCCCAAGTTGGATGGTCTGCGTCGGGTCCTCCCCAGGGGGAAGGCTAGTAGGTGCTCGGCCGGTTCTCCACTCCTCTTCAAGTCCTGGGGGTCCAACGCTTCTGGTACAGGTGCGGATATAGCCTCTTGAGGACTGGAGGCCATGTGGTAGCAAAGTCGTGGTGGGTTTTGCTCCCCCCGCATCTCTCCAATCCTCTCGCTGATAGGGAACCTTACCATGAGCCTTTTGGTGGAGATAACAGCATCCAGGAGGTTAAGTCCGGGCCTTCCGAGTATGGCATTGTAGGCAAGGGGCACCTGGACAATAAGGAAGCTCATAAATATTGTACTTTGATGCTGGGGCATTCCAGCCATGACAAGGAGAGTGATCTTTCCCTCGACCTTCACGGAGTCTCCGGTGAACCCCATCAAGGGCGTGGTGATGGGTCAGAGGAGGTCGGGAGACAGGTTCATATGAATAAAAGCATCGTAACTTAAAACGTCCACCGAGCTTCCACTATCAACTAGAATTCTTTTTACAGGATGCTTAGCGATCATCATGGACACGACGACGCTGTCATCATCTTTGTTGACCACCCCCTTTACATCCCTCTTGGTAAAGGAAATTACAGAATCTAACCCTTCCTCCCCCCTCAGCCTCTTGGATGGGCCACCTGCCCCTCAGGAAATCATCGCCACTGTCTTCTCGGTTGATGCATTATCGATCATCGATGGAGGAGGTGCTGACGGGCTAGGAGCACTCGGGTTGTTCCTCTGAATGAACTTCCCTAGGCAGCCTCGCTGGATGAGGTCCTCTATCGCCTTCTTCAACTGGCGACAGTTGTCGGTGTCGTGGCTGTGGTCCCGATGGTAGCGGTAGTACAGGTTCTTGTTGTGGGGGGTCTTCGGTTTCAGTAGAGGAGGGCGTGGCAAGTATGGCTCGCCATCGATCTCAAGCAAGATATGAGATATGGGAGCAAGCAAAGGGGTGAACGGACCGTCCCTTGGTGCTGGAGCCCGAGGATGGTTGCCTGGTCGGTGGGGAGGCTCGGGCCTCCTGGGACGAACCTCTGTAGGCTCAGGACGAGCCAGCTTCTTGATAGTGCTTCCGTTAGCTTCACACCGGGAGGAGTTAGCCTCGTCAGCATGGATGTACTTTTGGGCCTGGCTCAAGAGCTCGGCGTAGGAGCCGGACAGCTTCTTGTCGAGGGAGTATGCAAAGTGGGAGGGACGGAGCCCTCGCTTCAATGCCAAGGTGGCCATGGAGTCTTCGAGGTTGTAGACCTCTAGGGCTACCTCTTTGAACCGGGCAATGTAGTCCCGCAGGGACTCGCCACCCTTTTTCTGGACGGAGAAGAGACTGTCCGCCACCCTGGGTATCTTCCGACAGGCATCAAAATGGGCCAAGAAGGCCCTCTCCAGCTGGTGGAAGGAGTTGATACTCCGCGGCGGCAAGCAGGAGTACCAAGCTCGGGCAGTCTTCCTCAAGGTGGCAGGGAAGGCGATGCAGAGAAGTGAATCAGTTGCCCTCTGGACTTGCATGAGGACCTTATAACTTTTCAAATGGTCTAGGGGATCAATGGTCCCGTCATACAGGTCCAGCTGAGGAAGACAGAACCAGGTTGATATTGGTTCCTCCATGATGTGGTGGGGCAGCGATGGACGGCTGTCATAGTCTGCCTTTGGTGGGTTGGTGATCTGGCGGCTGAGCTTCTCCAGCCGCTGGTTGTACTCATCAAGCCGGCGCTCAGCCCGGCAGGTTATTCGGCCATCGAAGGACCCCTCCCTCGAGGATTCTGAGGAGGGGGAAGATTGGCGGCAATGCTGACGGGGGCGCTCCGCCTCCCTCCCATGCTGCCGCTTAGGAGAAGCACTGGCATGGTGAGAGAGCGACCGGGGCCTCTTGGATGCCTCTCGACGGTGAGGCCTGGGCAAAGTACGGCGAGCTTATCGGATGGGAGACCTCCCCGAGAAGAATGCTGGCTAGGTTGGGCCACTCCTGAAACTGACGGGAGCGGCTCCAGCTGCTGCACGGCTGCCGGTTGCTGCTGTAGGACTTGGATCGCCGCCACCAAAGACTGAACTTGCATGGTGAGGGCAGCAATCCAGTCTTCTTAAAGCTGCTGCGGTGGTGGTGCAGAGACGTCGGCTAGGGGAGCGGAGGGGCCGACCGCCAGCGGATCAGCCCCCTAACGCTGCCTCCCAGCATGACTGGTGGAGACCTCTTGCACATGGGTCATCACCATTGCTTGAGAGCTCGGGAAAAGAGAAGTTGCCGCTGACAGGTTTGAAGCTTTTCTCTCTTTACACCCCTTCCTGGTGCGCCAATCTGTTGACGCCAAGTCGCCTTCCTCCAACGCCGGGGAACGAAGATCTTTCTTCATGAAAAACTCCTGCAAGAAAGT
Organism: Calamus simplicifolius; assembly: GCA_900491605.1. Classification (NCBI taxonomy): domain Eukaryota; kingdom Viridiplantae; phylum Streptophyta; class Magnoliopsida; order Arecales; family Arecaceae; genus Calamus; species Calamus simplicifolius. Next base: position 800,668 of record UESW01004411.1, read on the forward strand.
CCCCAGAGACCAGTTGCTCCGGTGGGGACACTCCGACGCTCAAGTCAGTGACTCAAAAATAGACAAGAGTTAACTAGCAGAAAAGGACTAGAGAACTAGAGTTCATGATCCTTCCCTCGTCATGAGTGTGGGCCTTTATACCTATTCGAATGTCTCTTTTTCTGTTTCCAGAAGGTTACTGATTTCGAGGTGCCTTTGTCTAGTAACGGACGGAAGGCAAGGCTGACAGTGACGGATCATAATCGACACTGGGCATGTCGGATGTGTCTTGTCTCGCCTGCCACCTGCCGAGCGCAGCACTACGGGTGGTAGGCGGATCTTGCTGCTCAGGTGTACGCCGTTACGGGGTATGGCCATGCGGTGTTGCAGGTGAGTGGTTGACCATATGGCCATTGTAGGCGGTTGGTGGGCCACGTGGGTGTGTCAGGCGGCTCAAGACAGAAGATCGAGGCCGAGGCTGAGGCTGACGCTCGAGGTCAAGGCCGAGGCAGAAGCTCAAGGTCAAGGCCGAGGCTGACGCTCGAGGCCAAGGCCGAGACCGAGGCAGAAGCTCGAGGCCGAGGCTGACGCTCGAGGCCGAGGCCGAGGAGACCTCGGAGACCAGGGGGGCCTTGGAGGCCGAGGCCATCCCACGAGGCCGAGGCGGGGCTCCGTCAGTTTCCTTCACTGTTAACTCTGACGACGTTGGATCAGCCACATCACTTAGGTTATTCCAACCACTTGTCTTTCACCTTAAGTTTGTAAAAACAATGCAAGGCTACCCCAATGGCTTGCCTTACTTCCACGACTCTAGTCCATCAACATCCTTTGTAGTTGACATCTGAGCCCCCCTATGCCACTCATACTTCATTTCATGTAGTCTAACACCTTGGACTTTCTTGGAGTAGTCATCAATATGCTCCTTTTTCTAATGTTCAGGCTGCCTCAACCATCCTATTTGTTAGTGTGTGCCCTAAATCCAATCGGATTAGATGCTAGTTTGTACACATTTCTTTATGAATGCAAATCAAATTATTGGTCTCTTTATCTATCCGGGTGTAATATATATATATATTAGATATATTTAACCTGTGAGATAAAGTCCAAAAGAATGCAAACTGTGCATATGAAATTTGTAATAGAGATTACAAATTGTAAGATCCAAAATTGCACATTATGGTTTGATTTTTTAAATTTCCCTAGTCAATGCATAGACAGACTGGGCACTGTCGAATACCATTGAGACTAGCACACATTGCATATCTTCACCCTTGTGGTGAGCAGCTGATCTTGCAAACTGAAGTATGAAGATACTTGGATATGATGTGTGGATGTTCGTTATTATAATGATGCATTAGATGACCCGCACAGAGATCCCATATGGATATTCTATATAGTGTCATGGTTGATCTCTGATGACGCTGGTACGAGTGATCCTTTGACTTGAGATCTTCATTGCACCTCATGTGTGGAATATCATGCTTTGAAGATATGCAAACGTCGCTCTAGCCATGGGTGGCAAATATGGTATCGATTGGATATGACATAAAGCACATGAAGGTGATGTTTGATCAAGACATGATTCATCTCCCTTGATAGAAAGGGTTATATCCCATGGCCACTTGATGGATTAAATTGACTGTTAAATCCTTGCAATGTTGAGTTGGAATTCGAAATGGTTTCAAGTTCTAATTCATGAGTCAATTTTTCTGAGATCAAGTAAACAAAGATCAATTACATGGTTGACACATTCCATATCACTGATTGATCTGGGATATGTGACGAAGGGATTGAATCGTACGGTAACCGTTCATGGACAGGTGTTGATGACCACGTCAACAAACCCTTAACACTTGGGTGGTCATGATTCTTTGCTAGAGGCCGCTCATGATCTATAATCATGGATTCTTTGACTTAATCAAAGAGTTGATTTGGTTAAAGAATTGACTTGGACAAGGTGTTGATCAAGTCATCCTTAGGGTCAATATTAGGGACATGATTATTACCAACATGTCAAGGGACCTAATGGGTCACACATTAAGAAGATTTTGGATGAAGTTAAAATGGAAATTAAGTTGGACTTAATTTAAATTAGATAACCAATTAATTAGGATTGGGTTTGACTCAATTTTAATGAGAGAATATGAAATTGATGAATAGGATTCATCATAGAGAAAAGAATTTTGTGTTCAAGAGAGAGACCTTTTGTACATGAGATGTACATATGAAATCCATTAATTAGGCTTGATCCATGTGATGGATGGCTTAGATTAATTGAGATTAATAATATGGTATTTAATTGAGGTCCATATGATGGCATGATTTGATTCGTGGAAACCCAATTAAACCGAGGGCTGAGATCGTGCCACGTGGAGGATAGATCCATGCCCATGTGATGGACATGACCCATCTCCACGTCATGGAGGAGGGAACCCCATGATTTGGGGCATCCTCATGAAGCCGAATTCAAGGTTGTGACGTTTGTTTCATGGGATAATCAATTTCCTAATTTTTAGGGATGTGGTTTGGTGGTTGTAATCCTAACATTATCATGATAGCAAATATCCTAAATTTTTTAGGATAATTTGTTATAACAAATATCCTAAATTTGTTAGGATAATTTGTTATCAACTTGATAAGGTTGAATGGTTAGGTGGTTGTGACAAAAATCTCTCTTTTTATGGAACCATACAACCTCCTTTTCATGTATAAAAAGGGAAGAGATACCACCTTCGAGAGATATGCTTGACTCTTCCTTTTTCTCTCTTTTGGATGCCTAACATCTACTTTCTCTCTCTAAAACATCCTTTCTCTCTCTAAAACGTTCCTCTCTCTCTTGAAGGGTTGAAAGCTCCTCTCTCTCACGTCCCTCTTTCTGGGTTATTGAAGGAAAGCTTTCTCTCTCTTCTTGGTTGTTCAAGATTTGATCTTAATCAAGAAATCTTTTCTTTCTTGATTAATCAAGATTTGATCTTGATCAAAAATTATTTTCTTTGATAAATCAAGATTTGATCTTGATGAAATATTTTTTCTCTTGATTGATCAAGATTTGATCTTGATCAAGAAATTGTTCTCTCTCTTGATTTGAAAAATTAATTAAAAAGAAAAGAGGTGCTAGCACCCCTCGCAAGAAGGTTATCATCCAATCCTGAGAGGACATTATCCAAAGATCTTCTCATGGATCACCATTAGAGGCCGGACGCATGGACGGCTAGGGGTAAATCGTTTACTGGCTTCATCGGGCTTCATCCCCAATAAAGAACACAGGTATGATCTATTATTAAATCATGTGTTATTTCTTGTTAACTGAATCTATTCCCTGAGGATCTTGGGCTTTGGGAATTAAATTTCGTATTTATTTTTATCTTCCGCTGCATATTATATGAATTTGATTCATATAAAACATACGAAATTCCCTTCAGTGGTATCAGAGCCACCTCAGGCTTCAAATTCAGTTAATTTGATAGATGTAAAATATAAATATTACCATATGATAAAGATTAAATATTTAATAAGTTTATTATATGATAATAAATGTAAATTATTTAGATTTAATCTTGTTAAAAATTAAAAATTATGATTTATGTGTGACATAATCATAAAGGCTAAAATTTAACATATCATGTTTAGAATTTAATTTTGACATGATAAATAACATGATTAAAATATGAAATAATTATATTAATAAATATTAAATATTTAATTATTTTATTATATAATAATAAATATGAATTATTTATATTTGATGATGTTAAAAATTAAAAATTATGATTTATGTGTGACATAATCATAAAGGCTGAAATTTAACATATCATGTTTAGAATTTAATTTTGACATGATAAATAATATGATTAAAATCTAAATAATTATATTGATGAAGATTAAATATTTAATAAGTTTATTATATGATAATAAATATGAATTATTTAGATTTGATCATGTTAAAAATTAAAAATTATGATTTATGTGTGACATAATCATAAAGACTGAAATTTAATATATCATATTTAGAATTTAATTTTAACATGATAAATAACATGATTAAAATATAAAATAATTATATTGATGAAGATTAAATATTTAATAAGTTTATTATGATAATAAATATGAATTATTTAATTTGATCATGTTAAAAATTAAAAATTATGATTTATGTGTGACATAATCATAAAGGCTGAAATTTAATATATCATGTTTAGAATTTAATTTTGACATGATAAATAACATGATTAAAATCTAAAATAATTATATTGATAAATATTAAATATTTAATAAGTTTATTATATGATAATAAATGTGAATTATTTAGATTTGATCATGTTAAAAATTAAAAATTATGCTTTATGTGTGACATAATCATAAAGGCTGAAATTTAACATATCATGTTTAGAATTTAATTTTGATATGATAAATAACGTGATTAAAATCTAAAATAATTATATCATGATAATATGATAATCAAGATTAAAATTAAAATTTTAAATTTTGACATGTTATCATGTTAGGGATGTTATGATAGAAATCAATTAGGATTTTCATGTGATAAAAACAAATTTATCATAACAGATAATGATAAGACAAATATTTAAAATAAATTATTATAAAATATTTGATACTTATCATAAATCCTAAAGATCATTATCTTAACTTATCATAATGTGTAATAGATGATAAGGTTTAGGAAAAATTAGATTTAACCATATCATTGTTTGATCCTATGATCCCATAATTGATCAAATCAATTAGGCTTAACTACATTGGTGTCTAGAAAGGTGTGATCATGGTTTTTAATTGCTCCGTTTGCTACTTGGGAAAACCCATTCAATGGGATCGAAGGGTATGCTAAATATGACCCCATTGATCAGCTGATCTAGTCATTGTTAAGGAAAGCTTTTAATTGATTAGATCAATTAAGGTTAATCAGGATGGTAGCAATTGATTTGGTCACATAATTAGGGTTCCTAAATTAGATAATGATCAGGATCCTAATTTGATTAGGAGTCCCAATCATAAGATTGGATCTTATGAAATTTAGGTTAATTGAAATTAATCTATAATTCACATATAGGATATGTAACCTAGCATGATACAAATGTTGTATATACATGATGGGACCTAGATGCGCTAAATTCCTCCACGAATATTAAGTCATAGCCTTCCATTGTTCACATGATACAAAATCATTAGGGCATGAGATTTGTTGTGCCATAGCCAAGATCAAGTGAACCTATGAGGAGTTGATTGGGGAACAATGGGTTGACTTAACTAGGTTAGTTGGCATAATTGGCCATAGTCAGGGTCAATTTAATCTAGAGGCAATGTTTAGGGTGATCACATCAGATGTGATTGACAAGGCAATGTCCCCTAAATGATCTAGGAGTCACATTTGATGTGATTGATACAAATCTACCTAATTTGGCTTACTAAGATTTGTTGTGCCATAGCTAAGGTCAAGGTAAGTCAATTTGAGGGTCCTAGCCCACTAGAAAATTATTTGATAATTTTTCAAGATTAATAGAGAGGGCTATTGAGCTTGATAAAATAGTGGGAGAAATCTATTTAATTAAAATATTAAAATTTTCATATTAAATCGATGATTTGCATTCATAATAATTGACTCGTTTTATTTTCTTCACAGTTGTAAGAGACACCATGAGTGTGAACATTAACCTTAGAGGTGACTTAAAGTCCAACAAGCCGATCGGATCCAATTTTCCTTATTGGCTAAAGAATGTAACTAAGAAAAAATGTCACTTCTGTGGCAAGGATGGGCACTGGAAGCATAACGGCAAGGTTTATCGGGCCAGCCTGAAAGATAAGAAGCATTGGGATGCTTCTACATCAAGTGCGTATATAATTGAGATGTTTTCTTCTATTACTTCTTATTTTCCTTGGGTATTGGATACCGGTTGTGGGTCTCATATTTGTATTAATATGGAGATGATAAGAAATAGTAGAAGATTAGGGAAAGATGAAGTAATCCTACGAATGGGAAATGAAGCAAAGGTTGCTGCATTAGTCGTAGGAATTTATTCTTTATCTTTGCCCACAGGGCTTGTAATTGAACTTAGTAATTGTTACTATGTTCTGAACATAACAAAGAATATTATATTGTTTCATGTTTAGTAATGAATGTGTATTCATTTGAAATTGAAAATAAATATTTCTATTTTTTGAAATGAAATGTTTTTGGTTCTGCTGAATTATTCAATGGAATTTATGTTCTTAATCTTCAAACCCCTATTCTCAATATTGAATCAAAAAGATTAAAATCAAATAATTCTAGGGACTCATACCTATGGCATTGTCGTCTAGGCCATGTAAATGAAAAGCGTTTAACCAAGTTACATAATGATGGATACTTGGGCTCATTCGATTGGGAATCGTTTAAGGAATGTGAATCATGCTTACTTGGCAAGATGACCAAGTCATCTTTTACTGGAAAAGGCAAGCGAGCAACTGAATGTTTGGGTTTAGTACATTCGGATGTATGTGGACCCATCAACATTCAAGCCATAGGAGGTTTTTCTTATTTCATCACGTTCATAGATGACCATAGTAGATATGGTTATGTGTATCTAATGAAGCAAAATCTGAAGCCTTTGAAAAGTTCAAAGAATTCAGACGTGAAGTAGAAAAACAAATTGGCAAAAGTATTAAAATACTTCGATCAGATCGAGGTGGTGAATACTTGAGCCATTAGTTCATAGATTATTTAAAGAAGAATGTGATTCTCCCTCAATGGACTCCTCCTGGTACACCACAGCACAATGATGTGTCAGTAAGGAGAAATCGTACACTATTAGACATGGTACATTCCATGATGAGCCTTGCAGATCTTCCAAAAATGTTTTGGGGTTATGCGCTAGAAACTACCAAATATACCTTAAACCGAGTTCCATTTAAATCGGTCAACTTTACTCCCTATGAGATATGGTATAGAAAGAAACCATCCCTTAATCATTTAAGGGTTTGGGGATGTTACGCTTATGTGAAGCATAATAAATCAGACAAGCTTGAAGCTAGATCTGATAAATGCAATTTCGTGGGATATCCAAAACAAACAAAAGGATATTACTTCTACCATCCTCTCGAGCAAAAGGTGTTTACCTCGAGAAATGCTTCGTTTTTGAAAATGAGATAATTTCAAACGATAGTGGGAGTAAGATTGAACTTAGTGAAGCTCAAAAACCATAAATTAATATAGACCCATTAGATGGAATGGAGCATATGCCGAATGCAGTGGGAGTTGAGCAGGAGACTCAACCCATATTCAGGCAAACGTTGCATGAAAAGCAACAGGTGGCTCCAAGTACACACAAGCTACGTAGATCTAGTAGGACAATTCACATCCCTAAGAGATATGCATTTCTTATAGAAGATGATGAGCCTACCAACTACAAGGAGGTAATGTCTGACATTAACTCCAAGAGATGGCTTGAGGCCATGAAATCTGAAATGGACTCCATGTATGACAACCAGGTATGGACCTTGGTTGATCCACTTGAAGGGGTAAAACCCATTGGGTACAAATGGGTTTTCAAGAAGAAGATCGACATGGATGGTAATGTGATTACCTATAAGGCAAGGCTAGTTGCAAAGGGTTACAAGCAAAGACAAGGTGTTGACTTTGATGAAACCTTTTCACTTATAGCCATGCATAAGTCCATAAGGATTTTGCTTGCAATTGCAGCATATTTTGACTATGAGATCTGGCAGATGGATGTCAAGACTGCCTTCCTAAATGAAAATTTAAAGGAGGATGTGTATATGACATAACCAGAGGGTTTTGAATCCATAGATCCTAAGAAAGTGTGCAAGCTACAAAGGTCTATTTATGGACTTAAGCAAGCCTCTAGAAGTTGGAACATCCAATTTGATGTGACAATTAAAGAGTTTGATTTCATAAAAATGAGGATGATCCATGTGTGTACAAGAAGGTTAGTGGAAGTGATATTGTTTTCTTGATATTATATGTGGATGACATATTATTAATAGGAAACAATGTATCCTTCCTTAAAGAAGTGAAGGATTGGTTGTCAGAAAATTCTCCATGAAGGATTTGGGAGAAGCAACCTATATACTTGGTATAAAGATCTATAGAGATAGATCTAGAAGGTTGCTTGGATTGATCCAATCCACGTACATAGATAAGATGCTAAAGTGGTTTAGCATGGAGGAATCCAAGAAGGGATTCCTGCCAATGTCGCATAGTGTACATCTCTCCAAGGACATGAGTCCTAAGACTCAAGAAGAAAGAGAGTACATGGATAGGATACCATATGCATCAGCAATTGGATCCATTATGTATGCGATGCTATGTACGAGACCTGATGTTTCTTATGCCTTGAGTATCATGAATAGATATCAAGCAAATCCTGGTGAGAAACATTGGATGGTAGTCAAGAATATCCTTAAGTACTTGCGAAGAACTAAGGATATGTTCTTGATTTATGGAGGACCCAACCTTATAGTTCGGGGTTACACGGATTCTAATTTTCAGTCTGATGGAGATGATTATAAATCACAATCAGGCTACGTGTTCACACTCAATAGTGGTGCAGTCAGCTGGAAGAGTTCCAAGCATGAGATGACTGCCGACTCTACAACTAAGCTGAGTACATCATAGCATCAGATGCAGCTAAAGAAACAGTTTGGATCAAAAAGTTCATCACTGAACTTGGAGTGGTTCCAAGCATTGTTAATCCAATACTTTTGTATTGTGATAACAATGGAGCTATTGCGCAAGCCAAGGAACTAAGGTCCCATCAGAGGTCCAAACATGTACTCAGAAAATATCATGTGATTAAGAAAATCAGTGGGACAAAATGATATAAAATAGAACGAGTCCCCACGATGACAATATTGCCGATCCGTTCACTAAAGTCCTGCCGCAGCAGAAGCATGATAATCATGCTGAGTCACTTGGTATTAGATACATGGGTGATTGGCTCTAGTGCAAGTGGGAGATTGTTAGTGTGTGCCCTAGATCCAATCGGATTAGATGCTAGTTTGTATACATTTCTTTATGAATGCAAATCAAATTTATTGGTTTCTTTATCTATCTGGATGTAATATATATATATATATAGATATATTTAACCTGTGAGATAAAGTCCAAAAGAATGCGAACTGTGCATATGAAATTTGTAATAGAGATTACAAATTGTAAGATCCAAAATTATATTATGGTTCGATTCTTTAAATTTTCTTAGTCAATGCGTAGACAGGACTGGGCACTGTTGAATGCCGTTGAGACTAGTACACATTGCATATCTTCACCCTTGGTGAGCAGCTGATCTTGCAAGCTGAAGTATGAAGATACTTGGATATGATGTATGGATGTTCATTATTGTAACGATGCATTGGATGACCCGCACAAAGATCCCATATGGATATTCTATATAGTGTCATGGTTGATCTTTGATGATGGTGGAACGAGTGATCTTTTGACTTGAGATCTTCATTGCACCTCATGTGTAAATATCATGCTTTGACGACATGCAAACATCGCTCTAGCCACGGGTGGCAAATATGGTGTCGATTGGGTATGACATGAAGCACATGAAGGTGGTATTTGATCAAGACAGGATTCGTCTATCTTGATAGAAAGGGTTATATCCCACGACCACTTGATGGATTAAATTGACTGTTAAATTCTTGCAAGGTTGAGTTGGAATTCGAAATGGTTTCGAAGTTTTAATTCATATGAGTCAATTTTTCTGAGATCAAGTAAACAAAGATCAATTACATGGTTGACACATTCCATACCACTGATTGATTTGGGATATGTGACGAAGGGATTGAATCGTACGGTAACCATTCATGGACAGGTGTTGATGACCACGTCAACAAACCCTTAACACTTGGGTTGTCATGATGCTTTGCTAGAGGCCACTCATGATCTATAATCATGGATTCTTTGACTTAATCAAAGAGTTGATTTGGTTAAAGAATTGACTTGGACAAGGTGTTGATCAAGTCATCCTTAGGGTCAATATTAGGGACATGATTATTACCAACGTGTCAAGGGACCTAATGGGTCACACGTATTAAGAAGATTTTGGATGAAGTTAAAATAGAATTAAGTTGGACTTAATTCAAATTAGATAACCAATTAATTAGGATTGGGTTTGACTCAATCTTAATGAGAGAACATGAAATTGATGAATATGATTCATCATAGAGAAAAGAATTTTGTGTTCAAGAGAGAGAGACCTTTTGTACATGAGATGTACATATGAAATCCATTAATTAGGCTTGATCCATGTGATGGATGGCTTAGATTAATTGAGATTAATAATATGGTATTTAATTGGGTCCATATGATGGCATGATTTGATTCGTGAAAACCCAATTAAACCGAGGGCTGAGATCGTGCCACGTGAAGGATAGATCCATGCCCATGTGATGGACATACCCATCTCCACGTCATGGAGGAGGGAACCCCATGATTTGGGGTATCCTCATGAAGCCGAATTCAAGGTTGCGACGTTGGTTTCATGGGATAACCAATTTCCTAATTTTTAGGGATGTAGTTTGGTGGTTGTAATCCTAACATTATCATGATAGCAAATATTCTAAATTTGTTAGGATAATTTGTTATAACAAATATCCTAAATTTGTTATGATAATTTGTTATCAACTTGATAAGGTTGAATGGTTAGGTGGTTGTGACAAAAATTCCTTTTTATGGAACCCTACAACCTCCTTTTCATATATAAAAAGGGGAGAGATACCCCCTTTGAGAGATATGCTAACTCCTTTTTCTCTCTTTTGGATGCCTAACATCCACTTTTCTCTCTCTAAAACATCCTTTCTCTCTCTAGGATGTCCCTCTCTCTCTTGAAGGGTTGAAAGCTCCTCTCTCTCACGTCCCTCTTTCTGGGTTGTTGAAGGAAGGCAGGAAGGCTTTCTCTCTCTTCTTGGTTGATCAAGATTTGATCTTGATCAAGAAATCTTTTCTTTCTTGATTGATCAAGATTTGATTTTGATCAAAAAATTATTTTCTTTGATAAATCAAGATTTGATCTTGATCAAGAAATATTTTTTCTCTTGATTGATCAAGATTTGATCTTGATTAAGAAATTGTTCTCTCTCTTGATTTGAAAAATCAATTGAAAAGAAAAGAGGCGCTAGCACCCCTCACAAGAAAGTTATCATCCAATCCTGAGAGGACATCATCCAAAGATCTTCATGTGGATCACCATTAGAGGCCAGATGCGTGGACGGCTAGTGGTAAATCATTTATCGGGCTTCATCCCCAATAAAGAACATAGGTATGATTTATTATTAAATCATGTGTTATTTCTTGTTAACTGAATCTGTTCCCTAAGGATCTTGGGCTTTGAGAATTAAATTTCGTATTTATTTTTATCTTCCGCCGCATGTTATATAATTTGATTCATATAAAACATACAAAATTTTCTTCACTATCTTCACCCAGAGTTTATGGTGCTAATGCAAGGCTACCCCAATCGCTTGTCTCACTCCCATGACTCCAATCCATTGATATCCTCTGCAGTTGATATCTGAGCTCTCTTGAGCAACTCATACTTTATTTCATGCAATCCAATCCATGCAGTCTAATACCTTGGATTGTCATAGAGCAGTCATCCACATGTTACTTTTTTTTTATACTCAAGCTGTCCCAAATGCCTTATCTTCACCCCAAGTCTATAGTGCCAACACAGGCTTCCCCAATGGCCTGCCTCACTCCCAGAAGTCCAATCCCTCAACATCTTTTTAGCATTGACATTTGAGCCTTCTTGAATCACTCATACTTTATTTCATACAGTCCGACACCTTGTATCATGGAGCAGTCATCCACATATTGTTTTTTCTGATGCTTAAGCTATCCCAACTACGCTTTCTTGACTTTAAATCTATAGTGCTAATACAAGGCTGCCCCAATGGCTTGTCTCACTCCCACGACTCCAATCCCTTAACATCTGTTATAGTTAACATTTGAGCCTTTTTGAGCCGCTCGTGCTTCATCTCCTTTGGTCTAACACCCTATGTCCATGCAACAAGTAAGCAACCTTAGCCAAATTCCTACTTCTAATAACTAAGCTTTTACTTTGAAGTAGCTTCCATTATGTTTAACTTCTGATTTTGCTACCTAAGTGCATCCATGCCTCTATCATTGCATAAGAGATGATCTCTTTTCAATGTTTCTCTTGTAGAATTAGGTCTCTCAGCTCTTCGAGCCTTCACCCCTACTTGTACTTTCATAGCAGATGTTGCATATTTCTCTACATTAGTAGACCCATAACGGTACCTTAGCCTATTCAGCCAATCTCTGCCTCCTTAAAAATTTCAATCTCTTGAAGCACTCTGCTACTACAATTCTACATGCAGCCCAAGTGCTTTGGCATTTTTAGCACTCTTCACCTTGAATTCCTTTTCTCGGCAATTAACTAGTGGCCCTTCACTTTTGTAGCATTTGTTCATAAAATGTTTTCATTGAGCAATCCATAGGCTTTTTCTTGAATCAAGCATGACACCATGTTCCACTTTAAGTCGTTGACACCCAACTTTTAGATATTCAGTTCCTTTAATATTGGACTTTAATGCATCTTTATCTTTCTTGGTAGACCCTCCGCATTTTACTCAGCTTGTACCAAAGCATCCAATCATCCCATTTGATATCACATATACCAAAGTCTATTAATGGGCACTGCAGTCGACCATCGACTATACAGCCATATATTGATTGATTTAGACCAAATGTATTTTTACTACAAAGATTCATTCCTTAGGGCTGCACAACCTTTTCATCTCCATTAGACCTTCCATCAGGATCGGTTGAATGGCCGTTTCCTCTTCTCGTATCACGCCACTTAAGTCTCAAAGTCTTATCATATCATCATATGTTATGTCAAGTCCCTCAATTAAACTTTACTTGATAACACTTGGTACTATCGTAACGCTGAGCGATTGGCACCAACGAGCAGAGAGTCTTGCTTCGATAATAAGCACTGCGCTCCTATCACACATCACAGGCAGGAGTTCCCACTAGAGCCACGCTATTAAATCGTGATTTTTTAGGACAACATACGCGCAAAGCATCAGTTTCATAATTGGTTTTAATTTCCATCTTAGTTTTCCTTTACAAACTATGACATGGAAGGCTTCCGCTTTATGTTTGATGAATAGAGGGTAAGTACACGACTCCTGTCCTTTGTTTTGATAAATTTTATCAAAAAATATTATGAAAATTCCAAAAAAAAAAATTACTGACAATTATTAAAAGACACGGATTAGCTAAGCATATCTTAATATTCTTGATTTTTCTTCTTTGTTTTTTAAAAAAAGATAAATAAAAAAAAGATGGCAGCAAAAGGGCCCTTGGCTTCCAACTACAGCGCTGCTTTAAATCACTTGGTTCTTCTTGTAATGAAATGTTCTGTGCAGAAACTCTGAAACTAGCTCAAATGTAAGAATATGTTCAAACTTCATGCATTCACGCGAGTGGTTATTGTACACCAAGTAGGCACCAGGATCTCAACCATCATCCATAGCTCCATACGATAATTAGAAATTAATTTTATTCAAACCTTTCTACAGCACTATTATCATGATGCCATTCAAGAACGACCATTGTTGCAGCAGCAGCCCAAGTGACAAAGGGATTTATATAAACAAGACTCAGAGAGCATTTCCAAACTTTGTCTTTCCGAAGTCATACGTCAGGTGCACCTTTTTTCTAGTTGAATATCTTCGACATTTTGCTAGTGGAGCTTTGAAACCTCATTTCCATCAGACTTCGCAAATCTTCCACGCACGCGAGGCTGGCTGTCTGCTAAAGCTTTCCTGCAGGCGTACTGCAAAATGCACCACTTCGTCATAGCAAGAGGAATTAGTGAAATAAAAGGAGAGAGATTCACTGAGAGCTTAGTGAAATGAATACCCGTCATGATGAGATGAATTAGTGAATTAAAAAGCAGAGAAGTCTACTGATAATGCAACCTTACATATGTATGTGTATAAAAACCCCACCTCTTTAATAGCTATGGTCTAGACATCTTATGGGATGCTAATGGATTGCCGTCTCAAGTATCAAGACAGGACTATATTACCATCGTCCCAGCTTTCCAATCTGCATATCTTAGAATGTCTTCCGTCCCAAATGTTCACAAAAAAAATAAGAACAGCTCTACCCCATGGAATTCAAAACTTTGTTAATAGCATATTCCATCTAATCTACATGTTAAGACACCCTTGTTACCATGCCTTCCCATCTTCCATTGAAATTAGCTGGCTCAATTATATTCAGAAAACAGTTTCATTTCTATCATCAATATTAGCTTGGCAATATTAAGATTCTTTGCATACCGATCATGGTAAGTTCAACGATGCAATGCAATAGAAGGTCTTCTGTTCCGTTTCCTAGACAGAAGCCTACTTTTTTATTGTATGATGCAAATACACTAGGATGGCTTGCCACCGTATGGGGTTTTAAAGCTCACTTGTACTTTCTTATTTGAGAACACCTAGCAAGAAGAATGATATATACTTCAAAAAAAAGGGAAAAGAAGGGTTAGAGTTGTACCAAGATGTAATAGGACATGATTGATTGAAATTAAGTTGAATTTGATCAACACTTCCGGCATTTATCCACAATTTAGATTTTTAGAACGCATGCATGTAAAGAGAATTACATGCCCGTGGTTTGTAAAAAATGTACTGGAGTCCATAGTTCACTTAATAATCAGATCAAATTTCCCAAAAACAGAGAGGAACAAAAATAAAAGAAAAAGGACTTATTTGAAAGTGGAGGTTATATAAGTATATATCCTTCACAGTCGGTGTTAGTTGGAGTGATGCTCTAAAGAAGCGCTTTCTCATGATGCATCTTGTTCCACTCTTGGAAGTCAACATTGTTGAATTCTTTTATCATTCCCAGGGTATGTAATGTCAGAGACCATTATTTGAAGCATGAGGACTTTACATGATAGAAACTCATTGCCATTCCCAATGTATCTGATGCCAAAGATTGCAACAAAAAAGGTTGTTAGGTGTTTTGCAAATTATTCGAGCTATCAAGAGATTATCAATCCATTTCATGGTCAATGTAAATTTTCTGAAAGTGTTGCTTTTTATTTCTTTCAAGTTTCTTTTTTATCCTGTCCTTGCTGACTCATCCTCATCAATGGATAATAAAACTAGGCATTAGATATCACGATAAGTACTCACATGAGTTATCTAGAAAGTGTAGGTGTTGCAATTTTGAAAAAAAAATAAAAAATTACAAAGCCCTCATAAGTAGCTTGCAGTAAATCAGTTCTTCTGAATATTAAATGTATAAGCTTTTGTTCTGTTTGTCAGGAAGTGAATGATTTACCAAATGTTTCTGTACATAAGCGGATGCAAATACTTTGCTTGGTTCATGAGGACTTTCATCTGCAGCTACAAACATGTACCAAAAAAATTCTACAGCTACAATAACAACACAAGTGGGAGGGGTGGTGGGAGGAAATGATAACTATTAATCACCTTGATCTTTCTGTCAAAATTTCTTTTGGTCCTCTTCTTCCTGTATCTGGAAAGCTTCTGCTTTCGTTCTTTAATCTTGTCTGCAATCTTGACATCATCAATGGTCGATAAGTGCTCAAGAAAAGAACAGACAATGTCCAAGTTACCAAATATTGGTTTGTTATTTCCAAGACTCTGCAAGAAAAATTAAAAATCAATGAGCTCTAACATCCTGCGGAAATTGCCAGAAACATCTAAACATCTCTTAGAATGTACACTGAATGTCCAACAAAAATTACAAATAGTTTTTAGTAGTCACACATAACACTGCATTTATGTTAGGTTCTCTTCAAATGATGATGCATACTACAACACAGATAAAGCAATTTTTTTCAACAATGGGGAAAAGAAGCACTTGATAGATTGCTTCTCTTATCATGTGAGAAAATCTACCATTATAGTTCACCCTTGGTAATAGTTAAGACTATATTGTTTATGGCAGAGCACAACAGTTTCAACAAACTCCAAGTTTCCAGTTTTATCTTCAGAGATTACAAAACATTCCTTTTTTTTTTTGTAGTAAACACAAATCATTCTTTTAAAAGCTTAGCGTGAGTTAACTTGAAATCAATGGAGACAGCTTTCATCACTTCCAAAGCTAAAACTCATCCTTTCAGAACTCAGAAAGCATAACACTTTCTTTCAATTCCCTCTTTAAGGAATGGAAATCAATGCCTTACAAATATCTCAATGTCCGTGGACATTTAACAACCAAGATATTGACTCACATTTATAAGGTAAATACGTTAATTGGCTGGCTGGTGCTGAAATATAGTATTATTCACAGCATTGACGACTCATGGGTGACTTGGAATTTTGTCCAACTCATCCAGTAGTGAGCTTCTCAGAGACATCCAACAAAATTGGTGTCGCTAGTTTGGCTAATGCTGTTGTTCCTTTCACTTTGTTCATAAAAGATAAATTGACAGTGCTTGACTAGTTTGTCTTCCAAATATAACAAGGATCTTACTTAGCATTAGAAGCTGACAAGGGCAAAGTACAGGCAGCAGTGTCCCTTGTCCAAAAATTCTTAAATAACAAACCTTTTAAGCTTGCATTATTTTATGCTTCTGATGTTCTAGAAGAATATATCAACCAGCATAGCAATGCAACAGTAATTGGAATGATCAAGTGAACAAGAAAGAAAACAATCAGTATATAGGAAAGCAAGACTTGATTTGTTGTAACCTGAATATCCCCTTCACTGTGTGTTCTTCTTATCCCAAATGCAGCCTCAAGATTCATTCCTTGAAATCCAAAAAAGCTTGTTCTCATATTGCAACCATTTATGTAATTTACCGAACTTAGACATTGAGAGCTTTCACTCTTCTGTGTTGGCCCCTCCATGACTAACTTATTTTCTTCTACACCTGGATCTCTCTCTGGTTGAACTGCAGGAATCTTAGCATCTGAAGCCTTGAGAGATGGTTCTATGATAGCAGACTTGGCTAGAAGATCATTTTTGCACTCATAGAATACCTCACTCAGTAAATCCTCATTTTGAATGGATTCCATATGTGTGACTCCAATTGCTTCTGGAATGATGTGATTTCCATTACTAATCATGGACATGGTAGCTGTAATGGGATCCAATGTAGGTACTGGCTCCTCTAAGATGAGCTCTGGAGCTTTGAATAGGTCTCCTTCTCCTCCAAGGTCATACTCAGATAGAGAACATGTCTGCACCAACTTCTCCTGTATAGGAAAACCACTGATCTTAAGAATTCACAGGAAATCATAAATTTTAGAAATTAGCAAGAAGTTAATTGCATCAATCTCATTTAGCTCTATACATGTACTAGAATTTCTTGTCCCACAATTCAAAGAACCAATGACTAAGATTTAGCTTATCATTGCCTACATTTAGACAGAAGAATCATAACCACAGATGACAGAAAGAGAACTTAATCCATCTTTAGTTTGAATAGGTAAACATGGCATTTAAAAGTTACCACTTCCTGAAATTATTATCCTTGGCTTTTTTATATTGATATTAACTAAACACAACTCCAAAAGCTTAAGTTATTATAATATGAGTCAACAAGGTATTTCTGGCCTTAACCACTCCTTCATCATTCATATGCAGCCTAGACCATGCAGAGGAATAAAGAAGTCATTTTTTTAAGAAAAAAAGACTAAAGATTACAACTGGGAACAAGTCAAGACTAGAAATGGCTCAAGATGACAAACAAGTGAATTAAATAAATAATTGACTTCGAGGGCATCTAAATACATGACCTCTGGTCATTTGAGTTTTGATGCCATATTAAGTAACCATTGGGCCGCAAAGCTTAAGCTATTAGGCAATGGGTCAAAAATGTGCATCAAGCCTTAACTGTTTAATGACATCATTCCCCTGTTCATGCAATTTGGATATCAACAATCAGAATGAATAAAATATATAGGGAAATTACCAGCAAGAAAGATGGACAGAGAACATATATTGGAATGCTATCACTGGAATATAATGTACTGTGCCACATCATATTGGTGAAAGGCTGTAATATGCATGCTGATACTGATGTCTATTTACGATAAACATTTGCAGCACAGTCCCACCAAATATTTCTTAACCTTTCAGAAGATAGCTGTAAATTCTCTCCATACTCTAGCTTAAAGAACAAGTTCTCAGGTTGAGGCTTGTAAGATCACATCACAAACAGCAAGAGACTGGAATCCCCAGAGTTGTTTGACATAGAAGAGTTAATTAAGAATATCTTTATGCAAAGAGAACCTCTTTTAGCATATTAAAGAGCTGGAATTTCTGACCATAGAACATTGACATCCTTTATACCATCTCTGATTACCAGCATTCTTGCATATGATCCCTTTCATATGGCATAAATTTTGTTGCTTCATGGTCCTAAAACTCATGTTGCTACACCATATTAGTTTTGCCTCCTTGTTTTCTTCTCTATTTTAATGCACCAAGGAATTAGTGAGGTTTGTATATCTTCATCATTGAGTACAAACTTCAAAATATTGGTAATTTGACCTGTCACTGATTAGATGATTGAAGTTAATACAATTAGACATAACATGTGCTTTTAAAACAACTTGCAGTGATAATTGTTTTCCCTAAATGTCTCTTTGTTTCATAACCCTTCTATATATATTCAAGTCTACATAGATGGAACATAGGCCCATTCATCATTCTCTTGACATTCGTTCTCCCCAGTCCCCCTCATGTTGCAATCTTCCCGTCCCTCTGGATCAAAAGTTTAAATCAGCACTGCCAACAGGCATTCAGAATCGCAATGAAGCAACATAAGCTTTGGTAGTTTTTAAAAGCTTTATTATAAAACAAAAGAACAAAATATGGTAACAATTATTGCGCTGAGAAGGGATCAGAATAAAACATAAAATGCAAGCATGCAAGAAGAAAAACAAACACTTCAACAAGGATTAAAGATAGAGAAAGATAATGCTCCCCACCCCAACCCAAAAAAAGAAGTCTGCCTGTGTCTGGATGCTTTTGATTGACTTAATAAATATGTAACGCTTGCCTTTTCATAGACATGCTTTATTATGCATAAAGACAAGAAGGAGAAATTTCTTACTAAAAACGACCTAAGAGACTTAGTAAAAAAAATGTTCCATCATGTCTAGAGTGATTTCAAGGTGAAACTTTTTGCTGTTTCTTCAGGTGTGTATTAAATTTCACAAATATAACCAAAAGATTTTACCTACTAAATCTTCTGCCTGACTTCCACTTCATAACCAGAGGCGTGCAGAGTTTCTTGAAGATCAGTTTTTTCTTGCAAGGACACCTAGATGTGAGGGTAGCATGTGAAGCATCTGATCATAGGTAGAATCTACATCATCCACTATATGTGAATCAATGGTAATGAATTCTACATTTTAACTTAAATTTAGAATATGTAAGAACAACATATTCCTCAGATGATTGGAAAAACATAAAATTAGCAAAAGTCCAAAACTTCAGGGGAAATCCTTAGTTATCTAATAAAAATGGTCAAAACCATTTAGCAACCAACAATTAATCCATGGTGTGTCTTTTTGTGTATATGTCCCATATTTATATGTGGCTTCCACATGAATAACATGCACAACTTGCATTTTATTCATTTCATTTCCAATAAAAAATAAAGAAATGTCTAGTTGAATAAGACGAAGGTCCATAAAAGAACATCATGTTATTTATTGGATTCTTGAGAAACAGACATATGTCTGCAGTTTATCCTATATATATATATATATATATATATTGTTTGGTCACAGCTTGGTTGAATAATTCAAGTTCCAAGTTTCTGTCCAGTGTGAAATGTGCCACATTGCATGGCCAACTAAACCCATCATAAACATGCCAAGCATAGACAATATTTTTATCTTATGTCAAAGTTGTGATTATTCTAGTACCAAGATTGATGAGCAAATAGTTAAACAGTGGAAGCATGAGGGGGAGAGAGAGAGAGGGAGAGAGATGCTCATCATTTGTGTCAAAACAATAAAAGGATTTTTTTTGTGAACCAAAGGCATCAATCTGCTCTTGCTGGAACTAGCATTCGATACAGAGAAGATCATTAAAGTTAAAAATTAAGCATCTATCTGGATCATACCCTTCTGGTCCAAGAAAGAACCGTAAATAACTTCACTGAGCCGAGATTCTGGAATCAAAAAATCAAGTAAATGCCCTTGGACTGAAACAGAGGAGTGATTAGGAGTAACTTATAATCTTTATATATCCAACCAAATCCTGTGATTCGTTGCATTTCTTATGTCCCCTTTGCGCTTGATCTTTCGATTTCCATTGTTTATCTGAGTCTAATGGTACTCATCAGAATCTCCAGCAACAACATCCCACCGAACCATTAAGAGGAACAGAAAGAAGATAAACAAATCAAGAAAATAGTAATTCTAATAAAAATACAGCCATAGCAATTAGCAAATCGAAGCATAAAATTGGTTCGGTGGACTTGGTAAGATCAATAACTACTTGATCAGAGTGTCAAAAGAAGTAATCAAAAGAAGAAGAAGAAGAAGAAGAAGAACTCGATTTACTCAATCCATTTGAGCAAATTAGTATGGATTTTCAGAATTCGCAATCACAGAAAAGCTGGTGATAGCCACATCTCTACCCCAAATACAAGAATAACCAAAAAAAATATTTATATCCTGGTGATGAGATTAAACACATCAAAAAGATTGCCATGAATTACTGTAAAAATATAATAAAACAAAACCAAAGAAAAAAAGAAAGAAAAAAAAAAAAAACAACAACATCAGCGGTCATTCTGGTGTAAAAGAGAAAAAAGAACGGAAATAGGAGAGAAAAGATACCACATGGGAGGCAGCACCGGCGACGAAGCTGCCGTGGAAGTCCTCGTCGTCCGGGAACGTGAGATACGGAGTTAGCACCACCTCTTGGCGATGGCCGTGATTCGAAGGCAGCAGCAGCCCTGCTCCCGGGTACATCCTTCTTTCTCCAAGTTGGAAGTTTGAGAGAGCTACAACGAAGAAAGAAATAGAAAACGCGAGAACGATGAGAGCTATTTAAGCTTCCAGCGGTAGGTCCCCTACTCGAAGTGCCGCTTTCTCCGACTTCTATCTCGCTTCGGGCGCCAGCGTCGGCGGGCATCTCAAGCTAATTTTCCCCTTCCCTCTTTTTAGTGGAGTCGGTGGATTAGATGAAACACCCAAGCACCGAAGAAAACAGATCTAGCGGATCAGCAGCGAACACGTGCCACAACACCGTCGTCTTTTCTTTTACTCCCCCCATCCCATCAATACAAAAATGTTCTAATTTCTTTAAAAATTTATAATTATTACGTTTAAAATATATATATAAAATAAAATTAGTTAATAGGGCCCCTCGTTTGTCTCGAGAAATTTTGGTAAACATGATATATGTACACGATAGTATTTATGTATAAAGCAAAGTTATCAATTCCGTTTCATTTCGATCGTTACGGTCGAGACGTTTCGTTTCGGTAGCTTATCCGAAAAGATAAGCATTATGTTTCGTTTCAAAAGATTTTTCGGTCATCTCGGTGCGTTTCAGCATGTTTCGACCGTTTCGATATGTTTCAGTCGTTTCGATAAAATATGTTTCGAGGATCAATTTATGAATTATTAAACTTTTCAAAACCATTTTAAAATATATATATAATATCAAAAAAAAATCATAGTTATCCTACCCCACGCCTTGGTAAGCTATTGCCTCACCAACTAGCTAATCAGACGCGAGCCCCCCCTCGGGCGGATTCCTCTTTTTGCTCTTCAGCCTACAGGGTATTAGCAACCGTTTCCAGTTGTTGTTCCCCTCCCAAGGGTAGGTTCTTACGCGTTACTCACCCGTTCGCCACTGGAAACATCACTTCCCATCCGACTTGCATGTGTTAAGCATGCCGCCAGTGTTCATCCTGAGCCAGGATCGAACTCATGGCTGCATCTCTTAAAAACTCAAACTTTTTATTTTTATATTATTATTATTATTATTTATAAAAAATATAAATTATGAATAAATTATAATATATATATATATTTCGAAACGAAGCACCGAAATGGTTCGATACCAAAATATTTCGTTTCATAAGCTAAATTGAAACATAATCCGAAATGAAATTGACAACTTTAGTATAAAGTGATACAAAAACATGTTTAATCTTTGTTAATTATACTGAAAAATTCCCTTGTTACACTAAATAATGACTTGTGCTTATTTTTCAAACGGAAGAAAGAAACAAATAAGAAAAGAACATATCCCACGTAACACCAAAGGGGGTAAACGTCAGGGACGACGTAAGCTCGGCAATCAACTTGGGACCTGAAAGGTTTGAGATTGAAATTTCTTTGTAAATATCCGAAAATGGGCAAATTCTTCCACCCAATGAGTCCAAATGACTCAGATTCCCTACCATCATCACAATGGCAAGGTCCGTTCCTTCGCGCTAGCGATGCAATGCTGCTGCTCTATAAAATATTGCCAATAGATGCGACGAAGCCCTAGATTTCCGGTGGCATCTCCAAAGGTCTATTCAAATTGAATCAAATAAGCTGCGGGATTTTTTTGATGATAGGGCCGTAGACTATTGGATTGGAGAACTGACAAAGACTACCCAACAAGCCCACAAACGGTCAAAAATTAGATGTTTTATTTTAAGTGACCTTCCCGTTAAGTCCGACATGAGGTCATACTCCATGATTCATAGTTAGTTTTTCTTTCTTTGCTGCATCTATTATTGATGGATACTCCCCCCCATCCGCCTGCAACCACTATAAAATAAAGTAAGTTTGATTAAAAATTAGTGAATGAGACTGCACAACTTGATGCCTCCTTATCCGGTTGTCCTGTTGCTAGTAACTCATGCTGTAGTTAAGTTTCAAATTCGACTTTTTTTTATATATTTTTAAATCTATAAATCTAAAGATAAAAATGATAATTAAATTAATGATTGGCTACATATGAATATACACACACATTTTCAGTTCTTAAATTTTCACTCAAAATTTGTTTTGATCTTTTAATTTTTAGCTGTTATAATTTGATTTTTTATGTTTAAAAAAAATTATATTTTTTATATTTTTATTATAAAATTAATTGAATAGTCAATGTGTCACCCTATCAATTAATCTACGTATCATGATTGATATATCAGCTATTCTATGCATTTGTACTTATCTCATGTAATAAAATATTGATATTATAATATTTTAAAAATATGAGGATTAAATTGAAACAATTAAAAATTTGAAATCAAAATAAAGTTTAAAAGCAATACGGCACTGTTGCCTTTTTTTTATATTTCTATATTTTCACAAATCAGTGAAATCCAGCATAGTGCTTCAGGTAGAGGACAGGATTCCCATAAAATTTCCGCTATTTTGTTTGTTTTAGTTACACTCATTCTTAAAAATAATATATTTTTACCTGAATTTTTTTTTTATAATACGGATGGATGATCACACTAATATATAATGAGTCAAACCTAATATATTATAATATAATATTTAGAAAAGGACAAGAGGACAAGGGTCATCCTGCTTCCAGCTCTAAAATCAAAGTGATAGGCTATTCTGGCAGCAATCTAATCAGCCGCTGAGTTGACTTTTCAATAGATATGTCGAATCTGGATGATAGAAACTTTCTGGAGTGTAGATCGAATGTTGCAAATTAAGAGATTGATGGGCAAGTGATTGCTGAAATTTTGACGGAGCAGCTGATAATAATGATAGAATCTCGTTCAATAATAAGACTGCATGCGTGCAGGCTACGAATGGCATAGAAGATATCAGCCTATGTAGCATACGGCTCAGCAAGAGACATCTAGGAGTCAAGAAGGTCGAATCCTTCATCGCCAACATTACACCATCCGATTCATAAATCATAAAAACCGATCTAGCACATCTACCTTAAACACTTTCATTTTAAAAAATTTTCACCAAACTACTTTGAAAACATAAAGGGCTGCATCATCTGGTTACCGGCATGGTATAGTTTTCTTCCTGAGTTTTTATAAAACATAGGTGAAAAATGAAAACAATAGCAAACATATCCTAAACTACTCTTAATTGCACTTTCAAATCATGTTATTGAACATTTGAACTGTACTCAAACTGTAGCATCACCACATGGCATTAGGGCACTGGGCTCATGGTAATATAATGTTATCATTTATTAGAAATCTTATATTTTTAGTAATTTTATACCTGCTAATTAGATTACTAAGAATACTGATTTATTTAGGTAATATTAGCCAAAATTCTACAAAATTCTTGTATTCTATTTATATTCATTATAAATCTTTTTTATATATTAAATATAAATATTTAATAATATATATTATATTATATTTAATTATACTTAAAATAATAACTTATTTAATATAATAATTTAATAAGCAAGAAGGTTATAAATATTAATAATTTTCATATATTATTATATAAATATTATCAATAGTGTTAAATATTAAATATTTTGTTAATAGTAAATTTAATATTAATCAAAAATTATATTATATTACATATTAAATATATACATAAATATTATCAAGTGCATAGTAAGTATATAATTAAATTATATTGTTAAATAGACCATAATTTGATGTTATCTTATATTTTGGTAATTTCAGAAATCCACCTAATAGAAATGAATCATATTACATAATTCATGATAATATTAGATCATCAAAAATTAAATATTACCATTAAAATTATTATATCTAATTATCAAATCTGTTAATCTCTATCATGATTTTATTTTAACAAAATAAATTACTTACCAATCAAACGCCCACCAAAAGTAATCCCATGATGCCACTTGCATCAACAAGTTGTTTGAAAACTTCTCAAAACAATTCCTCTGTCCGACTTACCAAAAGATTCCCATCACCCAGCCTCCCGAAAGAAGTGATGCAACCGTTGCTTCATTATAGTCGTCATCTATATTATCAAAATCCACATCAAATTAATCGTCAAGGAACCCATCCAACATCCATCTAATCGCTAGAGTTAGATTTATCTTTAAAATTGCTACCGTAATTCTTGGAGCCTTCACTCATTCAAGAGAAAATTGATAGATGGGGTTCAATGTTACTGATGTACGTGTAAGTTAATGATCAAAATTACTCAACGGCGAGAGTTGTTAGGATGCCAATGGCTCTAACTTCTAGGCAGCTCCGACTCCTAAGCGGCTCCATCTCATAAGTGGTCCTAGGCAGTCCCCAGCTCTTAGGCGGCCCCAGCTCCTAGGCGGCCCCCGGCTCCTAGACTGTCTCAACTCATAAGCGACTCCTAGGCGGCCCCAGCACATAAGTGGCCCCAGCTCCTAGGCGGCCCCGACTCCTAAGCAGCCCCAGCTCCTAAGCGAGCCCTGTTTCTAGGCAGTCTTATCTCCTCTTATCTCTAGGTTCAGCTACAGCTTCTCAGGCAAGCCTTCATTTCTACTAAGGCCGGACCCATCAGCCATCTCTGATTCATATATGTCTAATAAGACTGACTCTATTGATTCTGGTACAAGCCTAATAAGTCATAATCCATCATGAAGCTTTAAATGGCCTAAATCAGATGAGCCCAAGAAGTCATAATCCATCATGAAGCTTTAAATGGCCTAAATCAGATGAATCTAAAAAGTCATCCATCATAAAGCTTTAATGACTCTGGCCAGATGAACCCCAAAAGGTTATCATTTGCTATGAAGTACCAACCATCCAGTTTAGATAGGATAAATCCCACTAATTCTGACATTTCATTCAAGAAGTCGCAGCTCATCATGAGATTATGATCACTAACTTGGGCATCGAAGGGTTCCCGTTGGAATATTCGGTTTCCAAATTTTTTGCAGATCTCAGAGTCGAGGCGAATCATTTTCATCAAATTCATGGCATATCTATTGATGCTCAAGGACATCAACTCAAGATGATCAAGCACCATCGGTCACCAAGGCATTGTAAGGCTGTATCTATGCTTAACATGGTCACCTACACTTTTGACCATCTATATTTCTTTCTGCACTTTTTTTCATCTTGCATGTTCCTATCCGCTCCCCGTTTAATGTTTTAACCATGAAACAAAAGTTTTGAATCCTTTTTCTAGCATTTATTTATTATTTATTCATATTTTTAATAAAAAGTTTAAAATTCTATTCTTCTTTTAATATTTATATATGGGATTGGCTTAGTTGTGCTTGATGAATCTTCACTAAAATTTAGATAAATCTAAATTAGATAATGAAATCTTACATAATGATTTAGGTTATTAGATATAATTTATGATGTATGAAGTAAAAGTTTTTGAATCATATAATTTTTTATATTTAATTATTTAAAATATAGTAAATCATATATAATAATTTAAATCATTAATATAAAACTTTTATATCATTTGAATATCACCATATCTGAGTAGTGATCTACTCAAGTGTAACTAAGTCAAGCCCTTCATTTATTATTTATTTGTATAAATTTTATTTAATAAAAATAAAATAAAATATGTTACTGTTATAGTAATGGCATGCCATGCTATTGCTTTTCCTGCTATCACCTAAAATCAAAGAAATTGACTAATACCATTTGCACATAATGATGGTAATTAGGCAGAGTAGGACTAAGGATCCCAATTTCTGTCATTATTTACATCAAAAAAAATAAATGAAAAGAAATAATTTTTATTTTTATGAGTAATCTTTATTCCTATGAGTAAAGATTTTTTTTATTTTATCTTTAGCTCATGAAGAATAATAGATAGGATCCTATGAGCAAAAAATTTCTTCATTTTCATTTTCACTTCACAAAAAATGATAAATTTTCATCTCCACCCCATCCCTATTTGTTGAGAAATTATTGAATCATAATTGCCCCAACTTTATTTATTTTGATGATTTCCAAAAGCCATGAGTATTTAAAGGAAACAATGAGTTTATTTATCAAAAACTTGAGCTTATTCAAAAGGAAAGCAATGGACTCTAAATGGTTAATTCACTGAATTTTGAATCAATTTGAAAGAAGTTTTCAAGCTCTATTTTGAGATTTCAAAAGAAATTTTACATAATATATTTTAATCTATGATTTCTTGAAACATGTCTTGAATCCATGCTTAATGTCATATTTATTGTATTCAAGTCAAAATATATTTAAATTTAATTGGGACGAGTTTTAAAGTCAATCAGAACATTTTTCTGATTTTTGTATCGCTCCCGAGCCGACTCAAGGGTTTCCGAGTCGACTCCCCAATTGTCTGATTTTCAATGTTGTCCTGAGTCGACCTTGAGTTTTCAAGAGTCGACCCCTGAAACCTTCGCGAGCCGACTCCTGACTGTGCGAGCCGACTCCGCTCAAACACCAGAAAGGCTCATTTTTGAGCACTTCTCGAGTCGACTCCCAGTCGACTATCGCGAGTCGACCCCTGAAAGTTAATGTTTCTGGAATCGACTGTCGAGCCGACTCCCACAAAGCTCGAGTCGACTCCGCAAATCTGGGCGCGATTTTTAACGATGACACATCAGCCCCAACGGTAAGATTTTCAAATAACGGCTATTTTTCTTTTTCTAACGGATATATTTTTGCAGATTCTATAAATAGAGGAGCTCTTTTCAAATCAAAACAACCAAGAAAAATCAAAAAGAGAGAAAAGAATATCTTTTGAAAAGAGGGAAAAACAGAGCATATTGAAAAATCATCTAGCTCAAAGAGAGTGATTCAAAAGGAGTGAAATCCAAGAGGAAGTTTCGTCTGCTCCTTCTCATCAATCCACAAGAGTCAAAAGAAAATCCAAAGCATTTCAAAGGTCAAATCGGAGGATTTTCAAAAGAGAAAAAAGCTTCATCTCAACTCCAAAGTCTTCAACGGTCAAGAATCTTGCTGAGGCGTGATTCAACTTTCAAGAGGAGTTAAAGAGAAGAAGCCAAAGCCACTACCATCTGCAATATCAGGCTTTTCTAACCTTTATTTTTATACTTCATTTGTATATTTGCTCAAGGGGAGCATTTCATTATTCAAACACTTTATTCTTATTGTTTGCTGATTCAATCAGTGGATTGAATCAGTGGAGGTTGTATACCTCGTTACAAGCCGGAGTGCTTGTGTTGGGTTAGTTGTGAGCCCGTGAAAAACAACGTGTAGGGTTTTGTGCTGGTAAGCCCGAGTAAAACCAGCTGGGTTCGTTGTGCACCCGGTAAAACAACAAGTTTGAGTTGTGAGCTTGGAAAACAACTCGGCTGTAATCTAGAGAGATTATAGTGTGGACCCAAGTGAATCTTGGGAGTGGACGTAGGTGTTGGTTGCACCGAACCACTATAAAATTATCTTGTGTTTGCCGTGCCATATTTTCTCTTTCTCTATCTCTCTTATTTGCTTATTGCTTTTAGTTACCTCTCACTTGCACATCTTTAACTAATCAACTAAATTAAAAAGTCTTAAATTTTTAAGAACCCAATTCACCCCCCCCTCTTGGGTTGCCATCTGGGCCAACAATTGGTATCAGAGCAAGTGCTCATTTAGAATTTGATCTCACGATCAAGGGCTAAAGATCCTTATGGCAACACAAAGTGGTTCATGTTTTGCTGAAGGTCATTCTACGAATAGACCTCCTTTATTTAATGGAACCAACTATTCATATTGGAAAGCTAGAATGAGAATATTCATTCAAGCTTCTGACTATGAATTGTGGGGAGTAATAATAATGGACCTAGTACACCCACACACCTTATTGATGGCACTATTGTTCCTAAACCCGAAAGGGATTGGAATGATAATGATAGGAGAATGGCACAACTAAATGCTAAAGCCATTAATATTTATATTGTTCCTTAGACTCTAATGAATTCAACCGATCTCAACATGTAATTCCGCAAAAGAAATTTGGGATAGGTTGGAAATAACTCATGAAGGAACAAACCAAGTTAAGGAATCAAAATAAATATTTTGGTTCATAAATATGAATTGTTTACAATGGAACAAACTGAAACCATCACATGCATGTTCACTAGATTCACTGATATTGTGAATGGTTTAAAAAGTCTTGGTAAAATTTATTCTAATGCTGACTTGTGCGCAAAATTCTTAGGTCACTACCAAGACGTGGGAAGCAAAAGTCACCATCCAAGAAGCAAAGGACCTCAATGCATTACCTTTAGAGGAGCTTCTAGGATCCTAATGACCCACGAGCTTCAATGAAGCAGCATGTTGAGGAGGAAACAAAAAGAAGAAAACCTTGCCCTCAAACTGCAGAAATGGAAGAGAGCAGCAGTGATGATGAAGAGGATGATGATGATGAACTGCTCTCTTGGCCAAAAAATTCAGAAATTTATGAGAAAAAGGCCCTTCCATAAAAAGAAATTTGGAGCAAGAATGGAAGGAGAAAAAGAAAAGAAAGAAAAAGGAAAAGAAAAGAGAAAGAGCCCTTAGTATGTTATGAGTGTAAAAAGCCAGGGCACTTTAGATATGATTGTCCTTTGCTGAAAAAGGCCTACAAGAAAAAGAAGAAAGCATACATGGCAACATGGTCTGATGAATCTTCTTCCGAAGAAGAAGAACAAAAGGAAGTTGCCAATATCTGCTTCATGGCCAACAACGACGACAACGACAATGAGGTAAGTTCTGAAAACTCAAATGATGAATTTACATTTGATGAAATGTTTGAAGCTTTCAATGAATTATGATTGATTTTAAATCTTTGAAAAAGAAGTATAAGTTTTTGAAAAATGACAATATTAGCTTAGCTAAAAGTAAAAATGAATTAGCTTTAGAAGTTAAGAACTTAACTAATGAAAAAGAAGAACTTAGCAAAGAAAGAGATAATCTTAATCAAGAAATAGATTTGTTAAAATCTGAAACTAAAAACTCAACAAAAGATTTAAAAGATCAATTAGAAACTTTAGCTTTAGAAAAAGAACAGCAAAAAGAAAATGATCTCTTAAGAAAGATGTTAAAAAATATAAAGACATTGTTGAGAAATTTACTCTAAGCTCAACTAAACTAAATATGATTTAGATAGTCAAAAAGCTGTTTTTGACAAAGCAGGTTTAGGGTATAACACATTAAGGAAACAAAAATCTTTAAAGAATATTTTTGTAAAAGCCAACCAAAGTAATATAACTTGTTTTAAATGTAATGAAAAAGGTCATAAATCATTTGAATGCAAAATTAAATAATAACAAAAGTTAAATGTTAAAGCAAAGAAAATATGGGTTCCGAAAGGAACAATTTTTGTTGCTACTAACCATGAAGGACCCAAGAAAGCTTGGGTACCTAAACATAAAGTTTAAATTATGTTGCAGGAATGTCTTGTAGCCAAAAGATCAAAGAAAAAGTGGTACCTTGATAGTGGCTGCTCAAGACATATGACGGGTGACAAAGATGAATTCATCACCCTGAAGAAAAGAAAGGTGGAGTTGTGACGTTTGGCGATACGGTAAAGGTCAAATTATGGGCCTTGGTAAAGTTCGCATAACTCCATCTACATTTATTGATAATGTACTTTATGTTGATGGTTTGAAGCATAATCTAATTAGTATAAGCCAATTATGTGATAAAAACTTTAATGTTTCATTTAAATCTTCTATATGCACTGTAACTAATTCTATTGATGATAGCATTGTATTTACTGGTTATAGACATGGCAATGTTTACTTAGTTGATTAGAAAAATTATCTGAGTGATCATTGCTTAATTGCTGACAATGCTAACATAAATGAATTAGTTGGTTGTGGCATCGTAGATTAGGTCATGCAAGCACACACCTTATTTCAAAACTAATTAAAATGGATTTAGTTAAAGGATTACCTAAACTAGATTTTGAAAATAACAAAATATGTGATGCATGTCAATTTGGAAAACAAACTAGAAGTTCTTTCAAATCTAAAAATGTTGTTTCAACTTCTAGGGCTTTAGAGCTACTTCACATGGATCTTTTCGGACCAACTAGAACCACAAGTCTAGGAGGAAAGAAATATGGTCTAGTGATTGTAGATGATTATTCTAGATATACTTGGGTAATGTTTTTAGCTCACAAAGATGAGACTTTCTCGATATTCCTGAAATTCTTCAAGAAAGTCACAAATGAGAAAAACACTACTATAGTATCTCTAAGAAGTGATCATGGAACAGAATTTGAAAATCACTTATTTGAAAGTTTTGCACTGAAAATGGAATTAATCATAATTTTTCAGCCCCTAGGACTCCACAGCAAAATGGTGTAGTTGAAAGAAAAATAGGACTCTAGAAGACATGGCCCGTACCATGCTATGCGAAAGTAACCTACCAAAGTATTTTTGGGCGGAAGCTATTAACACAGCATGTTACATCTTAAATAGAGCTTAATAAGACCAATATTAAAGAAAACACCTTATGAATTATGGAATGAAAGAAAACCAAATATAAAATACTTTCATGCATTTGGATGTAAATGTTTCATTCATAATAATGGTAAAAACAACTTAGGAAAATTTGATGCTAAATCTGATGAAGGAATTTTTCTAGGTTATTCAACAACTAGTAAAGCTTATAGAATCTTTAACAAGAAAACCTTAGTAGTTGAAGAATCCATACATGTAGTTTTTGATGAATCTTTAGCAACTGGATCTGAAAAGATTGATGATGAGGAAGATACAAACATAATTGAAAAAGATCTTGAAAAACTTAATATTGAAGTATCTTCTGATCATGAGCAAGAAGCTAAAGATGATGATTCACATAAGGACGATGATGTCAATATTGATCATAATGATATAGATCTTCCAAGAGACTGGAGATATGCTCATAGTCATCCCAAGGAATTGATTATAGGTGATCCATCTCAAGGAATAAGAACTAGATCATATATGAGAAATATTAGTAATCATCTTGCATTTGTATCACAAATTGAACCTAAAACTATAGAAGAAGCTGAAAAAGATAATAATTGGATGTTAGCAATGCAAGAAGAATTAAATCAATTTACAAGAAATAATGTTTGGACTTTAGTTGAAAGACCTAAAAATCATTCAGTAATAGGATCAAAATGGGTTTTTAGAAATAAACTAGATGAAAATGGCATAGTAATTAGAAACAAAGCTAGATTGGTTGCTAAAGGATATAATCAAGAAGAAGGTATTGATTTTGATGAAACCTTTGCACCTGTAGCTAGATTAGAAGCCATTAGGCTATTACTTGCATTTGCATGTCATATGAATTTTAACTTATTTCAAATGGATGTAAAAAGCGCATTTTTAAATGGATTTATAAATGAAGAAGTTTATGTAGAACAACCACCAGGTTTTGAAGATCACGAATTTTCAAATCACGTTTTTAAATTGCACAAAGCTTTATATGGTTTGAAACAAGCACCTAGAGCTTGGTATGATAGGTTAAGTAAATTCTTAATAGAAAATGATTTTACAAGAGGAAATGTTGATAAAACTTATTTTTGAAAAGAAAAAGTAAAGATTTACTTGTAGTACAAATATACGTAGATGACATTATTTTTGGTGCTACTAACGATTCTCTTGTCAAGAATTTGCAAAGTTAATGCAGGGAGAATTCGAGATGAGCATGATGGGAGAACTCAACTTCTTCCTTGGACTCCAAATCAAACAAAGCAAAGAGGGAATCTTTATCAACCAAACAAATACACAAGAGAACTACTCAAAAAGTTTGGTATGGAATCAATGAAACCCCTCGGAACACCAATGAGTCCTTCATGCAAGCTGGACAAAGATGAAGAAGGTAAAAAGGTTGATCAAAAGTATTATCGAGGTATTATCGGATCCCTTCTTTATTTAACAGCAAGTAGACCAGATATTATGTTTTCAGTATGTTTATGTGCTAGATTTCAATCAGAACCTAAAGAATCACATTTAATAGCTGTTAAAAGAATACTAAGATATCTAAGTGGAACAAAAATGTAGGTTTATGGTATTCTAGAGACTCC